>CM076570.1:1264967811-1265065622 GCA_034641835.2 Pinus albicaulis
TTTTGGGAGGGTACTCGTCTCCATGAGAGTGCTTGGCCCCATTATTTGAGGTTTAGGTGAAGCTCAAGAGTAACTGTAACTGTACTTATGACCAGCGCTCTCTGTTTTCTATTGTGATACTAGGTTTCATCTCCAGTGAACAGTAATTATAAGACATGGTCTTACCCCTCTGGCTTCTTGATTGATTGAATTTTAGATTTCTTTTATTTTTTAGGTGATGGTTTGACTATAACTGATACTTAATAATATATCACATTAGAATCTTGATAAAATTTATTGGTCATCATGGCATCCTTTGACCCTCACCGTCTATCTAGACGGAAAAGAGGCCTTCCTCCATTAAACCTATAGGATTTTTCGAGTCTCGGTGACCCAGAATCTTCTTCAAAAGAAAATTCTCCAGTGTTGACCCATGTTTCACACATTTCTCCCCAAGATACTACATTGCTTGAGGATCCTTTCATGGAAGGAGTTGCACCTCCTTATAATCCTCCTCTCACCGACCTGTTGGGGCCTATGATGATTCAAGTAGCATCAATACCTATGATGTCTTCAAGTGCACAGACATCCAATGCACAACTTACAACCAATGATTCATTGACACAGGTGGCCAATTTGATTCCACCACCACCTCCCTTGCCATTTGTCAGCTCTCCACAACTACATGGAAACTCTAATAGCCAGAATAGGTTTGGTCCCAGAAAATTGGTCACAACATCCGTGAGTGGAATTCCAAACTTTCCAATCTCCACTCCTTTTGTGTCTGCTCTTGGACTTCCGATTACCGCTTCTACTAGTGGGGCTACCACAATTCCCTTAAGAAATCCATTTGGTTGGAATCCCTTGTTGAGTTAAAATCCCTTGGCCTCTATGCAAGGGGGAATTTTTACCAACACATACATGTTGGGGGGAACTTTGGTACCCTTCAATATATGGGACATGCAGGTCCATCCATTATTAATCCGATTTCTCTTAGTGGTCAACCTTTTGGTGTAGGGTCTATGCCAAATGTAAATTATGCAGCTAGTAGTATGCCACAAAAAACTATGTCGTGTCTATCTGGGCAACCCTTCCCCAAACTCAATTGAGGCAGGGGGGGAACTATTACCCTGGGGGGAAACCAGCCTTTTTCCCCATAGTTTAATAACCCTTATGGACAACAACCTTACATCCCTACACCTCTAGCTACTTGGAAAATATTATCAGACGAGTCCTACATATCCCATTGGGAACATTTTGATGGGAGGACCCTACGGTTTAATTTTTCAACCAATGCATCCTTGGTCAGATTCGAGGGAAACAATGAAATTGTCATTTTTTGGAAACTCAGACATCCCCGATCTGTATAAATTGACCAATCATCCCATCAATAATAACCTTCTTTGGCCTACTATACCGTATAAGATTCCTTCAGATATCCCTAAGTTCGATGGGAAACAAGGGGATGAACCGACCACACATGTAACCACATATCATCTATGGTATGTTTCTAATTCCATGGTGTAAGATAGTATCTATATCAGGCTCTTTCCCCGCACCCTCACAGGCAACTTTGCCAAATGGTACATTGAGTTAACACGCTGCAATCAACACTTTTGGTGCCTTAGCAATGGAATTTCTCAAGAACTTTTAGCTCCCTATCCACTCCGAAATTGAAACATAACTTCTAACCACATTGCGCCAATACACCGCCACCCACATCTCTGATCGCATCCATGAATGGAGATGTAGGCTGAGGCTCCTCAAAGCCCCAATTCGGGATCATCTATTGTCAGACTATTTTTTAAGTCATGCCTTCCTCCCATTTCTAAGGATGTTGCCTTAGCAGATGCTATCACAGAGGACCAATCCATCCATCGTACATAACATATAGATATAATCTATTTGCAATCTAGCATGCTATATGATTTACTCCCCCATGCCCCTATAAACTCCAATGATCTTGCTACTTAGCAACTTGGAGCACATGCCGACAGCCTCGTTGGCACAACCTCTGGTGTTGCTGTAAAATAGCTCAGCGGGTACACTTCCCTTTCATCTTCGGCTACCACTACCACTACCTAATTGGATGCTCTTCCAAATGTTGAGGTAAACTCTATGCAATCTACACAAAAACCTAGCAGTAAGAATAAGAAGAATAATAAAAATACCACTCCTTCTAAGGATCATTCGAACACTCAAAATAATCCAAATAAGAGAAATTATGCTAAAATTGACAAAGGGAAAGAAAAAACTACCAGATTCCCTTGAAACATTTGTGCAGAGGACCACTTGACATATAAATTTCCTAAACTTCAAGAATGCACAGATTTTACTACACAAAAGGATATT
Source organism: Pinus albicaulis (assembly GCA_034641835.2). Classification (NCBI taxonomy): domain Eukaryota; kingdom Viridiplantae; phylum Streptophyta; class Pinopsida; order Pinales; family Pinaceae; genus Pinus; species Pinus albicaulis. Next base: position 1,264,970,143 of record CM076570.1, read on the forward strand.
GGAAGGAATCCTATTGTCCTACATAACTCTTTCCATAATCAACAACAACAATAACATCTTGTTGCAAACCCACCACAACCCCCGCAAGGGGGCAATGGTGGTTCTCATCCTTCCGGTGAAGGAACATCTGCCATTTATGGCATCGAGACTATTGAACTCCAAAATCGAGCCAAAACCTATGGAAATCTAGCCACTGATGCTCATGATCATGCTTCGAGTTCAAATCCACTGCCGCCCAACGATATTCATATCGAAAGGTGTGATGCTGACCCTGTCATTCATCCCCCCAAAGGGACCCTTCATCACACGACTCATAACACATATGCACATGCTACCCATAACTACAACATTGTAGAATACTTGGCACAAGAACCATCAATTATGTATGCTCTCAAAGTGTTGCAAACATGCCCAGCGCAAAGGAGCGCTCTACATTCATCCATTGGTGGAATTGACCCTCAGGATTCTATGCTAGTTATCTTTGACATGGAAAAATACAAACCTCGCCATTTGCATCAACTTTCTTTCCAAGTTCAAGTTGTGTCGAAAGGCAGGCCTATCCATCGCATTGTCATTGACGAAGGTGATTAGACCTGCGTAATGTCAGTTTTGTTTTGGCTCGCCTTGGGTTCTCCTACTCTTTCTCCACCGTCGAATTCCCTCAAAGAATTTGACGGCCACACCTTCCTCACAAAAGGATACCTTGTTATCTACCGCATTAGTCTTAGTGGGAAAACGATAACCGTGGACATTGAAGTCATAGATACTCATCTCAACTATAATCTCCTTTTGGGCCAGAGTTGGTCTTATGCCATGACCTCCATTGTCTCTTTATTTTTTTGACTCATCCTCTTTCCTCTAGATGGGAAGATATTTAAAGTGGATCATCTATCCTTATGCACCCTGAATTATTCCACGTTATCTAGTAGCATCATACGCCTAGTAGGAGGAGACCCCGACTCTTACATCAATATTGGTACCGTTCTTCTGAAGGCATCTTCCCTTATGGGTTTTTTTCCTCTCCCTCTGCCTAAGGTTCCGCAAATGGTTTCTATGGTATCCACCATCTTGGATGGGTCTATCGATCCCTAGATCCTACCAGCCCCTTCAAAAATTGATTCCTACAGAGAATAGATGCTGCTTTCACTAGCTGAGTTGGCATATCATGTTAGGTCCCAATATTACTAGTATAGTCCCTTATTGTTATTAGTGTAACCCCCTTATTGTCATTATTGTACCCTTGTAACCCCCATTTTGTTATTATTTTTCCCTTAAATTATTATTTTTAGGTTGGCTAGGATTACATTGTGGCCCACTAGGATTACATTATGGCCACATGGACTCCTATATATAGAAAGGAGGTTTTGTAAATTCTATCATCCAAGAATTGTTCATTTATGTAATGTATTGGAGGTTTCCCCCTCGAATTGGATTATTTCTAAGGAGTTGATATCTCTTTTCTTCTATTTTTGAAGCTGGTTAAACAACATTTGGTATCAAAGCTTTGGATTCTAGGGTTTCGCTGCTCCAAACAGGTCATCGTGGAATTTTAGCTATAACTTGTTTTCTACGAAGTTTCAGAAGCTAAAAGTTTTAGGGTACGAAGCCAAAATCCTGAGGAATATCATATAAAAATTTTAGAGCTTGGTTCGAAATATTCTTGGAGATATGATCTGTGGAAGTTATGTCTTTTTTCAGGCTCATAAACAGGTCATCATGGAATTTGCACTATAATTTTTTTTCTACGAAAGTTTGGAATCTGAAAGTTTTAGGGTGAAAAGCTGAAATCCTGACGAAGCTCTTCTAAAAATTTCAGAGCTTGGTTCGAAATATTTTTGGAGATATGATCTGTGGAAGGTAGTGCTTTTTCAGGCTCCCGAATTTCATCTCAAAGAGGTGATCGTGGGAAAAATTCAATAACTCTCTCTCTGAGCATCAGATTGGAGTGCCGTAAAAGTTGGTCACAATCAAACGGACTGTAGTTTTTTGGCTATCAATTTCAGAGGCAAAGGATGAAAAATGACACGTGGCAAGTCATACAAGTTCACTCTACTGAACCAGTCCATAATTAGGTCATTGTGGGAGATTGGATATAACTTTGTCTTGGAGAATCCAAATCAGGTCAGACCTGTGGCATTCAAAAGATAATTTAGAGGGCTACTGCAGCACTAAATTTTAAATATTGAAGAGCCACATTCACAAAGATAATCCAATTTCAATATCGAGCTCCTCAAAAGAAAGAAAAATGTGTGTATTTGTTTTCCAAATTTCATAATTCTTGTTTGAAGAATCAATTTGGATTGATTCCAAGGGCATATTGTAGAATAGATATCAGTATTGGGTTCTAAATAATGGCCCCAAAAAAGAATTCAACACCCATTAATCCTTTAGAAGGCTCTACTATGACTCATGAAGACGAAGAATGGCAACATGACATATCAAAATTACAAGAGCAAGTGCAACAAATTTCGCTCTCGCAAAGAACAACAAAAAATGAAATGGAAGTTTTGAAGAAAGGCGTGGAAACTAAAATGGATGGTTTGAAGAAAGGTGTGGAAGCTAAGATGAATGGTTTGGAAGCTAAGATGGATGGCATGGAAGTGGGAATGGAAGCTAAGATGGATGACATGGAAGCTAAGATCGATGAAAAAATGAAAGAGAACATGGAAAACATGAAGAAGGATCTAAAAGTAGACATCAAAGGTTTGGCAAGGTTGATACAAGAAATTTTTCCTAATGGTGAAAAGATAGTAGAGGAAACTCATGATGAGAACAAAATAAATGTTAATCGTGATTTCATAAACTCTACTATTGGAGGGAAGAACCACCATATTCCAAAAATGGATATGAGGAAGTTTGATGGAAAGGATCCTGTAACATGGATACTACAGATGGAGCAATATTTTGATCTCAATAATGTGCAAAACACACAAAAGGTACGCATTGCAACTTTACATTTAGAACAAATACATTTGTATGGTATCGATGGCTTTGCTCCCGTAAAAAAATTGTCACTTGGTCAATTTTTACGGAGGAAATGATAGCACATTATGAGGATACAAAGAGCAACACCTTCTTTAGCCAATTGATAAATCTCAAACAAAAGGGTTTAGAGGGGCAGCACATTGAGGAATTCCAAAAATTGAATATAAGGGTAACTGATATTCCAGAGGAACACAGGATCGATCTCTTCATAGGCACTTTAAAGGATAATATCCAACATGAAGTTCGCATTTTGGAACTAGATTCATTGGAGAAGGCATTCAGGTTGGCAAGAAAAGTTGAATGTAAAATAATGGCGACAAGGAAGCCTACCACTCAATTCTATAAAGAAGGAAGTGTTGCTATGCCTAGATTTCCACAACCTACAAGGTTGACACCACAACAATTGGAAGAAAAAAGAGCAAAAGGGCTTTGCTACGGTTGTGATAGAAAATACACTAAAGGTCATAAGTGTGCTGAGAAGAAATTATTTTACATAGATTGTGAAGAGGAAGAAGAAAATGAACAAGAAGAGGATATACACCGGGAACCAACCCTAGAAGAGGAAGAAATGAATCCGACCATATCGTGTAATGCACTGGCAGGAATTACCACTCCTCAAACTCTCAAGATAGAAGGACATATCAAGAAAAAAAGGGTAATAGTGTTGATTGATTCAGGTAGCACCCATAATTTTATTCATTATAAGGTAGCCAAGGAATTAAATTGTTTCCTATACCCAGCACCAGAATGTCAAGTGATGGTTGCAAATGGAGGAACTATAAATTGCTCTGGAAAATGCCATAATATCAAGTTAACCATGGGGGAATATGTATTGACTAGTCCAATGCTTTCCATTCCTATGCGAGGTGCTGATGTTGTACTAGGAGTACAATGGTTACAATCTTTGGGGACGGTAGCTTTTAATTTTCAAGAACTTTTCTTGAAATTTTTTTCAGAAGGAAAGGAAGTTGAATTACGGGGTATTGCGGGAAAGCCAGGAAGGATAATAAGCTCTAATGTCATGACAAAGCTTCTAAAGAAAGAACAGCGAGGCGTAATTGCACAATTATGCTCACTAGAAGTTCCAACATCAAAATCATCTATTTCTGTAGATCTCCAACAAGTCTTGGACAATCATTCCAAAGTGTTTGAAACTCCCAAAGGACTCCCACCTATTCGTGATCATGATCATGCTATTCATTTGATTCCAGGAAGTGTTCCTCCAAACATCAGGCCTTATAGATATCCTTATGTCCAAAAGAACGAAATTGAACGTATGATTGCAGAAATGTTAGAGGCTGGTATAATTCAACCTAGTCAAAGTTCTTTCTCTGCTCCTGTAGTATTGGTACACAAGAAGGATGGATCATGGTGCATGTGTCCATATTATAGGGAGCTCAATAAGCTCACCATTAAAGATAAATTTCCCATTCCTGTGATTGATGAATTATTGGATGAATTACATGGAGCAATTTATTTTACCAAGTTGGATCTTCATTCAGGATATCATCAAATTAGAATGAAGACTAAAGATATTCCAAAAACAGCATTTTGAACTCATGAGGGTCATTATGAATTTTTGGTCATGCCTTTTGGCCTTACCAATGCACCTTCTACATTTCAAGGGTTGATGAATTCCATTTTCAAACCCTTCCTTATAAAATTTGTGCTGGTATTTTTTGATGATATACTAATCTATAGCAGGACTTGGAAGGATCATGTTGAATAAGTTGACATGGTGCTCAAAATATTGCAGGAGAAACAATTATATGCAAAAATATCCAAATGTTTCTTTGGAGTACAAGAGGTGGAATATCTGGGTCATATTGTATCTCACGAGGGTGTTAAAGTAGACCCTAACAAAATTAAAGCCATTAAGGAATGGAAAGTCCCCACAACCATAAAGAAGTTACGAGGATTTCTCGAGTTAACAGGGTATTATCGCAAGTTTGTTAAGAATTATGGGAGAATAGCAGCACCTCTAACAACATTATTGAAGAAAGATGCATTTTCATGGACTCCTGAAGCAACTAAGGCCTTTGAACATCTTAAAAAGGCAATGTGCCTAGCACCGGTCTTAGCTACGCTAGACTTCACAAAAACCTTTATTGTGGAATGTGATGCCTCAGGAAATGGAATTGGTGTTGTTTTAATGCAGGAAGGAAGACCCATTGTTTTTGAAAGTCGTCCAATCAAAGGAAAGTATTTACAGAAACCTATTTATGAGAAGGAAATGTTAGCAATACTGCATGCACTAAGGAAATGGCGAACTTACCTAATGGGAAGACACTTCAAGGTAAAAGCTGATCATGATAGTCTTAAACACTTTTTGGAGCAAAGACTATCTTCAGAAGAGCAGCAAAAATGGGTCACAAAGATGTTGGGTTATGACTTTGAAATAATCTACAAAAAGGAAAGCTTAATGTTGTTGCAGATGCACTCTCAAGAAATAATGAAGAGGTGGAAGCATTGCTTTGTGCCATTTCTATTATCCAACCAGATTGGATAACCGAAGCCAGAGATGAATGGAAGAAGGACAAAGATGTATGGACACTCATTCAAAAGTTGCAGCAAGATCCTAGTACATCTGATACATTTAGTTGGAAAAATGATTCCTTATGGTACAAAGATCGCTTATATCTTTGTAAGAATTCCCAACTAAAACAAAGATTCTTCTGGAATTGCACACTTCTCCTTTAGGAGGACACTCAGGATTTTTAAAAACTTACCACAGGGTGAAGAAAGAATTTTTTTGGGATGGCCTTAAATCTGATATTCAAAATTTTGTGGCGGAATGTTTGGTTTTCCAGCAGAATAAAGTTGAGACAATTAAGACCCCGGGACTTCTACAGCCTTTATCCATTCCAAGTCAACGTTGGGAGGAGATTTCAATGGATTTTATCACAGGTTTACCTAAGTCCGAAGGAAAGAATGTCATCATGGTGGTAGTTGATAGACTTACCAAGTATGCACACTTTTGTGCATTATCTCATCCATTTAAAGCAAGTGCAGTTGCTACTACATTTGTGGACAGAATTCAAAAGCTACATGGAAGCCCAAGGGTTATTGTGAGCGATAGAGATCCCATTTTTACTGGAAATTTTTGGACGGAGTTATTTTCTTGTTTGGGTACTCAATTAGCTCATAGCTCATCTTATCATCCTCAATTCGATGGTCAAACTGAGATAGTAAATAAATGTTTGGAAGGATATCTTCGTTGTTTTGTATCTGATAAACAAACACAATGGGTCAAGTGGTTACCTCTAGCTGAATGGTGGTATAACACTTCCTTCCATACTATAGCAAAAATGACCCCATTTATGGCACTTTATGGATATCATCCACCATCCATCACATCATATTTAAGAGAAAATTCGAAGGTTCAAGCAGTGGAAGATCACATCGAGCATCAGCAAGAGGTTCTTGATCTGAAAATGGAATGTACTTGTTTAAGGGTGCAAGGTATCCATTTTCATTTAAGAAAATGAGTGCAAATACTCATAATTTTAAATTGAGCTATACACTCCAAGTGACCTCTTGAAAATGTGAGAATAAACTATTTCCTATACAGAGATGGACTGTAAGGGCATTCACTGGACATGTCACCTCTAAAGAGAGGATGAGTTCCAGAGGCTACCTGGCCCTCTACAGACTCTGCCTAAGGAAATAATATGTAAACACAAATATCAAGATCAATGAAAGTATTTTGTTTTTAAATTCAAAGTGTTCATTGATCTATTTTGAGTGTGAATAAGCAAGAGCATATGTTCTGCAATTGGTGTGTAGAGGTTTGATGTTAAAATAAAAAGTTTTGATTACTGTATAAACTTGTTTTGGAAAAGCATGCTTATGAAATTTTATTGTTTAAACTATCAGAATCTGGAAATAAACAGCCAAAATACATAGATGAACAGCAGATATTTGTTTAAGCGGTTCACCCCTCTCTTGGGCTACCTCCGCTGGTCCAAAAGCCTCTAATTAGGCTCAGTCCTCTTTTGATTAAAGGCTTCAAATGAGATTACATCTGTATAAACTCCTCTAATGGAAAAAATAGACTGCTAAAACAGACTCAGAAGATCCAAATCAGTATAAATAGACTACAAATTCACCTCCATTGGAGGAAGGTAGCCCAATGCAGCACTCTTTCCCTTTAGCTCTGATGGCTCCACTGTCAAAAGCGCTGTAAAATTCGCAGATAAAATGCCCTGATGGCTCTGCAGACACCTCCAACAGCTCCAGAATGCTCTCTACACCCAAAATCAAAAAAAAATTTGTCTTCAAAGGCCTCTCCTAGCAGAAGTTATGCCCACTTTACTGAACTGCCAGTTTGGGCTAAAAAATCTCCACTAAATGTGGAGAACTGGAGATAAGACCGCCAAATAAGCAAATGGCGCCAAAAGGGCGGAGGCCGCCAACTATCCGCCAAACGTGGCATTAAAATTTTATGGTTATATAACACCGCGTTCACATGAAATGGCGGTTATACAAACGGTTTCCAACGTGTTAATTAAAACATAACATTTTATATTAAAAACCCACGTTATAACATAACCAAAGTCTAATCCGCCATTCTGCGCGCCGATGATCTTGGGCCGTGGTTCCCGGACCTGGGTTATATGCAGAGGGGGCTGGCCCCCTTTCGGGCCCCGCCCAAACATCCAAGCGCCATAAATATACGCCTGTCTGCAACATAAACAACGAACAAACATGTGGTCAGTTGGTAAAGTCGCTTGGTTGATATACATGGGGTCGTGCGTTCGAATCCGGCCGAGCCCCAACAAAAACTTTTAACACGCCATTTCAAATTCGACCTTGGGGCCACGTGGCAGCCTCCGGGCTAGCCACGTGGCGCCCTTCCATTGGCTGAAAATGGAATATTCCCCAGAATATTCTGCGGAATATTCCACAGAATATTCCCAGAATATTCTGTGGAATATTCTTTTTTAAATAAAATTTTCCACAAAGTAAAATTTGGCATTTTTTTATGGAAATTGAGAAATCTTCAAACTTGAATAACTTCTGCATACGGAGACCGTTTTTCGAACCGTTCGTGGCGCCGGAATCAGGAAGACGAGCTCTATCCGGTCGTTCAGGTTCAAACTAGTTCTGAGCACCTTCATTTTTGACCATTTTACGACACTTGGTCCTGAGCTCCTGATCAGTTCTCCAACTCTTAAAGGATAACCTGAATTTGGCACAAAATTGAATGAAACAACAGGCATATCAACATCGTAGCAAGAGAAGTTTTGATGTAGGAGATCGAGTATTTTTATGACTACAGCCATACAAACAAATGTCCCTCAAGCAAGCTAAGAAGGATAATAAATTATCGCCAAAGTACTATGGTCCTTACAAGGTGTTGCAAAAGATTGGTACTATGGCATACAAATTGGAGCTTCCTGCTTCTTCGCGAGTGCATCCAGTTTCCCATGTTTCATGCTTAAAGAAGGTTATAGGTGAAAATCTTCCAGTTCAAACAATATTGCCAGAACTTGATGAGGAAGGAAAAATCATATTGGAACCTGAAGCGGTCATGGAAACAAGAACTCGACAACTACATAAATGATCAATTTCAAAGTATCTCATCAAGTGGAAGAATTTACCCACTGAAGATTCTACATTGGAGGATGAGAAGTTTATACAGAAGCACCCAGAGTTACTCAAGCATTGAGGACAACACTTTTTTGAAGGAGAGGGGCATGTTAGGTCCCGACATTACTAGTATGGTCCCTTATTGTTATTAGTGTAACCCCCTTATTGTCATTATTGTACCCTTGTAACCCTCATTTTGTTATTATTGTGCCCTTAAATTATTATTGTTAGGTCGGCTAGGATTACATTGTGGCCCACTAGGATTACATTATGGCCACATGGACTCTTATATATAGAAAGGAGGTTTTGTAAATTGTATCATCCAAGAATTGTTCATTTATGTAATGTATTGGAGGTTGCCCCCTCGAAGTGGCTTATTTCTAAGGCATTGATATCTCTTTTCTTCTATTTTTGAAGCTGTTTACACAACATATCAAGCCATGCAATTATCATATGAACCCTCCACTGCTTTAGTTTCAACCAATGGTACCACCTGTAATATTCCAAAATTAGCATGCAGCTAATTGGAATATTGATTTTTTCTTATGACATTTAGGAGGTGAATAAATGGGTAAGGAGGCCCATGAGTAGGAATAAAATCCCTCATAGTGTGAAAGGGATCATCATAATAGTTGGATTTTGCACCGTCGGGTGTGAAAAGGGGGAAAATGCATGAGGACAAGGTCAAGTTTGACCAAGTCAACAGCACTACCATGGAGGGAGTGGATCACTTTTAAAGACAGTGTAGTATGAATTGGAGGAAGTTTCTTTTGTGGAGGAAACCCTAATGTGTGGGGCCCAAGGCAAGAAGGCTTTCATTTGTATAAAAGGAGCACAAGGCAGCCATAGGATGATATGTTATTGAGTATTGGATTTTTGGTCTGCATGATTATTTGCTTTCTTCAGTTGTTTAACTGAGATTGTTGTGCTGCTTAGCACAAGGTATTCCTGTTTAGGAATTCCTTCTCCCTTCTTGAGAGGCCTCTTGAGGGATTTTTAATTCATTTCTCCACATCCAAGCTCAAGGCCAAGCCAATTCCTTCAGCTACAACGTTATTTTTGCTGAAGTATAACGTTGTGTTGTAGGGTGTTGCAGTGGAGGTTCCACCACACCACTTCTAGAGCTTATCTTTTAGAGGAGGGAGCTTATATTCCTCTGGGAGGTCAGTGAGGAAGATTCAGGAGCAGATTGCACATCTTTGGCATCAGGCCAACCATTTCCCATCTCCTGTAGCACAGTCCCTCTCCTTGACTGTGTTATTTCAATGAGTATTTGCAGTGGGGGTTTGCATTGTTGGTTTGGAGGGTGAGATCTTCAGTGATTGGATCAGCCTTTCACCTGAAAGATCCATTGGATGAGATTAAATTTTTATACGCAACATCTTCATCCATCTCCATCCATTTCTTGAGTTGCAGCTGCTACTCAGTCTTGATTAGAAAGTTTAGCAAAGAGGGATCAGCGGAGAAGAAGCCCTCACCACCATTGGAGGAGTCTTGTACCAGCGCTGTCACAACCTTGGGAGAGCAGCCTTACACATCAGTAGTTGGGGGAGCCAACACATTAGAGGAAGAAACTCTTGTAGCCATACAAGATTCTTCCAAACTTCACCAAGGTATGCCTAAGTTTTTATCTCCTATTGTTTTAGCAAATTCTATGGAGTGTTGTATACCATTGCATGCTGCTTATTTGGAGCAAAGAACTTCCACTGCACTGTGCCACCTTAACTTGTTCAAGGAAGAGAGGAACCATCATCCTCATATACCATTGATGAGTTGTATACCACACTTGAGGTTGGGGTTTGAAAATTTGGAGGAGAGGATGAATATTTCTCCAAACAAACATACGCAAAACCATATGTTCATCCTTGAGTTGGAGCATGAGACAAAAATTACACCATTGGAAAGATTAACAACGATGTCATTTAGCAGCAATGATGAGTTGGAGTCCCAACCATTGTTGAAATATTCCAATGACCTTCCCATATACATAACCAGAGGAGAATAGATAGATGATGGAGGACATCTTAGGATGGATAACATCTCTCATGTGTGTGTTGGATACTTCTTTATGAGCCCTACACATCATGATGGGAGGATTTTTCCTACCACCTATTTGGATCCTTGTGGGATCAACTTGGTCATTGAGGAGATTGCATTTCAATGTGCCATGAAATGAAAAGATAGAAATATGATTTGGAAGGATGGAAGCCTTCATGGGAAGGGTACCAATATTGAGCATGATGAGAGGCACCAACATTTTGATGAATGGGTGTGGATGGAGAGCAAGAGGCTAGTGAGCCACTTGCAAATATATGACACTGGGCAGCATGAGGCTTGGCTGTGCTGGCTACTCTTGAAGGAGTTTGGCCATCATATGACATCTCTTTTTTCTAAGGGTATGTGGGTGGAGAAGGCGTGGTAGGATACTTGCATCATTGAGCAACAAGGATTATGGATGCATGGTGTTGATATGACATTCATATCATTCATTATGTTTTCACTACATGATTGGAATGATGAAAGTATGAGGAGGCGGAAAAAAACTGTTGTTGCTTGGGTTATGTTTGAGAGAGCAGGGGCAGATTTTCTCTCACCTTTTGCATAATGTTTCTGGGGTAGGAGATGGCACTATCATGGTGCAAAGGGGCTACTCCTTGGCCTTAGATGATCAGGAAGTACTTCCACTTTGGGATTAATTTCCTATATGCATCAGCATTATGGGAGGAGTCTTTGACAATGATTATGTCAAAGAATTGGGCTATGAGTTGGCAGAAGCCTATTTGCATAGGCCAACAGTGTTGTTCCTTTGGAGCATGGACTTATTCATGGATCCATGCATCACTTTACTTTCAACACATGGTAAGAATATTGTTTCTGCATCTATTGATTATCTAACACAGTATTTGCATCTTCTTACCATTGTCATATAGTGCATTGCTCCACAAGAGGGCAAGTTTATTGTTGAGCTCCATAAACAAGGTTTTGCCAACTATTATGATGGAGACAACCATCTTTTGTATAACCTTGGGAAAGTGTTTGATTTTTTCTTGTATGCTCAGTTGACACACTCAACCATTTACTATTCACTAGTAGATGTGGTGATTCACACTGCTAGCCATTTGTCAAAGAATCACTTGCCATGCTAATTTTTGAACTTGCACTAGGAAAGACAGCACTATGACCACTTGAGACACGGTTGGTACCACTCAGTACTATATAAAACCTTCAGCAATCTTCTCATTTGGATACCATATGATGATCATGTCCTATTCATAATATATGAGATGGTTTGGGCCAGCTTGATCCACAACGTTGGAGAGGAGATCCTTGCAGGTCTAATCTTCATCTTGCCACATGAGGGAAATATTATTGCAACCCAAGATTACCACATAATCTACACTTATCATAAGTGGAGAGGAGGGCATCGTGGGGTAGGCTACCTTGTCTACCATGTTCATATTTTTAGTCCACCTACTTTGCAGGAGCCAAAGGTGGAGGAGAATTTTCAGGAGTTGCCAAGATGGGAGGTGACTCATTTTGCATAGATGATAGCTTGGGGATGGAGGATCCACATGGGGAAGATTATTCCCACTAGATTTCAGATCCCATTCCTCAAAGGGACCTCTATACAACACTTTGTTACCTTCTTGACTATTTCACCTTTTCATGATGATAGCTTGATAGTTAACCTGCATGCTGGGGAAGGAACAATGTAGAGACTTGTTGATAAGACAACATCCTTTTTCCATTAGAGGATTTCATCATATGTGGATGCTACAGAAGAGGAAAGGAAGTAACTCAGTTCTATCCTTGCAATTGCATGAGGACAAGCAATCTTTGGGAGGGGAGGACTGTAATATTCCAAAATTAGTATGCAGCTAATTGGAATATTGATTTTTGCTTATGAAATATAGGAGGTGAATAAATGGGTAAGGAGGCCCATGAGTAGGAATAAAATTCCTCATAGTGTGAAAGGGATCATCAAAATAGTTGTATTTTTCACCCTCATGTGTGAAAAGGGGGCAAATGCATGAGGACAAGGTCAAGTTTGACCAAGTCAACAGCATTGCCATGTAGGGAGTGGATCACTTTGAAAGATAGCATAGTATGAATGGGAGGAAGTTTCTTTGGTGGATGAAACCATAATGTGTGGGGCCCAAGGCAAGAAGGATTTCATTTGTATAAAGGGAGGATAAGGCAGCCATAGGAGGATATGTTATTGAGTATTGGATTTTTGGTCTACATGACTATTTACTTTCTTCAGTTGTTTAAATGAGATTGTTGTGCTGCTTAGCACAAGGTATTCCTGTTTAGGAATTCCTTCTCCCTTCTTGAGAGGCCTCTTGAGGGATTTTTACTTCATTTCTCCACATCTAGGCTCAAGGCCAAGCCACCTCCTTCAGCTACATCATTATTTCTGCTGAAGTATAACGTTGTGTTGTAGGGTGTTGCAGTGGAGGTTCCACCACACCACTTCTAGAGCTTATATTTTAGAGGAGGGAGCTTCTAGTCCTTTGGGAGGTCAGTGAGGAAGATTCAGGAGCAGATTTCACATCTTTGGCATCAGGCCAACCATTTCCCATCTCCTACAGCACAATCCCTCTCCTTGACTTCGTTATTTCAGTGAGTATTTGTAGTGGGGGTTTGCATTTTTGGTTTGGAGGGTGAGATCTTTAGTGATTGGATCCTCCTTTCACCTGAAATATCCATTGGATGAGATTCAGTTTTCATATGTTGTAATATCCCAAAATAGGGAAATTCTACAACAATGGGAACATCTTATAATGTTCCAAAGTTGGAGATCCAACAATACATGGACACAAATGAAATTACTGCAGAAAATTATCTCATAAAATGTGTGTTAAACATATTTCCATCATATTATGAACATATCAGCAAAATTATGCCTTTATACACTGTCTCCAAGTGGGGAAAAGCAACAAAATAGACCCTAAAAACGTTATTCTCAGGTAATTGTGTGATAATAAGGAGAAATAATGGTTGGATCCCTTAACATATAGATTAATTCCCTTACATACAAAAGGGAATAAAAAACAAATCCCTTTTGATAGGTTAAATAGATCTCCCGGCCTTACAATGACTTAGAAACACCCAAATCCCATGACTTAGACTATGCAGAAAAGACAGAAGCATGTACATCGTTATTTTATGAGGGTTTCTACAACATTGCAATATAAAATCATAGGTCTAGAGATTCATGGCACAATGTGCTAAGAAAACAGAGATCTGGCCTCCTTATTGCATTATAGAGATAACCTGGCAAGGGTTTCTTGAGACACATGTATAGAAAGAGTAGATCTGAACATTTAGCTAAAAAATAAAGCAGTCTCACTAAAACATTACATGAACGTAGCTGAATAATTTACAATAGGGATAAGAATTAATTTTTCTAACTTTCCAGGAGAAGGGCTGGCCCTTTCCCTAGGAAACTAGCTCAAAAACAAGGCCTAAAACCTTGCTGCAGCAACTCTCTAGAAAATGGCGCAGTTCCTGCAAGGGATTGCACTGTAGGAGAGAATAGGTGCTTTGGCCAGGTTCCAAGATATGAAATGAGCTCAGAAATCTCCTTTGCTGATCTCTCAAGAGAAGGAAGGCACCCTCTACTGAGAAATAGACCCGGAAGTGGAATGATCAGTCTTCCACTACAACACCCTGCAACACAACATTACATTGCTACATAAATAACGTTGTGACTGAAGACTGTTGCTTGGCCTCAAGCCTGGATGTGGAATAAATTAGTATAATACTCTCCCAAGAGGCCTCTCAAGGGAAGAGGTGGGATTCCCGCTCAGGAACACCCTTATGCTAAACAACACTGCAACCCTGCTAAACAGCAAGAAGAAGCAAGTCTAAAAATACCAATAGAAATGATAATAAAAAAATGAATGGAAAAGGCTTCCATCCTCTCCATATATAGCTAGTGAACCTCTTCACATTAGGTCCCATCCACATTTGCCTCCAAGCTCATGCAAGTTGTCCTCCACCAAATCTACGTAGTTTATCAAGGAGATACAATGTATCTAGACAGTGTATGTTGATTTGGTCAAAGATGACTGAATCAACATGATATCCTCCTTGTTCACACCTAAATGTGCTCCTTTCAGCTATTTATTCTCCCTCTTTTCACATGAGGAATGTTATTCTTTCTCCTAAAGAGATTAATGGGCCTCCCTACCCATTTATTCATCTATCTAAAGATAAAGCCATTTATAATATCCCATTTAGATGAAGTCTAAATTTTGGGAATATTATAGTCCTCCCCCTCCAAAATGTTGCTTGTCCTCAAGCAGCTACAAAGGTAGAGAAAAATTTCTCCCTTCCTCTTCTTGTGGCCTCCTCATCAATAGATTCCACCATAGCTCAGCAATAAATCTGTCCTCCAAGGATTCCTCCAAGTGTGCAAAACATGAGCAAGTGGAAGGTGCAAGTGGAAATATCCTTGTTTTCTAATGGCCTCCTCAAGGTAGGAGTGATGAAAAATATGCGAAGTCTCATTCCCAATGAGTGACTCCCTCACCCATGCTATCATCCAAATGAAATGAGCCATTCTAGGTAGCTCATCAAAGAAATTTTCAACCCCCAGTTTATGCAATGTAGTGGGGCTGCATGGAGAGATTGGATTTTCCTTTCCAAGTTGTTTCTCTCTCCATTTATGGTAAGTATGGGGTTTTTTCTTTCCTTGGGCTGAGATGACATGGCCTCCAATAATTTCCCAAGTTACCCTAACAAATAAATCAGCCATGAAGTGCCTCCTCCAAGAACTCAAGTTCTTCAAATGGCTCGTCCCACATGAAGGAAAGAGATGTAATATGGAAATCATGGGCTGCCCATTGTTCCTCCTGAAATATGTAGCTTGTAAAGTAGGGAGAATCATGCTCCCAATGGGCATCGCTAACTCATCCAGCACTCTCCAAGCAATGCTCCTCATGAACATAAAAATATCAGCAATATATGGAAGCAAAATCCAATGAAAACAAGCTGCCAAATGACAATCGGAGAGTGGATCATAGTTCCACACATGGAACCAGCGCAGTGCAACCTTTGTCTGCATCAAAACAAGTGATAACAAGTGTCCTCCCATCCCAGCCCCTTTTTTTCTACCACAATCATTCTATAAGATAGAAACATGAAAGTACAACGTGGTGTCAATGGTGCACACCAAGAATCATGTGGCTTCCCCACAAACCACTAATAAGATAGCCAATCTCAATGCTGCAATTAGCCTCAAGTACATCATAATATAAAGTATAATAAGGGATGATCCTCCTTAATAAAACATGCTGCTCATATAAAGTAAAGAAAGGCAAATCATAATGCAAATGTATACCTTCTCTACCATGTACTTTGGTCCTTGAGATGAAATGGCTCAACTGAAAATGCTCCCTCACTCACAATGACTAGGAGAGTGGCTGTGACATCCTCTCTATCACCATCTGGGCTATGCATCTTTCCATATGCTGAAATATATCATGTTGGATGCCCTCCCAAGTGAACTCCTCTGCCAAATAAAGATATGCATCAAAATGCATGGAAAGGAAGTCCCCATGTGCTGCAAGTAGAAACTTCTCCTTGAGACTAGAAGCTCTAGTCAAGAGGACTCTGTCATAAGAATAGATGACCACATCATCCATCATATATATATCATCTCTTTCTGGGTCATCAAGAATCCTGCAAGCACCAAGATCCTTGGAGTACTCTACCAAATGTTGAGACCTCCAATATGGATCAATCCTCCTAAGAGACAGCGCTGGTGATCTGGAATCTGAAGCTCTCCTCCTACTGCTATCTACTCCTTTGACATCCCCCATGCCAAAGTCATTCCCCAAATTCTTCACCCCTCCTGAATCTGAGAGTGGTGAACCAAATGACAAGGTGTCTCCCACCAATTCTAGATCTGGTGGCCTCCCAGGTGGAATGCCCCCATGTAATTAGGTATCAGTGTTAAGATTATACTGAGTACATGGATGGACAAACTTGTCCCTACTCTCACTGCACAATCCAGTCTTCCTCTTCTACACATCAACCTTCTGAAAGGGATAGGTGTGTGTGCTTCTCATCAAGTGATGCTGCCCTTCCTTCCTACCTTCTCCTTCCATCTGTAATGCTTCACAATCATGCTACTCATTGATTGTACTTTGACCTCCATGCATGAGATCCTGGGGAACTCCTTGCAAGGATAAAAGAATTCCTCCTGTTGGAGCATGTGCTCCTCCTTCCTTTGCATGAGGTACTAGATGTGCTCTAGATGTGACAGCGTTGTTGCCATCATCTTCATCAATGTGTATGGGCAACCCTCCAATAATTGGATCCTCTTGTGAAAAAGAGATCTACATGCCCTCTTGTTTAGGAATATGAGATAAAGGTCTTGCCTCTAACAAGGTATGATGCAAGTGGTCAGCTTCTCTCGTGGTTTTCTGAAGTGGAGTTAAGTTTATATTTTCCTCCATTTTATGCAAGGTTTTTGTTTTCTTAGGTCTTTCTTGCTCCAATACATGTGTCTCAGGAAGTTTCCCATCAAACCTTCCCACCAATGTTTCAATGAATCTTGCATAAGAGGAAGTATTTTCATTTTTCAAAGAAAAAGATTCAAAAATCTACCATGCATATGCCTTACCTCCGAAATGAAGTGCTGCAATTTTGATGGCTTCATCTTCAGAAATGTGGTGTTGTTGTAAATAGGAGTCTAGCTCCTTCACCCAAGCTCTAGTTGAACATGTAGGTGAACCATCAAAAGTAGATAGAAGAAATCTATCTATATCCTGCCGCTTGCTTCTCTTCACCTAGATCTTGCAAAACTCTTGGAAAGTGGTATGATCTCTAAAACTCTCAGTTTGAGATTCATACTCCTTCAAAAAATCACTAAGAGTTTTCCTCTTAGGCATCCTCCCTCCTTTCATCCATCACATGATAGATTTGGGCATTTGACTGCGCTATGCATCATGGTGTGTAGCTGCATGCTCACACTTACCATGTGCAAATCTAGATCTAGCTCTAGATCCAAACTCTTCTGGATATTCCATCTCCATTCTTATTTTTGTCAGATCTCCTTGAAAGATTTGTATAGATCTTGGAAGAAGCTTTGTAAGCCTATCTTCCTTTCTTCCTCCACATAATGGAGTCTTCTCTTCTCTTTACATCTTCCCTTATTTTAATGGCATAATGGCTAAGATTCACAGGCTGTGCCAAGAAATATGCTTTGATACCACTGTAATATCCCAAAATAGGGAAATTCTGCAACAATGGGAACATCTTATAATGTTCCAAAGTTGGAGATCCAGCAATACATGAACACAAATGAAAGCACTGCAGAAAATTATCTCATGAAATATGTGTTAAAAATATTTCCATCAGATTATGAACATATCAGCAAAAGTATGCCTTTATACACTGCCTCCAAGTGGGGAAAAGCAGCAAAATAGACCCTAAAAATGTTATTCCTAGGTAACTATGTGACAATAAGGGGAAATAATAGTTGGATCCCTTAGCATATAGATTAAGGCCCTTACATGCAAAAGGGTATCAGAAACAAATCCCTTTTGATAGGTTAAACAGATCTCTCGGCCTTACAATGACTTAAAAACACCCAAATCCCATGACTTAGACTATGCAGAAAAGACTGAAGAATTTACAATGTTATTTTATGAGTTTTTATACAAAATTACAATATAAAATCATATATTTGGAGATTGATGTCACAATATGCTAAGAAAATAGAGATCTCGCCTCCTTATTGCGTTATAGAGATAACCCGACAAAGGTTTCTTAAGACACATGTACAGAAAAAGAAGATCTGAATATTCAGGTAAAAAATAATGTAGTATCACTACAAAATTACAAGAACATAGTTGAATAATGTACAACAGGGATAAGAATCCCTTTTTCTAACTTTCCGGTAGAAGGGTTGGCTCTTTCCCTAGGAAACTAGCTCAGAAACAAGGCCTAGAACCTTGCTACAGCAACTCTTTGGAAAATGATGCAGTTCCTGCAAGGGAATATGCTATAGGAGAGAAGAGGTGCTTTGGCCAGGTTCCAAGATATAAAATGATCTCAGAAATCTCCTTTTCTGATCTCTCAAGAGAAGGAAGGCACCCTCTACTGAGAAATAGACTCGGAAGTGGAATGATCAATCTTCCACTGCAACACCCTGCAACACAACATTACACTGCTACAGAAATAATGTTGTGACTGAAGACTGATGCTTGGCATCAAGCCTGGATGTGGAATAAATCAGCACAATACTCTCCCAAGAGGCCTCTCAAGGGAAGAGGTGGGATTCCCGCTCGGGAACACCCTTGTGCTAAACAACACTGCAACCCTGCTAAACAGCAAGAGGAAGCAAGTCTAAAAAGACCAATAGAAATGATAATAAAAAACATGAATGGAAAAGGCTTCCATCCTCTCCATATATAGCTAGTGAACCTCTTCACATTGGGTCCCATCCACATTTGCCTCCAAGCTCATGCAAGTTTTCCTCCACCAAATCTGTGCAATTTATCAAGGAGATACAATGTATCTAGATAGTGTATGTTGACTTGGTCAAAGATGACTGAATCAACATGATATCCTCCTTGTTCACACCTGAATGTGCTCCTTTTAGCTGCTTATTCTCCCTCTTTTCACATGAGGAATGTTATTCTTTCTCCTAAAGAGACTAATGGGCCTCCCTACCCATTTATTCATCTATCTAAAGATAAAACCATCTATAATATTCCATTTAGATGAAGTCTAAATTTTGGGTATATTACATATGCAGCATCTTCAGCCATCTCCATCCATTTCTTGAGTTGCAGCTGCTACTCAGTCTTGAGACTTCAAATTTGGTATTTTGTACATTTTTTGTATTTTAAGAAATCCTTCCAATATTCTCTTGAGATTGTTTCCAAGGGTTTAGAGCTTCACTTCCTACCTTGTTTGAGCTATACATCTCCAAATCTATGTATTGACATTTCTTCTGTAGCAGTGCCTCTTATAAACTGCGCAATCATAGCCTTGGGCATTTTCTGTATAGCAGTGTATTTCATATCTCTTGTACATGTTCCTTTGAGGTTTGTTTGCCTAAGCTTGAGTGATTATTTCCTCAAGGATTTGTATACATTTGCTGCTATAAGATCAATATGATGGCTATATGATTCTTCTCTTGTTTTATGTATTAATTCATCACTGCTACTCCATTATGTGTTCTTACATTGCTGCATCTCCAATTTGGGAATACTATAAGATATTCCTAACATTGTATATTTTCCCTGTTTGGGATAATACACCACCCTCTCACCCAACACAGTTCCTTCTAAGGATCTCCTCGATGAAGTCCTACCTTTGTACTAAGCTGTTCAAGAGATCATGTCTCTAGAAGAGCGACCTTGGGATGAGTTTCACCACCGTGCTTCGATGTCTCATTCAGACGCAGCCACTATGAAAATATTTCCTTTTGACCCACCTGAGATCGTTCCAGCTACGTACACGATTTTTCAAACTATCGATGCAGAATTTAACATGGGAAATATTTCTAAGACTATGCTCGTAGATATTTTGGTCAAAACAGATATCGTGGAAAATATATAGATTGGAGAAGATTGCACTCCTAAGGAAACTGAACACTTCACATCCCTTTTTAAGGAGTTCTGCGATGTTTTCACTTTGTCTTATGAGGAAATGCTCGACATATGCCCTTCTATTGACGAGCATGAGATTAAGAAGTTTTGAGCATTCTTTTAATGGTATTTTTCTCGCTCGTTAAATAGAAAAACCTTGAGTTCCATTCTTCGGGCTCATTAAGCTACCACAAAGAAGATTTGAGCCTTCTTTTTAGGGACTTTTTCTAGCTCTTAAAACTGAAAAACCCCAAGTTACTACTTCAAGCTCATTAAAATTGTTATGAAGAAAAATTTGAGCCTTTTTTTTAGGAAATTTTTCTAGCTCGTAAAACTAAAAAAACCTGAGTTTCCTTCTTCGGGTTCGTTAAACTTCCATGAAGAAGATGAGCCATTCATTTCCATATTTTTATAGATCTTTAAAAACAAAAAAAAACACTAATTTTTTCTTCGTTGGAATTGTTAAAATATCACGAAGAGCATTGTTGAGTCTCAAAAGTGTTTTCCATATTCATACATATTTCCATTATGTCATAACCATTCAAATTTTATTTCATAACTATCTGACTTAAAACCCTACATCAAGTAACCATTTTCATAAATATATGGGTTAGGATCCTTGTCTTCCAAAGTTATTTATTTTATGTGTTTAAAGTGAATTTGTGATTAGAAACTAGAAAATTAACATAGTTTCATATATCTATATATGTGCTATGAGTTTTGTGACATGTGTAGGTCAAAAGGAAGCTTCTAAAAGACCTCTATGTGGCCTCCCAAAACCAAATTCGAATTTGAGTGGAGAAGATCATGGGATCATGAAGACATGTGTCTCATTTCCTTTTTGTATTGAAACTCTAAGAAGATATGTGTCTCATTTCTTATTTGTGTTGAAACTCTAAAAAGACATGTGTCTTATCATTTCCTATTTTGATTGTAACTCTAGAGATGGAGGGAGAAGATCATGGGATCATGAGGACATGTGTCTCATTTCTTTTTTGTATTGAAACTCTAAAAAGATATGTGTCTCATTTCTTATTTGTGTTGAAACTCTAAAAAGACATGTGTCTTATCATTTCCTATTTTGATTGTAACTCTAGAGATGGAGAGAGAGATTCATGGACTCTCATTAATGAAATAATTTCTCATATTTTGTATAAATAAGAGAAGCTTTCTCCTATCATGGGTAGTGAAAAAATAGGAGAAGAAGAGAAAATATTAGAGAGTGTTTTGTAACAAAGCTTAAGATAGAATGGGATATAGATTTGTGAGTTTATCAATAAAGAAGTTTAGTTCTTTGATGTTGTTTTGATCACATTTTCAAGGAGTTAAGGATTACACCAAATTGGTAGCAGAGGGCCCCTGCTATTCGAAGAGGTTTTGCATATTTTCTAGATAAGTCATTTTCAATTCTGTTTTGTCATATTTCTTTACTTAGATTGCTTTCTGAAATCATAGCTTTTAGCATTATGTTTCATTTCATTTACTTAGATAAAGGATCCTCATCATATTTTAGTTAGCCTCTTTCTCAAGCTCTTCCAATATATCTCTATTAAATGAATGGGATTTAATTGTGATATTTTGAGTTATTAGCATTTCATTTTCTGTTATTTAGTTAAAAAGAAGATCCTCATTATACTGCAATTAAGTCTCTTTCAAAAGCTTTTCCAATAAATCTCTAATTCACGAATGAGAATAAGTTGTAATATTGTGAGTTATTGATTGCTTTGCTTCATAGAAGATCCTTATCACATTATGATTAATCTCTTTCAAAAATCTCTTACAATAAACCTCTAACTCATGAATGAGATTTAGTTGTAATGTTATAAGTTGTTTCAGCATTTCCTTTTATGTTTTAGGAGATCCTCATTGCATTAGAATTAATATTTTTCACAAGCTCTTCCAACAAATATCTAACTAAATGAATCAGATTAAGTTGTAGTGTTTTGAGTTACTTTTCATTTCATGAATTTTCATTTAGAAGCTATAATATCCATGGATCAAGACTCTCTGTTTTTATCATTTTCTAGTTAGGAACATAATTTGCAAATAAACTCTGTTTTCATTTATTCATTAACATTTCCTTTTCTCCCTTTTTGACATAAATCTAACTTCATCTTTTTAGCATAGAGTAGCATACTAAGAATCAAACATAAAAACCCCAAAACATCAATAAAACACTAAAAACAACGAAGTAAGAAAAAGGGATACTTAGGCACATATAGTGCATCACACTTCATCAGTTTACTAGCCCTGGTCGATAATTTATGACCTCAATTTAGAAACACTAAGTTGAGCACTACAAGCATCGAGTTATTTTTGTCTAACTCGTTAAAACTTCACGAAGAATATTGAGTTTACTTCATCTCCACATACTCATAACAAAATGAGGTAGACATCCATTGAATATAGGTTTATCACTTTATCCGGACTCCATGGACTAACTTATGAAAAAGGAATTGTGTCAGGCATATTATTATGCCTTTTTCACACCTGGTCATCAATCATGACAAAGGTACCCCCTTGGAGTTGTCTTTTACGATCTCTTTCAGACTCCCTAAACATGAAAAGGTCACCGAGTTTACCCTTCTGGACTTGTTAAACCTAATCATATGGGGAAAAAAATTGGACAAATTATAGACTCGCTCTTTATAATTTGAAGGATGATTTGACAACAACACCTTGAACATGGCACTCCTTAGAAAAATTCCTTTCACCAGCTTGTCACTGAGCCGTACCATTTTATGAGTTTAGCCTCCATATCCTGATGTTCTTGCATATTTGAATCCTAACACTCTTTTGTGTTCATGAGTCTAAGCTGCCTGGTACCTTGTATGTTGTGCCTTCTATTGTTTAATAGATCATGCTATCTACTGCTTCCTATATCGACCAAGCCATCATATGCAAAAAATTATTTTCTCGATGTATGTTTGCACCATTGCTCTATAATATCTTCAAAACAAATCGTCTTTTTCTTGTTTCGTGTCAAATAATGTAGGACACCTTATTTCTTACCTTTTGAAAGATCTCTTCCTATCGACTTCAACATCTTATCTAGGAAGGTGATTCAGAAACATATCAATACCCTGGAACTTGTAGACCTTAGTGATAGGTTACCTTGTGTTTGATTGGGGGTTTTCATCATTGGCTCCCGGTCGAATGATTCTATGAGTGTTCGACATCAACACCATTTTTTCACACTCGTTAAATTATACTGGGAATCTTAGAGACCATCATCCTTATCACTGGCCATCCTCACATCTATTAACTTTTTTCATCATTGACTGGTAATCATATGATTTCTCACATGTTTGACTACAAATCCTTTATTCACATGTGTATAAATATGAAGTTCAAGGAAGCAAAGACCAAGGCCTTGGGTAGAGGCTTATATCATTTAGCTTTGTTTCCTCTCTCAAGCTGCGTAAATTATTTTCGAAGACAGCTTATCAAATTGATCCTGTGATGAAACAAGCTTCCACATTGTGCTCATCGGTGGACATACTGGTCATATCTCTTCCTGGAGAAATCACTTTGATATGACTACTGAGCATGGTAATTCCTGACTCAGAACAGATTTATATATTTTTGACATATGTTGTTTGTTTCAAGTTTCCCTCGGTTCTCCAACTCCTCTAGATATACTACACATATATAAAGTATTTTGGCCATCATCTTCGTCTTTAACCTCACACTTTAGGGGAAATTTTTTATACTGCAAATGACCTCCTCATCAGCTTAAAGGAGAAGGACACATGGATGGAAGAAATTTACCTAGACAGAGACCTATTTTTCCATGGTAACGCACCCTGAAAACTACTAGGCCAAGTTATAATGCTTCTCTACTTCCTGTAGGGAGCGTTAATTCCTAGGTAACACTGTGTTTTTCCTAAAAGGTCATGTTAGCCATGTTTCATGAAGAATGAGGGGAAAATTTTGGGTTAACTGAATGAAATTTATGACTTTTTCTCAAGGAGTCAGTCCAAAAATATGGCAACCTGTGGTGCAAGCCTCTGATTTGACATTTCTAAACGTAACTAAGCATCCAAAGAGGGAAAAATCTAGAAAATCATGGGAACATCATGTATTTTTCCCAAATCAAACTAATGGAGAAGAATGGCAAGGTTTATCCTCCGAAATTCTTATAAATTGGAGGCAAGGGCTCATTGTCAAAGGTCGAAAGGTTGATTGTGTGAAGAGCGAACTTTTGTTAGTGTGAGATTTCATGGTTGGCTTGTCTACTCGAGAACTATTTGAGAAGGTTCATCAAATATTTTAGTAAAATGGCCTCAAATTTGTTTGTATTACTAACCAAGGATTCAAATTTTTGTTGGAAAAGCAACTATGAAGAGGCCCTTGAAGTGTTGAAAGAAAATTTGAGCACTTCACCCATCCTTAGGGGTCCCAACTGGGAATTTCCTTTCCATATCCACACTGATGCATCAAATAAATCTTTGGGGGAATCCTTAAGAAACATAGAAGATAAATTTCCTTATGCTATCTATTTCATTAGTAAGAATATTTCTAAAGCTAAGTTGAATTACATTATCACTGAAAAATAACTCTTAGTTGTAGTGCATTCTTTAAACAAATTCAGGCATTATATCACTGTGTAGCAAAATTTTGTTCATACTGATCATGAAACCATTAAGTATTTAATGAATAAGCCTGATTTGAATTCCAGGATCATTATATGGTTGTTATTGTTATAATAATTTGATTTAACTATTATTGAAAAACCATGAAAAGAAAATGCAGTTGCAGCTTTCTTGGCAAGGATAACCTTGCCTATAGATAATGAGGAGATGGTGGATGATCAACTTCCATATGAAAATCTCTTTTCCATCTCAATGCTCTCTCCTTTGTTTGTTGACATAAGCAACTACTTGGTTGCTAGGAGGTTCCCTCCTAATCTATCATTCAAGGAGAAAAGAAATATTGTAAGGAAAAGTGCTCCTTTCACTTGGATTGGGGGTAATCTTTTCATATCATGATCAAATCAAATATTGAGGAGATGTGTAAGGGAATAAGATGTTTATGGAATCCTCTCAGCATGCCATGATGGACCTTGTGGGGGTCATTTTGCTGCTAAGAGGAAAACCTTTAAAGTTTTACAAGTTGGTTACTATTGGCCCACTCTACATCAAGATTGAAGAAGATACAACACCAGATGTGATATGTGCCAAAGGATGGGAAATCCCACACCCAAGAATGGAATCCTCTTATAACCTCAAGTGGCCTTAGATCCGATTGAAAAATGGGGCATGGATATTATTGGGACAATTGATCCACCATCAGGATAGAATAAGTACATCATTGTGTGCAATGGTTACTTGACAAAGTGGGTTGAGACAAAGGTAGTTAAAGAAACAACTGAGCAAAAGGTGGCTGAGTTTTTAAGATAAAACATCTTCTACAAGTTTGTTTATCCAAGGGAGGTACTGATCAAGGAGCACAATTCACATCAAATCTTATTGAATGTCTCATGAGGCAACACCATATCAAGCACAAGACATCCACTTCCTATCAAAATCAAGAAAATTGGGAGGTAGAAGTCACCAATAGAGCATTAGAGAACATTCTTACAAAGGTTGTTAGAAACAAAAGAAAGGATTAGGCAGATAGACTTGTGGAAGCTACTTGGACCTACAACACCACTTGGAATACCACCATTGGATTCACCCCCTTTGAGGTTGTCTATGGGAAGAAGGTCCTATTATTTATTGAATTTGAGTAGAATACCTTGAGGATGGAAGCTCAGTTAGACTTGGATCTCACTTCAGCACAACATGAAATGCTACTCCAAATCAATGTTCTAGATGAATTCATAATGCAAGCTCTCCTACATACTGAGGTAATCCAAGTACAAACGAATATTTGGCATGTCAAACACATTAGATAAAGGACATTCCAAAAAGGAGATTGGGTCTTGTTATATGATTCCAGATTTAAGGATTTCAACGAGAAGTTGATGAAAATCTGGCTGGGTCCCTATCTATTAAATCAATGTCTTGAGAATGGGATTATCCAAATCAGGACCATTGTACAAGAAATCTATGTCCAAGGAAGAATTTTCCAGTTCAGTTAGCATAGAGTTAAACGTTATTGGGAGGCTCATAGCCCTCAATCAACCAAAATTCTAAAAAAATATTAAAAAAATGAAAAATAATAAGAGGGACTAGATGAAAACCTCCATGAGGCATCTGAGGCCCACTCCTTATTTGAAAACCTCTTTGAGGTAACCCAGGAGCAAAAAAAGGGAAAAAAAAGTAAAATATCCCCAGTTGAAAACCTCCTATGAGGCACCTAGGGTAGGAATGTAGGCTAAAAACCTCTACAAAGGTAGCTTCCTTGTCTAAAAAAAAAACAAAATAGAAAAGAGAAACACATGGAAAGAGATCTTACACCATTTCTACTAACATTATTTTTCTTTTGCAGGACTACACATAGTTGGAATATTTTTTAGCTACATGACTAAACCTACAAGTTTCCATTCATCCTCCCATCCACACACCTCATTTCCATGCTCTACACTCATATAACCATCTCTGTCCACCATTAAATTCAAAAGGAAACTCGAATTTCACCTCCTCAATGCAATTCTACAAAAGGGACCTGTATTGCTATAGGAGGAGACTGTGAAGCTACATGAGGGGTATAAAATGAGAAGAACAAGCCATAATGCATTGTTGCCTCTAAGAAATGATAAAGGTGGGTACTCCAATGATTCTTTCATCACCCATCCATTCCATTTTCACAAGAATACATAGAATCACCTATTTTCTATTCCTCCAACATCTAAACCACTTACTCATGACCTATATCACTTCCACTCAACACCAACATGCAATATAAGGAATTTAAGGGAGGATTAAATGACTGCTACAAGGAGAAAACTCTTCCTGTAGCAACCTATGTAGTCACAGCATAAATCACTGAGATATTTTGTTTCGTCCCACAGAAAGCATGATGGAGGCATGTATGCAACCAGGAACGAAAACATCATGCTCTGGAAGGAATTCCACCAGCAACAAAAAATTGGACGTCAGGGAGGCACCTCCACACACACATCAAAGTTATCATTCAAGGTATCATCAAATTATGAATACATGCACAAGAAAAAAGAATAAGAGTCAACTCCTAATATCATGATGTTATATGACCCAGATCCATCATGAAAAAATCTCCAATAATTCAATCCACAGGTAGGCTCAAGTATTGAAACCCTCACCTCTTCCATATGCACAAAATGACTAAAATGTGTAATGGTCGATAAAGGAGTTTTAATAGGCTAGAGGTGGCTAGTGAACTTGGGAAAATTTGTATTAGTCAACCATGCAATGTGGAGATGTCAAATCAAATTGAGCGGTGTTCACTAAGAATGGGGTGATAATCAGGGGGAGAGAAGAAATTATTACAAGGAGTGGGGACAAAAGTCCAAAAAAGGAAACTTGTGTAGATTCCTTGTCACCAAAGCGCTCCAAGATTTTATCCCAAAGAGAATATTATGTACTGGGCTCAACTTCATTTGCACCATCTCTTATTCCAAAAATAGGTAGAGGAAGGATGAGCTATTGTATCAGACCACCTAGGGTGCCATCGAGAAGTTTCGAGCCCTATTTGTAGGTGCTATAGGAGGAATCAATAGGCAAGTATGAGGTGCTACAAGAGGGCTGAGAAGGAGCTATAGGAGAAAATTGAAAGGTGAAAAAGGAACCACAATGGCTCAAAATTTTCTCAAAACAATCATACACACACATGGGTGTTTTGAAAAGAAGTAAGTTACATTCTCCTTCCTTGTTTTTACATCCATTTACATGATAAGTATGCTTGAAATTGATAGCTTGTAACAATCAATTGAGTAGTAGGAGGTATTTTTGGAAATTGTTGTGGTTAGAAGCAGAGAAAAATAGTTTGGTTGATATCAACCCTAGCATCCTTCTCCCTCACTGCTACCAAGGAATTTAACATTGTTTCACCACTAAGATTGTTTAAAAAAAAATTAATTACACACCTAAGTAGCACCAAGGAGGGATAATAGAAGAAACGAGGGGAGGATTTAACAGAAGAGAACCCTCAAACACCAATGAGATTCACCAACACCCTCTTATAGTGGACATATTTAGAAGAAACCAATGGTTGGGTTTATTTGAGTTGTTAAATGGGTATGATGATGATATCACTCATGGATTTGACACGGAATTACTTTCCAAAGGATAAAACAGTGCCACTACTATTGTTAGAGGGTTGAACATCTCTATAAGTCTTGAAACCATAAGCAGATTGACCACCTTACCCCTATGAATTTAGTGGAGCAAATAAGGCAAGGCAGTGAATATCACAACTAGGAAAAACTTCTCCATTTTGAAAGAGAAGTCTGTAGAAGAATAGAATGGGGTAAAAAGAGAAAGCTTGCCTTACCCTTCGGATGTGGTAGCTTACCATATCCTCAAGTATATATCTTGTGAAGGGAGATTAAGTTTTGTTTATTCCTACCACTTTAGATTGCTCCATGAGATGAGATTCAAGGCAGGATTTCCTCTCCCTAAAATGCTTAGAGTTCCCCATTTTCTCCTATAGTCAATCATGGAGATGAGTCAAAAGGTGTGGGAAAGAAAACAATAGCACTTAGCTCACCATGGCCTCATAAATTTAATTGTGATGGATGCCTTGAGTCACTTAAGGATCCCTGTCCTATGAACTAAATTTGTGGACATGGATAGGGAAAATTCCATAGAAACCCAAGTCAATACATATAAAGGAATAAGAAGGAAAAAAAACATAGGAACATGAGGCAGCCAAAAAAAAAGAAGAGGAAAGAAAAACAAAGGAAGAGGAGGCAATAGAAACAAAGAAAGGAGAAGAAAAAATCAAATGAGAAGAGGATAATAAACAAGTAGAGGGAGAAATAATCCCTAAGGATGATTCTAAACCCCAAGAAGAAGAGAAACAACCACATCAAACAATTTTATCTCCAGGGGATACTGAATAAGAAGTACATGCGACATTGGCTACATTGGGCACTCTTGTCAAGCCCGAGAGGAGGCAACCAAGACAAGGTCCCCTATATTTCAAAACCAAGAGGAACACTAGAATTAGACAGGCGAAACCACAAACTCCCACAAGGTTCCCTATCATTATTTATGAATCACCAAGTAAAAAGGAAGAAGTAGGAACTAGTGAGGGAAATATTGAGGAGGTTACTTCTCCTAAAACCAAAACTAGGTCACCTGTAGCATCTATGGGTAGGCCCACCACTATTTTAGTGACCTTCAAGAAACCTAGGACACAAGCTGCATTTCAGAAAGTAGAAGAAGAGAAGCTACAAGAGAGACAGGGTTTGCTATAGGAGAGGAAATGTTTGCTACAGGAGGAACAAGTGAAGCAACAGGAGAAAAAAAAACAAGCTACAAAAATAAGTTGCCATCTCAAATTCAGCTGGAAAGGACCTCCAAGAGATCCAAGAGCCTAATACTTAGCCTAGCTTGGGGTCCTACTACAAATTTATTGAAGGAGGAAGGACTATCCTTGAAAAAATTGTAGACCCACTCCTTTATGAGTTGGAGATAGAGAGAGCCAGAACCCACAGGTGGATGAAAATTACCAAATACATGAATGTTAAAGATGTGGGCCTCATTGAGGAGAAATTCATTTAAATGGGTAAGGAATCAAGTGATTTGAGACTATGCAAGTCTATTATTAAGGAACAACAACAAGCATAAAACAAAAGGATGATAGAAATACTGCATAAGAAAGAAACACAACTTGCCACCATGAAAAGTCTCTCTGGAAGCCCTACAATGTAGGAAACCATAAAAATCTAATGCTCTCTTCCTCAAAGAAAAATGGTTTCAGTTCCAAATAAAAGATCTAGAAAAATATGGGTCACTACCTTTTCAAGACTACAGGAATTTTATTGAGTTTTTCAAACAAACTAGTATGGAAGACATGGAAAAGTTAGTTGCATTCTACATGAACTATTTAATTTTGACAAATCTAAATTTATAGGATCCTCATTCAAGATTGAGATACATGTAGCTAATGGCTTTAGAATCTTGGTTGAGTCTGGGAGACAATGGCTGAGGAGGTGAAAGGTAATGAAAAAGGAGGAGAAGGATCCCTTGTATATAAGAGAAGAGCTAGTGAGCCCTAAGGATGTCATCAACAATCATAATCACATTTCCTCTAATGTTACTTTAGCACCCAAATATATTGACACACTGGATAAGGCCATTTTTCACTTTGAATACACCTTTAGAATTTTGGGAATAGAAAATTTTTAAGCTTTCCAGAGAAGATGGCATGCCTTACCCTACTGTCTACAAGTCAGAGAATATCACTCTCCTAAAAGGCTAAGGAATACCTTGGAGGGAACACCATTATACAAGAGAATCATGTAGAGGATGAAGATCAGATGGATAGGACTCAAAATTAGTCCACCCTTGCTGCTAGGCTTATAAGAAGGAAGAGACCAAACATAAGAGAAGAAGGAATGAACTGAGATAAAAAAAAATGCATGTTTTTACCCATAATAAGGCACACCATCTGAGTTTCCTTGGGATGTCAAAGAGACCACCAAGGACATGAAAGAGATTCACATGGACGACTAAGTTTCTCAGAGGATAAGAAGCACCTTCAGTAGGGGGGTGATGATGAGTCCCATCAATGGGTATATCTTGAAGATCATCATGTCATCCTCCAACCTTAAAACTATAATTTTCTCACGTTAATTCACATTTTTTGTTATAATATTCTTAGTAAGAAGATTAAAAGGAGTTTTTAATAGTATGTGGTCTAATGTGATTTAATTTCATGAAAAAGAAGAACTTTTAGGAATTTACTATGCAGGGGATTGATGGAGGAAACTAGGAGAGAATCTAGGGGGTTTTTCCACCTCCTTAACTCCCTAACTCAACTTGGGATCATAACATCCTCCCACACCAATTTGAATTAATTCACAACGAGTAATTCCTAGTACAAGTGAAGCTCAAGAGGGATCAAATCCATCATTTCAGAGATCAAGGAGGGAATCACTCCTCTTTTCAAGGAAGCTGCTAGCAGCTACCCTTTTGCATAAATAAACAAGATGAAAAGCTCATTAGGATTCACATTTTTTATTCAACTAGGTGTATCTAATGAGATCATAGCTTGACATTTTTATTTTCACTTTCATGTGATGTATGAGACTTTTACTTTTCTGATAATGAGAAGTTGGTTTTTCAACTACATCTGAGTTAGTTTTAGAGGGTTGAGACCCTTGAGTTTGGGCCAAACCCAGAGGCTTTGGTCCCTCTTTTTTAATTTTGTTTTGTTCTTAGTTCCAAGAATTTAATAGCATTATCTAATTATATTATAGGTTAAGCTATAAAAAATTGTGGTTGCAAGATTCTACATCACCTCTCTTGTGGGAGAATGGTTGCAAGGATTCACAATCTTGGCCCAAAAACATTGTGTTTATGATTTCTTGGAAATAGATAGAGGTTAATTATGATTCCATTTAGTGATATCTGCCCAAAAAATTCTTCATATTTACTTTTTGTAACTTAGGAGTCAGTTTAGTGATCAAATTAGTGTTATAGCATGAAACAGATGTTATTCAAATTCAACTCATCTTTTCCATCATAGTTTATGTGACTGTGTCAATGATCAATGGATGTATGTATGTGGATGGTTTCAGAGATGCATTTATATGCAGGGGAGGGAACCTATTTCACCTCCTTTTTTGACTTCTCCATATTCTCATTTCGTCCCTCAATTTTTCCCCCAAGCTCTGTTTCCACAGTCACTTTTCCAAGGTAATTTAGGACACTGCGGGCATTCATCCTAGTGCAAGATAGACCTCTAAGAGATCATGGGCTTGGATAGGATGCTTCCCCAACCTTCCTTCACTCCTTCCAACCTTCATATACCTCTTCATGCCATAAATACATCATATTCACCCTAAAAAGGATCTCGGAACCACTCTTGTAACGTTACAGGTCCTTCTGTAGCAATAAAAGACCTCTTGTAGAAACACTTGTGGTAGGCCCATAACACCACTTTTCTTCACCTACTTTTCTCCCCACTTCAACCTTAGCTCATTAAAGATGAAAAATGACCCCAAGTTATGATTTTATGATCAAGAGAAGCTCCTAGACTAGTCCAACCATTCCTTTTCCTCACTACAAAAGATAGTATAATTAATGTTTTTCAATCACATGCAGGATGCAACATAGATTTTGGATTTTCAAGAAAGTGTGAAATAGATAGATGACACATGCCATTATATTGTTGGTTCGATGAATTGTGAAATATAGAGTAGCTTTCATTCTGCAAGTAGACTATCCCTTTTCCTTTCATAAAATGATTAATTAGCATCTACAGTTGAGAAAATGAAATTTTTACTTTCATAACTAGAATCAATTTTCAATTGTGCTTTCATTAAATATATTTCACTATAATTCAATAGGAGGAATTGTCTTTGAACACCTTTATCTAATGTCATGAGTGAGGGTGGCATGAGTAGAATCTAACCTATTGTGCATACATCATTGTCACCTTTATGCGTGTATGAACCACTGGTTGATAATTTTAGTTGAGGATCCCTTAGGAGTTGCAACATTCTTCGTGTAATACTAAGGATCACCATTTTATTGTTACTATTCATTGTTTAAGAGCTATGGCATTGGGCTAATGGGCTTCTGGCCATGTTAATACCCAATCATGGTTATGGTTACTATTTACTATTATTGTTATAGTAATTGTTTACTATTTTTGTTCATTGTTTTATGGAGTTTTAAACTTATAAAATGCGATTTGTTCAAGATTTCATTATTCCATCAGTTTTAATTTATTTAACAACTTGGAGAAGAATGTGTTGTTGTAAATAATTTTATATGTAAAGGCAGAAAAAAATTTCTCTTTGCATTCTCAACTAGGAATTATCCATTATAATAGTCTAGGAATGTTTCTTCTAAAATGGATTTTGATTACAATGCCGCAAAAATTATGGAATAAAATGACCTAGGTTATTATCTAAAATCCTCATGTAACAAGAAAAAGAGGCAACCATCCAAAATACACATCCTAATGTGGTTTTAAGAAAAATCATATGAAACCCCTATGCTTGATGGCCTCTAGAATCTTCAGTGCCTAAACTTGTTGAGTTTCCTTCTTGAACCAAGCAGGCTGGCCTAACTAATAATGGATAATTAGAATATGCTAGATTGCTGCCATATGATTTATTCCAATTTCCCCCTTGTAGCCATAGAGGAATTAATTACCCATATCTTACACTTGCGCCGATAACCCCCGCATTAAGTGGGGGTGTATGATAATCATACACAAAATTGACAACTGCACTAGTAGGAATGTAGCAAGTGGGTAAACCCCCATTTTGATAGTGAGGGACTTGGATGTTTATGAGGTCTTGGAATAATGGTGTATTATCTACAATATGGTCCAATTTTTTTGACATCATCCTGGTTTCATTAACTGTGCATGCATCACTGTCAAACCTATCTGCCATCCCTTGTTATTTTTAAAGCATTTTTTGATCCTTTTTTTGTAGATTTTAACCTTATACATAAATTATCTATAAATTAATTCTTAAAAATTAAAAATAAAAAATGGTAAGAACATAAAATATATGTAAATATTTTCTCCTAGAACCCAAACTGGGAAAACCAGATTGGTTTTTCCTTATATTCCTTTCAATGTTACAATACATATATATTCATACCAAAGCATTGATAAACCCAAATCCATTAACCCTGGCTTAGAACATAATTGCAGTTCCCTTGACCAAATCTACAAAATACCATGGGAAAAAAACATATTTCAAAAAACCATGTGTGAAAACCATGCGCAAAACCATGGGTAGGTCCACCCACCATCTTTGGGTCCACACGACTATTATTGGGTCCGCATTTTTTTTGGGAATTTCCCCATACCCAATGACACGCACATAGAATATAACACACACCAAAAATTCTCCCACTTGTTGTTTTATTTCCACAGAGAGGGATGTAGGAGTGCATAGTCATTGATCTGGAGATGCAACACTAATTGTTTCTATACACCAAGAAAATTTTTCATTTATCACAAACTTTGTCAATGTGTCTGCAAAATTCTTTAAAGTGTCCACCTTTACCAACAACACATTTTTATCTTCAACCATATCCCTCAAAAATTGATACTGAACATCAATATAATTTGTCTTTGAATGATAAACATGGCTCTTTGCTAATAAAATTGCACTTTGGATATCACAGACTATCCTTATAGCTCTTTGTAACAACCCCATACTTGAACGCAATATCTGCAACCAAACTGCTTCCTTGCTTGCATGAGTGGCTGCCATATATTCAAACTCTGTAGTTGAAAGTGCCACCACAAACTGTCTCTTGCTCGTCCAAATAGTTTAAAAACATACCCACTTGTATATCTTCTTTGATCTATATTTCCAACCCAGTCTGCATCAACAAAGCCATGTTCTTCCAAAAATTTATCTAATCTTGATCTTCCTTGGTAGCACAAAACATAATCACTAGTGCCATGCAAATCCCTGAAAACCCGCTTCACTGTTGTCCAATGCTCCTTCCCTAGTTTTGACAAAAACTTACTCAATACTCCCACTACATGTGAAATGTATGATCTAGTATAGACCATTCCATACATCAAGCTACCAACTGCACTCACATATGGAACACGGGACATGTACTCTTCCTCTTCCCATGGGACATTGTTTAGCAGATAACTTTACACCTACATGAATAATAACCTTCACTTGTTACTATATTGCATATTAAACCTCTATAATATTATCTCAAAATTAGTCCTCTAGTTTAACCAGAGCTTCCTCTTTGCTCGATCTCATTTAATTTCCATTCCCAAAATATAGTTTGCAACACCAATATCCTTCATGTCAAATTTAAAGGACAATGGGGTCTTCAAATCCTAGATAATTTCTTTGTCATTTGCAATAAAAAACATATCATACACATACAAGCCCAAATAAATAATATGGTCGCCAATTAATTTAAAATAGTCACATTGATCTGTTTTTCTACTTGTGAATCCAATTCCTTGTATATATGTATCAAATTTATGATACCACATTCTTGGTGACTGTTCTAACCCATACAAAGACTTTTTTTAACCTGCATACCTGTTATTTCTTACCCTTCACCACAAAGCCTTCTAGTTGCTTCATGTAGATCTCTTCTTCCAGATCCCCGTGAATAAATGTTGTCTCCACATCCATCTATTCTATCTCAAAATCAAAATCAGCAACAACAAATAAAAGTAATATAATAGAATATAACATCGCAACAGGATAAAAAAATATCACCAAAATGAATTCTTGTCACCTGGGAATAACCTTTTTCTACCTACTGAGCTTTGTATTTCTCCACCTTTCCTTTTGCATTCATCTTCTTCTTAAACACCCATTTACTTCCAATCGGTTTCCTTCCAACTGGAAGCTCCACCAGATCCCAAGCCTCAATTTTTTCCAAAGATGCCATTTATTCAACCATTGCATGCTTCCAGAGCTTTCCATCCTCTGAATCCACTACCTCCCCAATATTTTAAAACTCTCTCGAACTGGTCTTCTCAAAACTAGAGTGTATGGCTCTTCCTCTTCTGATTCTTGTTCTAGTGTAGAGTCTAATGATTCATGCTTTAGTTAAAAATATATCTTCTCAGGCTCCTTTGGTAGGAATTCATGTTTAATACCATCATTCACCTCTCGAAACACCACATCTTAGTTGTACACAACCTTCCTTTTTTCTGGGTTCCAAATCTTATAAATTTGTAAACCGTACTTATATCCAATAAAGATGCACCTTTCAGATTTACTATCCAACTTAGCTCTTTCCTCCCTTGGAAGATGTACATATGAATCACAACCAAATACCATGATATGTGAGAGAGAGAGGGTTTCTTACTAGTCCATAACTCATGTGGAGCCGTATCCTCCAATTATGATGAAGGTGATTGTTGGGCAAAGGAGAATGTACATTCTACCCCTATCTTCACTACGATTTGTCATTTATATTTATATATTTTTTCCTTCATATTTGCAATAAATTAAAGGAAATTATCCAAAAGTGAGGTAGAATGAATTATTGATAAAAGGTGTGTTTGATAGCATAAAAACTAATTTTTTGCTGTCTTTATTACTAAGGAAGTGAAACATCCAAAATGTTGACCAGGATGACCAAATGACAGCAAACAAGGAAATCGAACGGAACCATATTGGCTCCTATGAATTAGCGGAAGGTGTACAGGCACGCCTACCCTTGGAAGCTTAGTCGATAGCCACAGAATGGCAGGATCTCATAATGAGAAGGATCTGTTACTCTGTTCAAATTCACCTTTAAGCTAAAAAAGGCCGAAGGTGAACAAGTCCAAAGACAATTCATGTAATATAATTTTCCTGTAATAAACATATTTAGATAGAATTTTCAAGTTAGTGCTAATGTATTGCTCTACTGATTAATGAATAAATTGGTTTTTTTAGTATAAACAACTTTTGATTATTCCTTAGCAGTAGGCTTCTATAGGTTTTGGGCCCAGCCCTGGGTTTCTCCTGCTACTTATGTGCTATACGTTTATTTACAAAACTTGTGTTTCTACTTATCCTTTGTATCTCATAATGTTATCATTTAATTGATTAATTGCAAGTGTGAGATGTTATAACTTCATTTTCACTAGATTAGATTTATCATTCATGTTATCTTATCAGGAGTTGATGCTTCTACATTCGTTAGACTAGTTTCAGCACAGTTGTTGTTCAATTTTGCGTATAGTTAATTCTGGAATCTTTTCATCATAATTGTGAACATTTGGTTTGATGTTTAATTCCAAATGATGTTATTAGTTTATTAATAGAGAATTCCATTGCAAAATCTAGAATAATTGATTGTTGTTCAATTTATTAGGATTGTTGTTCAATTCATTAAGGTAGTTGTTCAATTCATCAAAGCATGTTGTTCAATTGCAATATATTCTTTTCAGTCTTGAGTAGTTATTTCTGCATAAGCTTAGAATAGAATCTGCTCCTTTGATTGGTTTGAAGTATTTCATAGTTCACTTTCAAGTTGGTTTGATTGAACTTCGAGAATTAGACAATATTTCGTACAACTATCTAGAGTAGTTAACCTCTGATGTCACTTGCATATATTTTTCTTACACTCTTGAAATAACAAGACTTTCCCTGGTTGATAATTAATGTAAATCATTAAGGTTACCTTTAAAACACTCACCTTCATGACCCAACATTTTTGCACCATTGTCGGGGAGAGTGTTTAAGAGTGATGTCTTTTATTTCTTTTTCCTTTTTCTATGAAAGAATTGGGTATTGAAAACGAGAGGTAAGAACCTGCGTACTAGCAAGAAAAATGCTTGCTCTCCAGCCTACTTCTCAGCAATTGTGCAGAGGTTAATAGGATAGGTGTTCTTGTTTTTTATGACTAGGAAGAAAAGGATAGAATTAGATCAAAATCCCATACTTAAATACACAAAACCCAAAGGATCGGTGGTCCTTGGAAGAACAACATATATAGACAAAATCATTAAGAAGGCTGAATCCCAGGCATCCATAGGACCCATAACCATTCCTACACAGATTCCTACTATAGTCCCTTAGGCAATAGCCTCACCATCTGCAGCCCACGCCGAGATTCATAGTGAAACAAAAGGGTCTGAACAAAGCCTTCAGAATGTTGAGCATTTAAGTCTCGACCCTTCGAGAGAGGGAAATTCTTTCAATTTTCAGGAAGGAGAGGGAGAAACCAATAGTGCAGTACAGGCAAAAACTCCAGAGCCTGGATCCTCTAAAAGAGTGGTTGATACAGAGACACCTAGTATCCCAGATTGGGGAAGTGATGTAAGGCCTCCCCCAAATCCGCTCCCTAATCCCACTCAAATTATTCCCCCAGATCAAGAAATCCCTAAATATTATTGGCACATCATTGATTAGATGGCGAACAACCAAAACCAGAGATAAACATCAGCATTGAAGTATCCCATTGTTTATCCGGCCGCAAATGCCCCTATGAAAGTTATTCCATTACAAAACATCCCCACCTTCCATGGGTTGACCTCAGAAGATCCAGATGAATTCTTATTTGAATTTGATGTCTTATGTAGGGGATATGACTACACCATTGACCCTCATAAACTGAACTTATTTCCCTCTACTTTGAAGGGGACATCATTACGTTGGTTTATTAGGCTCGGTGGAGGAACCATTATTAGTTGGGATTAGATGAAAATCTATTTTCTTAACAAATATCAAGATTACTATGGGACTCGAGAACTAAAAGACGAAATATTCAATATGTCTACAAAAGACAATGAGACATTAGAAGAATACGTTGAAATATTTCAATATAATTTGCAAAGTTCTCCATATACTACACTGTCTAAAGATATTTTAAAAGCAACAATGATTAAAGGAATGAAAGAAGAATGGGTTGAAACACTTAATATAATGGGAAGAGGGGAAATTTATCAAGAAGAATATGATGACCTTATTGCATTGTGCATCATGTGTTCTCAAGGTAGTATGTGAAGTAGGCCAACTGGATATGATTCAACTACAATGAATTATAAATAGTCAGGTGGAAACGTGACCAGAGCAGAATTCAGTAATCTTTTAGAATATTTTAAAATTGAAATCTTAGGCACCCTCACAAAACAGCTAGATGTCCTACAAGCCAAGCAGAAGCAAGCTTTAGTAGAACAGAACTTGGTTGTTTTTTGTGCATGTTGTCATAAGAAGCAAAGCTAGCGGGAGTGTCCAATAGACATGGTCCAAACATGTGCTATTTGTACCAAGGACCAGGCCACTAACCATTTCCCTTCACTCCCAGGGTTGAAAGTGGTTTTAAAGAGGCAGAAGAAGAAACAAAACCAGTGTATCTAATGAATCAACGTCAGCAGTGGCAAGCATGACCAGGTATGACACAAGACCTGCCTCAATTCTTTTCTCCTCCACAATTTAATCAATAGACACCCGTAACAACATGGCAAAGCCAATCACCTTTTTCTATCTGGCCATCCCAATCATTTTCCATGCCTCCTTGGCCAACACAACCCCCTTCAGGTAATAATTTGTCAATTTTTTCTTTTTCTCCCCCTTATTGGGAAAACAATCCATATCAGTCCCAGTGGCATGCCTCCACTTCATAGAATACAAATTGGTCTCAAAATTAGCAGTGACCCCTGGGAATGACCAATTTACCTATGGAACCAGGGCTTAGAATCAACCCACATTACTAGCTCCATACCCAATCCAACACAATCCTCATCCTATTATGCGTCCTCAACTACTAGCTCAACCCAATCCTAATCCCAATAACAAACCAGTTCATCTAATCCAGATTGTTGAGAACCTAAACCCCGAAACTAAACAGAAGAAATGTAATGAACTTAGGCTAAGATCAGGGCATGTTATTTCACTTCAAGAATATACGGCCCTGCCACAACTTGAGTCTGAAATTCCAACAGTAATTAAACAATCAACTATGACATAAATAGAGATAGAGTAGGGGAGGGACACAGTTGACCAAAAATATCCTGAAAAACTTATTATTTCCTCCCCTCCATTCCCTGAGAGATTAACGCTACTAAAACCAATAGTCTCTTAAGATTTTGATCTCCTAGGGGAATTAAAAATATTTTCATTAAAATTCCTCTCCTACAGGCTATACAAGACATTCCTATATATTCCAAAATAATTAATGAACTATGTGGAAAAAAACAGGTGAGGAAAGCAAAGACTGTACCAACTGTTCATGTAGTGGGAGCACTGTCAGACTTACTCTTGGGCAAATAAAAACCAGTAAAATACGAGGATCCGAGAAACCCCATAGTCACAGTATAGATCTCTGGCCACACCTTTTCAAACACATTAGTTGATTTTGGGGCGGCCATCAAAATCTTAACTATAGAAACCTGCAAGAAGTTAGGTATAACAACTTTGGAACCCACATCTACCTTGCTAGAACTTGCTGACAAATCTGTTATCAAACTAGAAGGTATATTACAAGACATCCTGGTTTCTGTGGACTCATGGGAGTACACAACAGAATTTTTATTTATTAACCCAAAAATTAAATTATATGGACATCCCTTGATATTGGGACGACCTTGGTTAGCAATGACCGATGCTTACATAGCCTGTCAAATAGGAAGCATGACCATTGCTAGAGGAGATGCCATAAAGAATATTTTCATATACCCCCCTGCCAAACTAAGTCTTCCCACTATAAATATTCACAAAAAACCACATACATAATGGGAAAAAAACATTCATTCAATGGTTACAATATTAGAAGCACTCGAATTCAAAGATCAAACTGAAGACGATGTGATCAATAACTTGATGAACCAACCATCTACTTTAGAAAATTTAAAGTGCCAAATGTTAAAAGTAGTTCTTGATAATGAAGCATAGGAGGACCCCTTAGTAGGAATTGATGACTAGCACATACCCATGGTTATTGTTTGTAACAACATGCCAATTGAAATTGAGCCAGGAAAAGTTTTAAATATCAATGGCAGTCTGAATAGTAACCAACAACAAAAGCTCGTTAAAATTTTACAAAAATATAAGGGATAATTTTCTTGGGACTACCCAGACATGAAGGGTATAGATCCTCAAGTATGCACACATCACATTTATAATGACAAGGATGCTCGACCTATTTGGCAGCCTCAGTGGAGGTTAAACCCGCATCTGAAAGAAATTGTAAAAGATGAATTACAAAATCTACTAGATGTAAACTTCATTCATCCTATTTCAGACAACAAATGGGTTTCTCCTCTAGTATTCGTTCCTAAAAAGAACGGTAAGTGGCGAATCTGTGTGGATTACAGAGAGCTGAATAAAGCAACACAAAGAGACCACTTCCCCTTCCCTTTTATTGATCAAGTCCTTGATACATTGGCAAGAAAACGATTGTTCTCTTTCCTTGATGGTTTCAGTGGTTACAATCAAATCTCGATAGCCCCTGAAGACCAAGATAAAATGACATTTACCTGCCTCTGGGGTACATTTTCCTATAGGGTATTGCTGTTCGGATTATGCAATGCCCCAACAACATTTCAAAGGGCCATACTCAACATTTTTTCTGATTTAATAAATGAAGGGCTCGAGATTTACATGGACGACTTTACTCCATATGGAGATGACTTTGATCAGGCACTGCAAACACTAGAAAAAGTATTGAAACGATGTATTGCTACCAGATTGTGTTTGAGAAACAAAAAATGTCACATGATGATGACCGAGGGAGTAATCCTAGGAAACTACATCTCTACAGCTGGAATATACATAGATCCGACAAAAATAGAGGTAATTATTTTATTAGCCACACCTTGTACTTAGACAGAGGTACATAGTTTCCTTGGATATGTAAGGTACTACGATAGGTTTATAAATAATTTCTCATGAATTGTTGCACCCTTGTATGCATTAACTAGAAATGTTGAATTCCATTAGTCTGACAAATGTGACACTGCTTTTTCAGATTTGAA
Source organism: Pinus albicaulis (assembly GCA_034641835.2). Classification (NCBI taxonomy): domain Eukaryota; kingdom Viridiplantae; phylum Streptophyta; class Pinopsida; order Pinales; family Pinaceae; genus Pinus; species Pinus albicaulis. The sequence goes on from CM076570.1 coordinate 1,265,011,857, forward strand.
GAAACTGGTCTCGACTGCACCAGTCTTACGCGACCCCAATTGGGAACTATTTTTTCATATTTCCTCATATGCATCCAACACAGCGATAGGGGTGGTTCTTGATCAAGAAGAGGACAAGAAGCCCTATGCTATTTACTATATCAACAATAATCTCACTCCTGCCGAATTAAACTATACAGTGACTGAAAAGGAGTTCTTGGTTGTCATTTATGCTATTAATAAATTTAGACATTATATAACTGGCTATCAAGTATTCCTGTATACCATTCACTCGACCATTAGATACTTAGCTAATAAACCTATTACAAATAGAAGATAGACTCGTTGGTTGTTTCTTTTAAGAGAGTTTGACATAACTATCAAGGACTGCCCAGGAAAATAAAACGTAGTTGCAGATTTATTGTCTAGAGTTCCAAAGCCAGATGACCCACTAGCAGTGGAAGATCAGTTCCCTAATGAGAATTTGTTTGTTGTAGCAGTAAAAATGCCATGGTATGTAGATGTAGAAAATTTTCTGGTAGTTGGAAAGCTGCCAAAACACTTGACATCAAAGGAACGAAAGTTGATTGTTCAGCACAGTGATAGATTCTCCTAGATTAATGGATATATTTTTCATACAGAAGTTGATATGCATATGCGCAAATACATCCGAGAAGGCGATATTTATGACATATTAAGGGCCTATCATGACAAACCATGTGGTGGCCATTTTGCGGATCGTAGGATGGGGCACAAAGTATTACAAATGGGCTATTATTGGCCTACAATTTTTAAATATGCCAAGAAATATGTCCAAGCCTATGATAGTTGCCAAAGAATGGGCTACCCTAGCCAATTTGAAAAAATGCCACTGTAGCCACAGTTCAAGTAGTGGAACCTTTCGAACGGTTGGCACTGGAATTTGTTGGACCATTCAACCCGCCATCGAATCAGAAGAACTACATACTGGTTGCCACATATTACGTGACAAAGTGGGTAGAAACAATGGCTTTATCGAGAGCTACAGAAGAATCTATGATGAATTTTATTTTTGAGCTATTTGTGAGGTATGGCTTACCTCAGGAAGTGATAACTGATGGAGGGGCACAGTTTGTAGGAAATAAAATCATGGCCACTTTGAAGAACCACCATGTCACCCATAGAGTCACCTCTCCCTACCACCTATAGGCGAACGGGTAGGTCGAAAGCACCAATAAATTCCTTGAGGCAAATCTCACTAAAACAGTCTCAACACATTACCGGGATTAGGCTACTAGACTTCTAGAGGCCTTATGGGCTTATCGCACAATGTGGCGAAACACCACCAGATATTCTTCATACCATCTAGTATTTGGAAGGGAACCAATTCTTCCTATTGAATTTTAAATAAAGACTCTGAGAACAGCCCAGGAAGTGGGGTTGGATTTGACAAAGGCCCAAGTTAGAAGACTCTTGCAAATAAATGAATTAGATGAAGCACAACTACTTTCTCTACAGCGCGCTGCAATTATTCAACAACAACGAGCTAAGTGGCATGACAACCTCATCAAAGAGAAGACATTCCAGAAAGGAGATTGGGCACTCCTCTACGACTCCAGATTCCAATCCTTCCCTGGTAAGTTACAAACAAGGTGGCTCAGGCCATACGAAATTCAGAATTGCATAGCAACGGTACCATTACCTTGACCACCATAGATGGATCTGGCTACACCTTTCGAGTCAATGGACACTGGGTGTGTCTCTATCATAAACCACTTATGAAAGATTCTTTTTGCCAGCAGGTACGTGACAACCCCATCATCCAAATTTTAGATGCAAGGGATGATGGCTCGACAACTTTAAGTTCATAAAAAGTTTTTATTTCCTCTTGTAAATATTGTATATATGATCCCTGCAATTTATAGTTCTTCTCATTGTTGTACATTCCATCTCTTTTTCATTATTTTTATGCTCACATTTGCATTCTTTTTATTTTTTTATGTCTTTTGTGTGTTCTGTTGTTCAAACATTTGAACAGTTGTTGTTCAATCGATTTGAACAGTTGTTGTTCAATCGAATTGAACAATTGTTGTTCAATTCAAATGAATGGCTACTTTTTTGTTGCGTGATTTTTTTTTTTTCTCTATTGTTCAAACCTTTGAGCAGCTGGTGTTCAATCGAATTGAACAACTACTGTTCAATCGAATTGGACAGCTGTTGTTCAATCTGAATGAATGGTTTTGTTTTTTAGTGTGTTTTTTTTCTGCTATTCAAACCTTTGAACAACTGATGTTCAATCGAATTGAACATCCATTGTTCAATTGAATTGAATAGTTGTTGTTCACTCTGAATGAATAGCTATGTTTTTCAGTGCTTTTTTTCTTCTATTCAAACCTTTGAACATCTGTTGTTCAATCGAATTGAACAGTTGTTGTTCAATCGAATTGAATAGCTACAGTTCAATCTGAATGAACGACTGTGTTTTTAGTGTGTTTATTTTTTTTGTTCAAACCTTTGAACAACTATTGTTCAAATGAATTTAACAATTGTTTTTCAATCGAATTGAACAAGTACTGTTCAATCGAATTTAACAAATGTTGTTCAATCGAATTGAACAGCTATTGTTAAATCAAATTGAACAGATGATTTCTTTTCTAGCATGTTTTTTGTCTCTTGATGATTTCCTTTCACTCTTCCTTTACACATCCTTGCCATAAAAGCCATTTTAGGAAAAGGAATTGGCACCTGAAGAGGAGAAAAGTAGTGATATTACTAATATTATGATATTTTGAAATTTTGATGGAAATATTTACTATGGAAGATGACATGTTTTATCTATATAATGAAGGGTTGGATACCTCTTGTTCAGACATATTATTACACAATTCATTTCTGTACTCTTATGTTGGTATATATTTCTACACTCTCAAGTAAGAATTCTCCTTGACAAGAGGATATAGGAGTAAGAGTATTAATTGTAAGCATTCTTTTTACTTCTTACACCATCCCTAACTCTTAAGGAGTTAATGATCCACCCTCCATTTATAAATAAAAATAAAAACATTATGTACATGTGCAAATTTTTAAGAGAGAATAGGGGGTGTAATCGCGAGCCAACCTACCATGATCATAAGGGTTTAACAAGTGACATTCCCACAATGGCCAACACACCAGGGTAGTGACCTTCTCGACAGCGAAAACTGCTTGAAGGACAGGAGGTCTCATCATGAGTTGGCCTGATCACTCTTTTACAATCCCCGCAAATGGCACTATGACTATCTGGCCACCACACCAACACAGTGGTCTCTCCATAAAACAAGAAAAATGTCTACTTTTCAATATATATAGATATAGATATAGATATAGATATATATATATATATATATATATATATATATATATATATATATATATATATATATATAATGTCCATGTGCAAATTTTTAAGAGAGAATAGGGGGTCTCATCATGAGTCGGACTAATCACTCTATTACAATCCCCGTGAATGGCACTATGAATATCTGGCCACCACACCAGCACAGTGGTCTCTCCATAAAACAAGAAAAATGTCTACTTTTAAATAGAGGATTCTAGCTCATTTATGGGTTAAAATAGCAACCCTGTCGAGGCTATGAACGATTTTTGGCAGTAGTGGCTCTGCTTGTGGTATTGAAGTATTTTTCTAACAATAGGCAAATTACTTTTATATGCCCTATTTCCTATTGATCCATTCCTGAAATAAATGCACTACTTGAATAAGTGTTATCACTACCTACCTACATAATTAACTATGAGTGAATTATATTTTCATGTTGAACTAAGGGATGACAACATCAATCATAATATTTCACCTGCCATGCTTTCGTCATGCTATGCCATCAAAATAGGACATCCTTTCATAATAATTTCTAATCCAATTTTCTCCCCCTTCTTCGGTCATTTCCACTTGATGTATAGTTGTGATGATTAACAAATTCTGACTTTTGCTTCATGTGCATTCATGATTTTTACCATCTTTTCTCTTTTCTTGAGCTTCAAGGACATGGATGCCCTTCTCTCGTACATTTGTGATGATTACCACTTTCTGACCTTTACTTCATGTGCATTCATGATTGTTACCATCTTTCCTCTTCTCTTGAACTTTAAGGCCGCGGACGCCCTTCTCTCGGTGGAGGGGGTACAAATATGCATAATGAATAAGAATGCGAATTAACCATGCAACTCCCTTTGGATATGCTGATTGGTCTAAAGAATAATTGCATTTACATCATGAAGTTGTGTGTTTAATAAGATAGTTTTTAAAAAATATTCATGTCGTGTTTATGATGTTTTAACCAATAGTGCCGAAAGAAATGCATACAGAAGAAGAAACTAGTTCTGATAACACAGTAGCCATGGGTGGAAATTCTCTCCACAATGAACCCACAATTTTTCAAGCTTTAGAATCAACTCGCACCGTTCTCCAACAAGCTGGTTGGATTCCATATCTACGTAGACTACAAGGGTTTAATATAGAGACAATAATTGAATTCTTGCAAAACCTACAGGAAGGGCATACCATAGTCAAAGGAAGAATCATCCAGTCTTCGAAGAAATCATCACTGAGGTCTCCATACTTCCAATAGAAGGAGAAAGATGGACTGAAAAACATGTCATTCTACAGGAAGCAATCTCAGTGTACCAAGACCCAGGTGAGCCACTAGAATGAAAAGGGAAAGGTATTAATCCTACATCCTTGTGGTAGCCTTGGCAAGAATTGGCAATCTTCAGTCAAAGATATATCACATGCAACGGATGCTAGGATGTAGTAAAGTCTCATTAACTTAAACTATTAGTTGTTCTCAAGTGAAAATTTTCAGTTAATTTTCCCTTTTTCCTAAATTATGTATTGCATAATATTATTGTTCGAATTAGAAGAGCTAAAAACTCCCAAGCAATTTTCAGTCATCATGGCTTGATTAAATTGATCATCATTCATGAGTTAAAAAAACATCAGATAACATGGGACAGATTTTTTAATCCTGCCCTACCTACCCCTGAAGAAAAACCTGACAGAGAAGATATTTAACTCCCTAGAATAGCCATACCTAGGAGAGAAAGAGGGAAGAGAACCCATGTTTCGACCACAGAACTAGGAAAACGGAGACGGTTTGAAAGGTTGCAACTATGACAAAACACCTTTGTATTTCCAGATGAGGCAGGACCATCCCATACACCACCTTTTAGCCCTCAAAATAAGTCCTTACAATATTATGAAGAAGAAATAGCTTAGGTACTAGAGAAAATGAGAACATCTCATGAAATGGAAGTGCATCTAAACAATCCGAGGGATAAAGGGACCTTTCAAACCAATCTGTCACTACTAGCAGCTCTGGCCATACTGAAATCCTACCTCCCTAGGATGAATTGCAAGATTTGATGGTTTTATATCCCTCTAATAATGAATGGGTGAGTAGGGAAGACCAGACAAAGAGAATATCTGAATCAGGAAACTAGTTAGGGGACATTGTTTTATTAGAACGGGACACAAGTATTGAGACAGTTCCCCTAATGCCTGAAGAAAATATTATTTCACACAGTCATGACATTAATGTCAAAATAACCTCTTGGACGCCTGAAGAAAACATCATTTCTGATAATCTTAGAACTGGCACAACTGTTCCTAAAACTGAAGCCACTGTTACTCCTTCTCCTGCCAAAACCTTGCTAAAAGAAAAATCAACTGAGATTAAGTTAAGGAAAATGAACAGGAAATGCAAGAAATTGAGAAAAACGGTAAAACAGGTAAGGAAATGGTTGGAAGAAGCAGACAAGGCTTGGAATCCTAAGAAGGATTTGGCTACCATGGGAACCCAAACAGATTTTTCTACCCAAGTGGTAGATACTGCTGAAATTGTTGTACAAATTGATTTAATAAACAATGTTGAAGCCTCTGTAAAGACTGATTTAATATATGCTGCTGAAGTTCCTGTACAGACTAGTTTAATAGATAATGTGGAAGCCTCTGTACAAATGGATTTGATACACACTGCTGAAGTCTCTGTGCAGACTGATTTGATATTTATAGGAGGTAAGGGGACTCAAACAGAGGTAGCACCTGCCTAGACTCCCCTATTAGAAAAATATGCCAATCAGAAGCTTCTCAACGAATTAATTCAAGTTCAACATGAATTGGCCCAGTATAAGAAGGAAGTAGTACCCTTACATGAACATCAGGCACTCCTAAAGCGATTCAAAGACCTTTCTACAATTGAAGATGAAACCTTTGCCTAACTCAGGGAAGAAAGGGAAAAAGTAAAGAAGGCATAGGATCAATTGGAATAGGCTAAGAAGCAAACCAGTATGGTTTTCTCTCTTTGCTCAGATGTATTGACTCGCAAGGAACCAGCCACTAATTCTACTTTATTCTTAGTGGAAAGATATTTATTGTTGAAATTCAAAGCTGTCAAGGCAGGAAAGCCCACTACTTTTAAAAACATTGAAGAATTTTTCCATTGTTGCAATGAGCAGGATGAGTAGGTCCAACATCTTTTGTGTGAATTATACTTGCACAATTTATTTCTAGAGGAGGATAGGGATAGTAACCCCAGTCCCTTCATAGGGGACATTCAGTTACAAGATTTTATGTCCTTAGCCAAAAACCAGACTAGATGGGCTAAGGCCTACAATACCTTTTTGGGAAAAGAGAACATGGCCTAGATCTATGGGTCAGAGGGGAACCTCCTAAACCCCTATACTTGTTTACTTAACATAAGAAATTCATGTAGCAGAAAGGAGTGATATCCAAATTGGGGCCTATTCACAAGGATATTGTGCAGAATGGGAGAGCTTACTTCCAAGACATTCAGGAAGAAGCATTATCAGTAGCAAAACAAAGATAGCTAGCCTCTACAAATAATGTTAAGAACAGATAACCATTTGGGTATAGGAACTTTAAAGTTGTTGCTTCCTGGTTCCTTCTATACAACAACCTAATTTTGAACATGGGTCCTACATGGATAGGGTGCATATATAGATGCCCCATCATATGGTACCCTCATAAAGACTATCATCATGATTATGAGTTACCAGAGGGGCACACAAACTCAGCATTTGCAAAGATAAAACAAAAACATTGTTTTAGATTGTACAAGGAAGAATTATACCCTGCAGATTCTTTAACCTATCTACACCTCAACCATTTATTTGCACAAAGACCTGCAAAAAGGTAAGAAGGGGAGTATGTTGGGCCAAGGAGAAGGTACATTCTACCCCTATCGTCACCACAATTTGTCATTTACTTTTATATATTTTTTCCTTCATCTTCGCAATAAAGTAAAGGAAATTATGCAAAAGTGAGGTAGAATGAATTATTGATAAAAGGTGTGTTTCATAAAGACTGATTTTTTTCTATCTTTATTACTAGGGAAGAGAAATATCCAAACTGCTGACCAGGATGACCAAATGATAGCAGACAAGGAAAGAGAATGGAATTGTATTGGCTCCTATGAATAAACGGAAGATGTAGAGGCACGACTACCCTTGGAAGTGTTATCACTCTAATAATCCTTATAGTTGTGAGATTTTTAGTTTGAAGAATATCAGAGGTAACCAAAAATTTACTTTTAAGCCTTAGGATCTAGCCTTCCTAATGCTCAGAGAGGGCTCTCTCTATATGATTTAATTTTTTTGATTATATTTGATTTTAGGCTAGTTATATAGGGCAAATTGGTTTTGGATTTTGATTTGATTTGGTGGTGAAATCAGTTACTTATATGGATAGCTATAGATCTGTATCCCATTGGGAAAATGGAGTCAATGTGTCAAGAAGTCAGTTCAGGATCAAGGTCTAAAGGTAAATGTTTATAGGGCAAGATAGCTAAGTTATTTTAGATCTTCAAGGCTAATGGTGAAATGGTTTTGATTGAGATAAAAGAGCAATTAAGGGTTCTTAAATCCAGATTAGCAGTGAAAATACAGAGTTCAATCGAAATCAGGGAGAAATTAAGGGTTCCCTATTCTGGATATCAGTTGAAAACATATAAATGACAATCAGTCAAAACAGAGTGCTTTTAACAAATTCTGAAATAATCATTCTTGATTTATCATTTAGACTTAGAACACATTCATGAATAGATGGAAAACATAATAAAATTGACAAGATAACAAGTGAAATAATTCACTGTAGTGGCCCAACACATGAATCCTATAATATGATGCTTTATTCCCTCTGATCCAGTCTGCTGACTTGAAATTGATACAAAGAACCCTTAGTTTCATAATAGTATAACTACAGAAATGTTCAGCAATTCATCCACACTCAATACTTCAAATGATGAAGTATTTATACAAAAACTTATACAAAATATCCTAGAATAAACTTAGGAAATTTTTATGGAAAAGAAATATCTTCATGCAAGAAGATAATGACAGCTCCCTAACTAATGCTAGTTGTCCTTTTTATTGAAATAAAATAGCATGTTGTTTTAATTTTATCACTTATTTCTCTCTTTGTTGTTTGATGAAGGCTGCAATTGGACATTGAGGTGTCCTTTATGCTGGCAGATTAATCTTTACTCTGATTTTGTCTTTAACCTTTCATCCGATACACTTTCATCCCAATACTCTTTTACTGCAGAAAACTTTTACTGTTGATGTGAAAAACAACAAACTATGTTTTTACTTAAACTTGCTCTGCACTCACTGTAATCTGATATTTACAGTAGATCGGTCAACTTCTCCCAAAAATATTCTTCTGGCAATTTTATCTTCATAAGCCTTCTAAAGTTTTCATCAGCTTCAGTGTATTTTGAAAATGTTGGTTTGTTCACAAATAGGTGTTTTACTTCATGCTGTAAGCAAAGCAAGTTTTCAAAATTCTTATATAGAACTTTCCCTGTTGGGATTCCCTGCAAAGCTTATTTATTTACGTGTTCTTTGGAAAAATCTCTTATCTTTTTGTCATAATCCTCCTGCTTCATTGATTTTTCATTAATCACCAGAGGACTAGGAAGGCCTTTTTGCCTTGAAATATCAAATTTAATCATAAATCTTGTGATTTCCATTTCCATGTTCTGGCACTTTTCATCCAATTATGTCATCAAATTATTCTTGGATATTACCTTCCTTACTTCAAGGATGGTCTCTAGATGGTCTCTGTTCTATCTGTAATTCCAATTTCATCAAGTTCTCGTTTATTTTTGGAATTGAGAAATTTGATAATTTCTAGAGCTTCTTCAGGCATTTTACCTAACTCTTCTTTTGTTTTTTGTATTTCTTCTCTTACTGATTTCAATAAATATTTCTTCTCATAGATTGCATGTATGGATTGCGAAGTATCATTGACTGCCTCAATGATATTCGACCATAATTGCTGCTTAACATGCGCCATAGCTTCTTTAAAAGTTAATTATTTTTCCAACTTCTTTAGTTTTTCATTCAACCTATTGGCCTTTTGTTCTTCATTCTTGGCATTAATTTATGCAAGTTTCTTAGCATGTTCAAGATTTTTTATCTGTTATTTTAACTTGTTTATCTCATTTGTTTGTATAGACGTGTCTTGCATTTCCTTTACTAATTTAATTGCCTCGTCTGATTGTCGTGTTGTTGTGGTTGAAGATTTAGTAACTAAAGTTGTAGATGAAGTGGCTGGAACAGATGTGGCCATTGGAACATTTGGAGCCAATGTTTCTTCCAGAGTAGATGGTATAGCTATTGTAACCACAAGAATCACAGTGGTAGGAACTTACTGTGCTTTGTTGGCTTCTTTCTCTTGGATCAATTTGTCCATTTAAATTTCCATTTCTTTAATTTGAGTTGTTAGCTGTAAGATGAGACTCATCATCTCATATTTTTTATTAGAATCCTGTAAAACCTCCTTGGCCTGAGGATGCTCTGTAGGAGGCAGTTTCAACTGTTTCTTAAGTGCAGCAATATCATCATTCTTATTTTTAATCAATTCCTCTACGGCTTTTATGTTCTAAGGATCATATCCTACTTCAATCACTAGCTCTTCCAAGGATTTGATTCTGATATCCTTTTGATATGAAGAAGCTTTCTCCAATTTGAACTGATCTCTTACATTTATCAAAGTGTTTTGAAGCTTCTGTGCACTCATGGCCTTAGTAGTCATTGTGGAATAAAGCATCTCTCTTGCCTGTTTATGAAATTCAATTTGGTCCAGAGGATGAATATCTTGGACTGGAACTTCAAAATCAACATTTTTATAATCAGAGGATGATTTAGGAGTTGGAACTGGGGTTGGAGCACTGTCATCAGCATGTTTTTGTTCTTGTATTCAAAGGCTAAAAGTAGCTTGTTCTAAATGCTAGGAGTCTATTTTAAATACTGAGAATATATTTCATTCTTTATTTCTTCATTTTTAGCTTTAATCTCCTTGTATCTTTCCTTGATGTCCATGTCCTTTTCTTCTACTTTCTTTGATGAAGACACTTCTATACTATGTTGTTTATGAATTAATTATGTATTAGAAGTGGTTGGTTTTTTTTCCTCTTCAATTACTGTAGGAGGTATAGTATCTTTCTCTAGAATCTATGTGTTAATGACTTCAACTGTCTCTTTTTCTTTGCTTGCAGGATTAATCTTTCTCTTTTTGCTGTATCTTAGTTTGAATTTTGTTTTTGTAGTAGTCTCAGCTGTATAAGACCACTCTTCTCTTTTTATTTTTACACTCCTATCTTCCTGGGCTGGAGTCTGCAAAGTTTGACTAGTATCACTTTGCTTCTTAGCCTCTACCAATGTATTCTCTAACCATTCATATTGGTTTGAGAATTTTTCAACATCAGGCTTATTTTCATGTATGTATGAAGTTAATTTAAATTTAACTCTCGTTTTTCCAATTACACCAAGGGGATCATAATACCAAAGAAAACTCGGACTAAACTTGAACTCTAGCAACTATTTTTTAGCCTCTGGACCTGCTTCTTTGTTATTACATATGAATGGACCAACCTGGTTCTTTAGTTTGAATTGTGTCTTCTTCTTTGCAACCAAGAAATTTACAGCATCTGAATTTAAAATTTGTCTTATATATTCTAGAGCAAATAACCTCATAGGGAGGTATTTTGGAAATTTGTAAGGAATAAGGCTGGACCCATAAACTCTGATTTCAGTGTGATTTTGGTACAAGTACCAATCACTTGTTCTGATTTGCTCAGACAATTGTAAAAATTTCTTGATTTCATTGCTAATTCTGGGTTGCACACTTCTATTTAAAAAATTGACCAAGAGATGGATAAAAGAATCTGTGAACTCTGAATAGGTAAAATTATTTGACTCCATCCTTATCAAGGAAGTCTAGAATATGACAGATTGTGGATTTCCTTCCACATCAAGCTTTTGAAGAGTTATAGGAAACTTTTCATATTGAAAATAAAGGAAAATGTGGAAAAGGAATGAAGAATATCTAAAAACACCTTCAGTAGGCAGTTTGACTAATTGCTCTGGATGCTATCAGCAATATATTGGGAAAAGCTAAAGATGACAAGAGGAGGTTGACTAGGTACAAAAATGGACAAGAAACCAAGAACTGCTACATCAACATGTTCATCTGTGAAATATCCAAGGATAAAAGATAACATGGAAATAATATGTCCCGTTCTTTTTGAGAATTTTGCAGAGGAGTATGGAGGATTGAGTTTGGGAATTTCCACATAGGATGGCATGAAGGTTTGAAAAATTTGGAATCTCTTAGGTAAATCCAAGTCTAGGTAGAAATTTGTGAGGGCTTCAATAGATAAAGGAACTTCATTAGGCTCAAGTTGTAACTGAAGCATCTAGTTGATAGATTCAGCTGTAATGGTAAACAAAACTTCCTTTTTAGGGTTTACAATGGCTCTTTGATTTGGATAATAGCATGATTAGAAAATTCTTATTACTTCAAGACATTGGTGAGTATGAGGGACAACAGATTTAGGAAAATTTGATTCCCAGATAAACACCTCATCAGCTTGGTCTAGGTATTTCTCTTGGCTCTATTAGTGGAGCTCAAGAAGGTTAAACTCTGTTACAGTATCTGTAATTTTGAAATCTACATCTTCCAAGGGAATATGCTCTACATCTACAACAGGGGGTTGTAGAGGGTTGATCACAAGAGTGATTTTGGAATCCATAGATTAGTTTGATTTATCAATTTCAATACTTTTGACTTTTAAAACACTGATTTAGGCCTGTAAAACACTTCTATAAGTTTAAACAGTTTGCAGAAGGTTTTTAGATATGAAAAGGGTTCTATCTCTTGTCTGCAAAGGGATAATTCTGATAAATTTAATTCAAACTATAATTTCCTTATCAAAATAGACACTTTATGACTTTATAGCCTCACGAAATGATATCTAGGGTTTACAGTGAATTTTCTGTAATAAAAAAATCTTTATACATCAATTTTTATGCAGAAGGATGACTGAATACTATAGGAAAGGTTTTGAAGGTCTCAGAGGGATTTTTTAGGTTTGAAAATGGTCAAATTTAATCCAAGTTTGTTTTAAAACAGGTCAAGGCTTCAGAGCCTGTGAAAAATACTTAGGGTTTACATAAACAATGAATTTATAAGGTAACATGGTTTCTTTCAAGTCTACAGTATCCTAATTGATTCATTTAACTGTAAAACTCTTTTAAATTTGATGAATGAGTCTTTTTCCTTTGAAGAATACCTAGGAAATTTTGAAATTCACTTTGTAGAAGGGTTTCTAGGTTTTGGAAATCTTTTAGAAGTGTTTTCTGGTCTTTATAGCCACTCTGATAGCTTCTTCATTGTTTGTAGCAGTCGAATTGGGTGAATTATGTTTCATTCAGGCTAGAAAACAGAGGCGGCAGCGGTCTTTTTGGTCTAGAATGCTCTTTCTGTGCGGAAAAATGGTAACAGAAGGATAGACAATGCTTTCAGGTGGTTTATAAGCAATTTCAGTGAACAATGAACACATTCAATGTAGGTCAATCCAAATAGGAGGGTGGTTTCGGTGCGGGGGAGGGAATAACCTCCAAGCGGTTTTCGCACAGTTGAAAGGCTGTAAGCGGGATTGGAATGATCGGTGTTGTTATCATAAAATTTCATCTAATGGGTTGCTTAATTAGACAACTTCATGTAACTATTTCAGACCAACTTGTGACTAAAGCTTAGCCTCTTCAGTCTGAGAGGGCTCTCTCGAAGGGTTAATGATATTTGATAAAGATAATTCTAGATGGCTAGCTCTACTTGGAAAACAATTTTCTTGTGATGTGTATAGGTTGAAAATAGTATCAGTTTGCAAACATTGGGCTTACAAAGCCAATAATTTCAGTGATTCATTAGGAAGTTCACTTGACATGGAAGCTGAGGCAGGTAAGCGTTTTAGCAGAAGTAAACACACATGAAACAGAAATAACACATTCAATTCACCTATAAAGGAAGTCAGAGCATTACATGAATGAATTCTGAGTATTAAAGATGAAAACCACTGCAAATGGTACACATAGAAATTATAGATAAGATAGGCACTAAAAACTCAATCATAATCTCATGTTGGTCAAGAAACAAGTCTCTGTATTACTGAAAACAACCAATTTACATAAATCTGTAGTATTGCCAAAAAATCTCCAACCCTTGACAAATTTGACTCTCTGCCCTTTAATAGACTTGTTGCATGATGAGATGATCTGCCTCCTGGCTAGATTCATCAAATTTTTCCTAATGACACCTTGCATAACCATAAAACATCTATTTGTTGAGAAAATAACAGTTATCCTACTTGACAGTCCTTTTCCTAATAGGACTCAAACTGTTCATTATTACATTAAAAACCTTATCTCCTAAAAAAAATTACATATTGACAACTATGACTTCACATGTTTGAATAGGGTGTGATGGGACTCATCACTATATGACATCTTAATTGACCTCCTCTAAAACTGGAAACAAACCCTGTTTTTTAGGCAAACTGGTCCTTATCTTCAATGAGGGGTTTGGTTGATGAGTTGGCTTCATCACATGGTCTTTAAGTCTTGGATGACTGTTGGCAAGATCCCTTGAACCTTAGAAAGTGTCCATCTATCCAAAAGTGCACAAAAACCTACTTATATAGCTTCAAAACAGTACACTATGAAAGTATGATAGTTTCGTAGTGTACTTTCATAGCATTACAAAAATGACATTTTTCCATCAATATTTCTGATTCTTTTCTCCTGCATGATGTTCATTATGCCTAAATACAACTTCCATACCATTTTCATCTCTTCGGAGCTCCAAAAACCGGTTCAAAATGAAAAAAGGAAAGCTACAGTAGTTTCATAGAGTTTTCCTGTTCTTCAAGCCCGGGAAAGCTACGAAACTGCTGAAAACAGTGAAAAATCCAGAATTTTATGTAGCTTCAAAAAGATACCTTCTAAGTGCAAAAACCTTGGTTCTAACATGCCATTAGCCTTCAAAATCATAAACCAGCTCACACTATTATTCTTGAGGTGTTTCTTCCCCATTGATGATGAGTTGAGCAATTGGCTCCTCAACTACTGTCATTTTAAGGCCTTTTTTCTCCAACTCCTCATGGATTAGTTCAAGATGTGCCTGGAGGTCTATAACCTAATCTTTCAACCTTTTGTTGGTGACTTTCAAATGTATATTCATTCTTCTGACATGTCTAACCTCTTTCCTTAATGGAATGGTCTATTTGTTTAACTGTTGTGTATTGTCCAGGGTCTTGGAAACACTATCAACTTACTGCTCCCAAATATCTTTCATCTTTCCAAACTGAATCTTCTGAATGTTGTGTTTCTTTGCTTCCTTCTTCATAAAAACTATTTCATGATTAGCCAATTTCAACTGTTCTTCAAGGAGTTCAAACTCTGTTTTTTCCATTACTTTCTCTTTTCCTTTCTTTTATTTGCTAATTGTATCCTTCTCTACAGGTGATGAAAGATCAATGATCTCTTATGGTGGCTAGAATATGTCAATAGGTGGATGAACCTCTTTAATACTCTCTAATAGCCTTCTAGCATGCCTTGTAATGGGCTTTCTTTCTTGGAACATAAAACCTGCATCTTCTCCTTCAAATTCTAGTTTCTTTGCAGATTTTGCCTTTTTAAGTTTATGTCCTCCTTCCTTTATATCCTTAGCCTGGACTATAGGAGTCTCTTCTATGTCAATGGCATGTAATATTTCTTCTAGATTTCCTTTAGCTACTGCTCTGTCTTCTACAACCATTGTTTTCTCTTCTAAGGCCATTGTTTGACTCCTTGTCATCCTTTTGGTTCCTTGTTTACTCACAGCTTGTTTTTTTTTGTAGGTTTGACCACTTTTGATTTATGTTTTGCAGGTAGGAAATTTGGTGTATCAAAACTCTACAATTGCTCTATTTCCCTCATGATTGGTTCACTTGGTTCTACTCTTGCTAGTTCACTTAGTTATGCCACTAATGGTTCATTTTGTTTGGCTACTAAGTGTGATGGGATTCTCCTAGGTTTAGGAGTTCTTAAAGGAGTAAGAGCATCCAACTTAAAACCACTAACAAACAAGAATGAAGATCAGTCTCTACCTAGCATTTGGACCTCATCTAAAACCAACAATTTAATTAAACCATGATGAAACAATGAATTCTCACTCCCTTCAGATTTTTCTCGGACCTTATCTACCATTTTTTATAAACTTCTATGTAAATAGAAAGCCAGATCAAGATATATCTTACCAGTAAAGTGTAGGAGAAGCTTGAAATGGTATGAGTAAACTTAATGTTATCTCCCTTCACAAGTAAAATACTTTTGGATGATGAGTAGCAATTTTGAGTAGTTATCCTTCATGCATCTCCTTGGAATTGCATTAGTAAGGTCCATTTCACTGTTTTCAAGCTTCATAAACTCTTTGCACTACTCCATGCTGAACTTGAAACATTTTAACCACTTCTCTTGTCCCCTTGGAATCCCTGTTGCTACTGTAATGACCTCTGGTGTAATGGAAAGATTAATCATTCCCACTTTAGTAGTTGTTCCACTGAAGTTTAAAGCAAATGATTTGGAAAAATGTACATGGAAGCCTTGTAATATTTCACAAAATTGTAAGCAACCTGTCCTTCTGAAGACTTCCACAGTTGTTGGGTCTTCACTGATTAAATTCAAATCTTCTGGTTCATATCTTAGACATTAGCCACCCTTATTTTTTCTTCTTTTTTCTACCCTGATTTCTTTAATGCCTTCACATCCTCTCTTGATAGTTTGCAACCTCACTTGATTGTGCTTAGCCTCGCTTGACTAATGTTATTTGTAAACCTTTGAAAACACCAGCCACAACTTTGGCTCGATGCAATAGCTCTCCAGGGCTCAATATCATGCAAAGAAGGAATGAAGAATGAGAAATGACTGAATTAGGAAAGATTTTGAAGTTTGATACCCTCTCATAACACAATGATGACTCATACATGCCTAAAAAGGTGATGATGACTTCTAACCTAACCATGTACCTTGATCTTATCCCTCAATGACTCGAATGGTATCTAATTTACCCTTTCCCAATGATATTCTGACACCTAACATCTAATCTAACAAGACAGACAAGAAACCACGCTTTTGTAGCATGTTTAGTGTAAATCTTGGTGTTTTTGCTATGAAATTATCAATAGTTTCATAGCGAAAAGTGACATTTCTCAATGCATTTCGCTACAAAATTGTGTTTTCTTGGCTAAAACCACCATTTTGGTACAAAAACCTTGGGAATTGAAATCTGTCAGAAAATTATGAGTGATGTCACATGAGGGGATTTGAAAGTGAGTGGGTTTAGACCTTAGGGTAAGCTTAGACAAGAAAAATTTTAAATTTTCCTTGACCAAGTAATTTAAAAAATGAATCCTACAACCCTACCTTTGACACATCAACCTATATGACTTTGTCAAATGATGCTTCATTTTTTAGTGATAACAGGTGCGATCGAATGAAATCAAGACGCATGGAGGTGAGAGAAACCTCAAAAACAGCTTTTATATCAAGGTTTGGGTTTTTTTATCGTTTGCGCAATGAACTGTGCAATACGAGATCTCCACTGTTAGATCTGGGAGATGGGGAGTGAACGATCGGGATCGTGCGATAAAGCTGGATGGTCAAATAGTGTGGGGCTCGGGATTTCTATGAGCTGGGATTTGTAATATGTATTAAAACATAGGTTTAATATATAGTTTGGATATGAAATATGATAGGCGGATGTATGGTTTTATTAACAAATGAAATGTGGGCGTATGCAACCTTAGCATTAGCGGGATTATTATATAATGGTAATGGTTTTAACCTATGGAATGAGTGGAATATATATCACGTGGGAAAATAATACATAGTTTAAAATTAAAATATGGGTTTGGCATATATTATATAAGGAATTAATCTAATACGGGCTAAAGGTGAATAAAGGATTAATATATAAGTAAATGTGTTAGTAATGAAATGAGATAAGGGAAAATATACTAATCCTAGTGTAAAACATATATATGGATAAATTCCTTAGTTGTGAAACCTGATATAATGTTTTTACACTTAGGATAAAAGTATTTTTTAGGTTTTTGGGTATTTTTTGGTAAAAGGGGAATTAGTTAACAGGTTTTACGTTCCTTAAGTATAATGAATTTTACACTTAGGAAAAGGGGATTTTTGCAAGTGAAACTGAATGATAATGGAAAAAAAGTAAAAATGAAGGGGAAATAATAAAATGGAGGGGATGAAGTATTTTTTACAAGGGGATGATTTTTGAAGTAAGTTAGTGACTGAATGACCAATTTCTGCTTAACCATGATTGTAAAAAAAAACTGCTTTTGCCTACCCATATGCTACCCTAACATTTTTTCTTCAATTACCTGGGTGCATTTGAGCTTGCAAACCCTTATTCATTTTTCTTTTAAAATAGAAAACTAACTAATTCTATTCTTATTTCTTCCAATGGTTCAGATTAAGCTGTTGAGCTCCTTATTATTCTCTACCGAACTACTGATCTGCCAAGATTAAACTATGTGGCTAGATCTTTATTCTCTATCTAATAACATGAAATTTAAAACATGAGAGATTAAGATTAAGTTGTTTAACCTTCATGGATTATGGCATTTTCAACAAGCTGCACATAATCTTTATTTTGTAGAAAAATTAAATAGTAGTGGCATTTGGATTTGCATCACTTTCATGTTTTATTTTTATCTCTTTTTGTTTGGGGTCCATTTTCTTATTATTTTTTGATATTTTTTCTTTCAAGTCCTTTGATTTCTCTTTTAGGACTTTTACCCTCTTTACATTTTTTAATTTTATTTTTATGATATGGGAAAACAATTTGTAGAAAGAAAAGTATGTACGTATTACAAGACTAATAAAAGTCAATTAAAAAATTATGAATCCTATTATTATAGGACCCTAACAATGGCTCCACATGGGGATGGCATTTCCTAGTGAAAAGTCAAGAACTTTGACACTATTAGCCTTTGAATTTTGATTGTGCTGGCCTTGGAACCTTTTTCTGAGCTCTACATTATTCTTACTTATGATATTTTATCCTTCAAAGCTTAGGGCCTTCTCTTCAGGCTTCAAATTTGTTAGAAAAACATCCAATCCAATCTAAAATCTGCAATGTTATGTACAATGAGTAAGGTAAACAAAGTGAACTATTTTTTATTCTAAGAAATAGTAATGCTTCAGCATTCTACCATTGAAAGGTCCATTTGGCAGATCTCATCCATCCAAATCCTTCAAAAAGAAAGCATTGTTACCTTTGTAACCATAAATAACATAAGGTCATTTCCATAGAAATAAAATTTCCCATTTTTACCTTTCTCTTCCCTCCTAGTATCCAACTTTAGAACTTTGTCACCTATATAGAAATCATCTTCCTTAGTCTTCTTATCAAATATCTTTTTAATCTTTTCTTGGATAACTTGAGACTTAAGATAGACCTCTTCCCTGGTTTGCTGCAAGTGTATGGTTTGGTTTATTCTTCTTTGGATATCATTGGTTTCAACTTGCAATTCTTGGATTATCTTCATTACTGGTACTCCTAAAGAAAATGGAAAAACATCATCCATCCCATAAACAAGCTAGTAAGGGGATGTACCAATGGATTTCTTTGTGGTAAGTATATCTGCCCATAAGGCATTCACTAACCTTTTGTTCCAGGTTTTCTTATTGTCTTCTAGTAGTTTCTTGATGATGTTCACAAGGATTTTATTGGAGGATTCAGCAAGGCCATTACCTTGAGGGTAATAAGCAGTAGAATGGCCAAGGGTAATGTGCTATTTATGACAAAAGTCAATCATCTTCTTGGATTTGAATGTAGTTGCATTATCAGTGATGATCTTTTGGGGGCATCCAAATCTCGAGAGTATGTTGTTTTCTAAAAATGAGATTATGACAATGTCAGTGGCTTTCCTGGAAGGTATGGCTTCTATCCACTTAGTGAAATATTCTGTGGCTGTCAAAATCCACTTGTGTTGGGCTGAGGATGGGGGGTGAACTTCACCAATGAATTCAAGACCCCAATACTAAAAATGCATTTTTTTTTGAGATGGGTTTTAAGGGCAAAGGTAGCATCTTTTTCTTTCCTTCAAAGATTTGGCACTTATGACAGGAGGTCACATACTTTTTTACATCTACAAATAAGGTATGCCAATAAAAACCAACTCTTAGGATTTTATCTGCAGTAGTCTTCCAGTAAAGATGTCCTCCACAGTCACCTGCATGAAACTCTTCCAAAACTTTATCAGCTTCTTCTTTAAGCAAACAATTCAATAAAATTCCACCATGATCTTTCCAAAATAGTGCATTGTCTATGATACAAAACTTTATTGCCTTTAACTTTAAAAATCTATCTTTGGTTCTTGAAAATCCAGGAGGAGCTTGTAAATTTAGTAATACAAATATAATATCTGCATACCATGGTGAGTCTGAAAAGGCTTCACTGATCTTTGGAGTCGCCATCTCTTCTTGATCATCTATTTGGGCAATAAAATTAATATCTAAAGCATGACAATTTGATTCAGCCATGAGTTTGACTAAACCTTGACCTTTTATGATTTTGGTGGGTTTGATTTCTATGTCATATTCCAAAATGGTGGCAATCCACATGCCTCTTTTACCATCAGGCCCATTCTATGTTAGAATGTCCTTTACAACTGCATTTGGAACATAAGCAATAATATGTGAATAAAGGATGTGCACTATAAAGTCTTTGATAGCCTTCACTAAATCTAGTGCCTACTTTTCCATTATGTTGTACTTTAAAGTGGCATCTCTAAGTGATTTTCTGAAGAAAGCAATGGGTTGCTCATAGCCCTGATCATTTTTCTGCGGTAAAACTGCAGCAATAGTGTGTTATGAAGCAAAGGAAAAAATAATGAAATATTTTTTGAAATCAGGACTTATAAGGATTGGTGTTTTTGTCAAGGCTTGTTTAATTGTTCAAATGATTGCTTGGCTTCCACATTCCATTTAAGTACTGAGTTTTTTTTCAACATATTGTTAAGTTCTCCAATTATTTATGCTAGGTTTGAGATGAATCTTCTGAGAAAAATAATTTTACCTAAGAAATATTTGTTAGAAAATTATATATTAAAAAGTAATGCAACACATAAAGTATGTGGAAAACACAAGCACACAAAACACATAAGATCAGAGAGACACAGATATGCGTGGTTCACCCAGTTTGTGCTATGTCCACCTTGAATAGCCAGTCCTTCCTTTCTACTATCCAGCAAAATGAAGAGACATAACCTACAGCAGATCCGCTGTAATATCCTCTATTCTCTCTCACAGTCTCCCTATCTAATTCTCACTCTGAAAAATACACATACAATGCACAGTCGCAATACAATACCCTCATACATAGTGAGGGGTTGCCTTCTAGGGAAAAAAACCCTAAACCAAACATAATTTCTACAGTCAGATCATATGCCTAATGAACGGCCTAGATTGACTAGAAATTACTATACTTTTACAAAATGATTTTACATCTGTTTTTAGCTTCGAGGGTGATGCCCCCAAAACCCCCCACCAGTGGGGGGGGGGCTCCATAAAGTCGCAGTCGCCCCCCCTGGACCCTCCAGGTAGCATTTAATTACAGGTGGAATTTCTGCCCGATTAAAGTACAGGGTTCCAATGTTGTGATGCAAAATAAACAAGATAATTAGGCTCCACACCTAACAATCTCCCACTTGGAGACTGATTGTAGCAACTCCACCACTGCTTCATTTGCTGGACAATGACTCCTCTTTGGACCTGGTTGTTTCTCATCTTCATCATCATCCTTGAATACCAATTGAAACTGAGCATAATCTCAGTTTCTCCCTGGTTACAACTTTTGTTAGCATATCTGTAGGATTCTAGCTAGTGTATATCTTTTCCAGCTTCAATTGTCCCTCTTCCAATACTGACCGTATGAAATGGTACTTGAGATGTATATGTTTAGTCCTGGAATGAAATGATGAGTTCTTTGCAAGATGAATGGCACTTTGGCTATCACTGTATAACGTGCCTATATCATGCTTCTTACCCAATTCATCCATAAACCTTTGTAACAAAATCATTTCTTTACTAGCCTCTATAGCAGCAACATACTCTGCTTCTGTTGTTGAAAGTGCAAAAACACTTTGGATTTTTGAAACCCAAATAACAACTGTTCCACCTACAGTAAATACATATCCCGTAGTGCTCCTCTTGTTATCTCTGTCACCTTCCATATCTGCATCAACATATCCCTGTAGAGCAATGTTTGAACCACCAAAGCATAATGCTTGATTTGTGGTACCTCTAAAATATCTAAGAATCCATTTTACTACCATCCAATGTTATTTTCCTAGATTTTTCATGTACCTGCTTACAACTCCCACTGCATGTGCAATATCAGGCTTTGTGCAGACCATTGCATACATCAATATTCCAACTGCTGATGCATATGGAACTTTAGACATGTAGTCCATTTCTTCTTGGGTCTTGGGGAACATCTCCTTACTAAGTTTGAAATGGATAGCAAAAGGTGTACTAACTGTTTTTGCATTCTGCATTTTAAATCTTTAACACATTTTGTATGTACTCATTCTAAGACAATGTTAATTTGCGATTTTTCCCGTGTCTACTTATTCTCATACCAAGGATTTGTTTTGCAGCTCCCAAATCCTTCATTGCAAATAAATTTTCCAATTTTCTTTTGAGCACATTTATTTCCCGCATGTTATAACCTACAAAAAGCATGTCATCTACATACAATAACAATATAATCTAGCTGCCATCATTTTTCTTTTTCATATAAACACAATCATCAAAGTGACATCTAGTATAACCTTGTTCAGAGATAAACCTATCAAATTTTAGATACCACTGCCTTGGAGCCTATTTTAAGCCATACAAGCTCTTCTTTAACCTACACACTAATTTTTCTTTCCCTTTGACCTCATATCCTTCTGGTTTCTCCATATAGATCTCTTCCTCCAAATCTACATGGAGAAATGTTGTCTTTACATCTAATTGTTCAAGATGTAAATCTTCCGCTGCTACAAGACTTAAAATAGTTCTGATTGAAGTCATCTTAACAATAGGAGAAAATATTTCATCAAAATCAATACCTTTCTTTTGTGCAAACCCCTTCACCACAAGTCTAGCTTTGTACCTCTGTTTTCCTCCATCTTCTTCCTTCAACCTGTAAACCCATTTATTCTGCAATGTAGTTTTACCTACAGGCAACCTGACTAAGTCCCAAGTCTGGTTATGGATTAAAGATTCCATCTCTTCTTCCATGGCTAGCTCCCACTTCTTCCTTCTTTCAACCTGCATTGCTTCTTCATAACATTTAGGTTCACCAGAATTAGTCAACAATAAATAATATAATGAAGGAGAGTATAATTCAGGGGGTCTACTTATCCTGGTAGATCTTCTAACACCACTTTCAGGTGTTTGAGGTGCATGTTGCTATTGTGGTGGTTGTTGTTGTTGTGGCTGTTGATTATTATTATTTTTAGGCACCTTTACTTTTTCTGTGATCTCATCAAGAACTGTGTATTTTTTATTTTCCTTTTCCAGTCTCTTTTCCTGCAACTGATTCTTATACAAGACCTTTTCATTGAATATTACATCTCTGCTCCTACTGATTTTGTGATTTTCATATTCATATAAGCGATAACCAAAATCATTAACACCATATCCAATAAAGGGACATTTCTTTGATTTTGCCTCAAGCTTTGTTATGTTTTCTTTATTAATATGGACAAAGGCCTCACAACCAAAAGGCTTTAAAAAAGAGTAGTTTACCTTTTTACCTATCCATGCTTCCTCTGGAATATCACCATATAAGGATATTGAAGGCCCTCTGTTTATTAGATAAACAACAGTATCTACAACATCTGCCCAAAACTGTAAAGGCAATCCTGCATGCAATCTCATGCACCTTGCACGCTCCATGATTGTTCTATTCATCCTTTCTGACACACCATTTTCTTGTGGTGTTCTTGGAACTGTCTTATCCCTGCGAATTCCATGCTCTAAACAGTACCTATCAAACTCTTTGTTGCAATATTCACCTCCATTGTTTGATCTGAGACACTTCAACTTCTTTCCTGCTCAATCTCAACCAAAGATTTCCATTTCTTGAAAGTATCAAATACATCAGATTTATTCTAAATACAATAAATCCAATTTTTTCTAGTTGCATCATCAATAAAAGTAACATAATAATGAGAGCCACCAAGAGATGATACCTGAGTAGGTCCCCATACATCCGTATGCACAAGCTCTAATTTTTTGCTCTTCTTTTCTTTCCCAACTCTAATAAATCCGACTCTCTTCTATTTTCCATAAATGAAATTCTCACAGAAATCCAAATCAACATTCTTCAAACTCGACAACAAATTTCTTGAGTGAAGAATCTTCATCCCCTTCTCACTCATGTGTCCGAGCCTATGATGCCATAATGCTACATCTGCTCCTTTGGAAGTTAAAGCATTAATAGAGTTAGAAATACCATTGCATAAATACGATGTACCAACCTTTTCGCCTTTTGCTATTACCAGGGCTCCTTTAGTGACCTTCCAAGTTTTATCTGTGAAAGTTGTCACACAACCTTCATAGCCTAACTACCCTATTGAAATCAGATTTTTCTTCAAATCTGGAACATGCCTTACCTCCTTTAGTAGCCATTGGTTTCCAGTCTATTGTTTTACAACAACTTTACCCATGACAACAATTTTACAGGGGTTATCATCACCCAAACAGACTTGTCCAAAATCTCCTTGAACATAGTCATGAAAATATTTCTTATCAGGTGTGGCATGGAATGAGGCCCTTGAATCTACAACCCAAGAATCAGTAACATTTTCGAAAGAAAGAATCAAGGCATCTTGTAACACATCACCTGTCACATTTGCTTCATGATTGTTTTCTTGCTGTGTGTCTCCTTCGTTTCCCTTCTGAGATCTACAGTCTTTCTTCATATGTCCTTTCTTTCCACATTTCCAGCACACGATCCCCAATCTAGACTTGGATCTGCCTTTCCTTGATTTAGTGCGATATCCTGAGCTCTTTCCTCTTTCCATTTTTCTTCCCCTAGACTATGCACTCAAAGAATTACCTGATGTCTCACCGGAGCTTTTCCGTCGCATTTCCTCGCTAAGGATAGCACCGACAACATCATCAAACTTTAAAGTACTAGATCCAGAGACAGAGTTACTAATGGCCATAACTAAACCATTCTAGCTTTTTGGAAATGAGCACAGGAATAAAAGAGCCATAACTTCATCATAAAAATTTACCCCTATAGAACTTAACTAACTGGTAACTGTATTAAAATAATTTAAATGTTCTGCAACAGATCCACCTTCCGACATCTTCATATTAAATAAATGTTTCATAAGAAATACCTTGTTTGGGGCCGAGGGTTTTTCATATAATTTCGCCAAAGCCTTAATCAAACCCTCTGTTGTTGTTTCCTTAGAAATCTTGAACACTATCGATGCCGCAAGGCACAACCGTACTATTCCGAGTGCCTTTTTATCAAGAATATCCCATTCTACGTCTGTCATAGTCGTCGGTTTCTTTGTTTTTATGCTCAATGGTAGGTATAAGTCTTTCTGATACATATAATATTCCATCTGCATCTTCCACAACAGGAATTTTTGGCCGTTAAATTTCTCAACCCTAAACTTACCATCTTTTTCCATTGCTCCCACTCGAACCAGGAACCCTTCTTTCCTGCGAGTTTATCAGCCAAATAAACCTTTGGCTCTGATACCAGTTGTTAGAAAATTATATATTATAGAGCAATGCAACACATAAAATATGTGGAAAACACAAGCACACAAAACACTTAAAATCAGAGAGACACAGATATACGTGGTTCACCCAGTTTGGGCTACATCCACCTCGAAAAACTAGTCCTTCCTTTCTATTATCCAACAAAATGAAGAGACACAACCTACAACAGATCTGCTATAATATCCTCTATTCTCTCTCACAGTCTCCCTATCTAATTCTCGCTTTGAAAAATACACATACAATGCACAGCCACAATACAATACCCTCATACATTGCGAGGGGTTGCCTTCTAGGGAAAAAAACTCTAAAATAAACATAACTTCTACCGTCATATCATTCGCCTAATGAACGACCCAGATTGACTAGAAATTACTATACTTTTACAAGGAAATTTTACATTTGTTTTTAGCTTCGAGGGCGCTGCCCCCAAAACCCCACGCCAGGGGAGGGCTCCATAAAGTCACAGCCGCCCCCTTGGACCCCCAGGCAGCGTTTAATTACGGGTGGGATCCAATGCTGTGATACAAAATAAACAAGATAATTAGGCTCCACACCCAACAATATTGCAATTATTTAATATTCCTAGGATGACTAATGTTTAGAATCGCCTCTATTCTAGTTGGGTCTATCCTAATTCCTTCTTTAGATATGATATGTCCTAATAATTTATCTTCTTCCAGTACAAATAGAGTCTTTTTAGGATTTAGAGAGATGCCAAATTTCCTGCACTTGATAAATACTTGTCTGAGATGATCTAAATGTTCATTGTCGGACTTTGAAAATACAGTAATGTCATATAGATAAATCACAACGAATTCATGGATTTCTTTAGCAAAACCTATATCCATAGGTCTTTGAAAAGTGGCTCCTGCATTCATTAATACAAAAGGCACTTTCACATACATGAAAGTGCCCCAAGGAGTAGTAAAAGTAGTTTTAGGTTGGTCTTCTGGTTGAACTAGAATCTGGTTATATCTAGAGAATCCATCAAGTAATGAAATTCTAGAAGAACCAACCACCCTTTATAAAATGTGATTCATCTTGGGTAAAGGGTAGTTGTCTTTTAAGGAAACTTTATTCAAATTCCAGAAATCAACACACAGTCTGACTTCCCCTGTCTTTTTCCTAGTGGGAACTAGATTTAAAACCCAATCAAAATATGTAATTGGTGCAATTATTTTAGCTTCATACATTCTCTTAACCTCTTTCTCAATTAAAGGCATAAAAACTGGATTGATCCTTCTAAGCTTCTGTTTGAAAGGTTTTTGATCTTATTTTATGGGTATTTTATGTTGTATTATGCTAGTGTCATAGGATATTAAGTCCTCATAAATCCATGCAAATACATCCCGAAATTCTTTAAACAAATCTATGTATTTTACTTTTTCTTCCTGAGGTAAGGCTTTTGAAATTTTTATCATCTTAGGCTTTGATTCTGTTCCTATATTACACTTTTCAATATCAGATCTTAATGGTTCCATATTAGGTTTCCTTGCAACATCATTAGAATAAAAAATATCTTATAAAGGGGCTAATCCCTTAGGTAAAAGGTTGTTCTTAAGGTTTAAAATATCAGAATCATCATCTGTTAACTCTTCAATTTCTACTTTCTCTAAATTATCTATTTCTACTTGAGTAAATTTAGTGGGTTTAGCAAAATATAAGTTATTTACATCTACATTATTTATATCAATCTCACTATCTATGGTTGGATCTACTGTACAATCTATGTCTATATTACAATTCTGAAATTCTCCTTCATTGTTCATGAAATGATAAATATGTTCATCCTGTGAAAATATTTGCCAATATTTAAGATTATTTGGTATTGTAGGCTTGTGTTTAGCTGTTGTTGTATATCCATGATTTGGTTGAAATGACAGAGTACAGGTACTAGAAAAATTTGCTAAGCTATGTGCCTGTATGTTCTATTTTCTAGGAATTGCAGCAAAGTCACATTCAAGCAGTTCCTTAATCAGATCTAAAACAGTTTCCCTATATTGGCTTAATCTTGGATTATATACAGAATATTCTCTTATTAGATGTTTCACAATTAATTCAGAATCTCCCATGATTAACATTCTTTTGGCTCCTAAATTTCTAACAATATGCAGTCGTAAAATAAGAGCTTCATATTCATCCATGTTATTTGTAAATTTAAAATTTAATCTAAAAGCATGACCTTATGCATGATTTTTTTCCATATTGTGTATCCAAAATCATGCTCCTGCCCCTAATTTGTTAACTAATCCATCAAAATCTAGGTGCCACATTCATTCATGAAAAATGTTGTCACTATCTCGTGCTTTCTTTTTCGGTTTTAGTTCAGTATTGTTTTCAATGCCAGTTTCAGAATTACATAAAATTAATGAATCCATTTAAGTAGGCGTAGAGTAAATAGAATAGTTTCTAGGTCTTTCTACACTACTAACCATGTACTTCATTAATGTTTCTCTATAAAGTTTCTTGGGTTGGCCAAAAACTGATATTGTTGCATAAGACATAGCAAGTTGTAGAGAATCCTGTAATTTAGCTCCCCATGAGCGAGATAACAACATTCTGTACTTGGGAGGGATGTCAGCTACTACAATATCTATGACTATGCTTTTTCCAGGGTATTGAACTAAATTAACACATAAATCTTTTATCAAACCTAAACATTTCACTTTACTGAAGTCAAATGAGAAGAGATGTTTATAAGGTCTAATGATGTCTAAATTTAGGGTTTCCATTATTGCTTTTGGCATCAAAT
Organism: Pinus albicaulis; assembly: GCA_034641835.2. NCBI lineage: Eukaryota > Viridiplantae > Streptophyta > Pinopsida > Pinales > Pinaceae > Pinus > Pinus albicaulis. The sequence goes on from CM076570.1 coordinate 1,265,039,785, forward strand.
TGTGTGAGGCCCCTGAATCTAGCATTGCATTATGTAAAATATGATCATGAACAGTTAAGCTAATGTAGAAAGGTGGAACTGCTCCATCTTGGTGTTTCCCATTAACATCAGGACCAAAGATTAATTCTGGTTGATCATCACTCAAATTTTCTGAATTTTCTCCATTATTCATATTTAAAGTCTCAGTGATATATGTTTTGTATAGTTCATGTTTTACCAATTCTGTCAAAGGAATTGGTATCTTCAATTTGGCAATTTCAACTTGGATATTAAATGGTGCTTGTGATTTTCCTAGCTATATTATTTTTTCTTTTGTAACTGTAGTTTGGGTGGGTTTGTCTTCTTTTTCTACAGTTGGCTTCTCATTCTCTATTTTTATTTCTATTGTCTTACTGCTTTTGATTTTCTTTTCAAGGGCAGTTTGAGATGCAGTGGAAGTCTTTGCAAATTTTGTGGTTTCAGTAGCTATTTTTGGATCAGCTGATTTTGGATCAGCAAAAGATATTTCTGAGTCTGAAATTGTTGTTTTAGAAGAACTGGTTGTCTTGGCGGCAACATATTTTTGAGGATATTTTGTTGTTTGGACAGCAAAATCTATGATGTCAACAATTTTAGGACTAGGTGAAATTTTGGGACTTGAAATTTTCTGAGTTGAACTAGAGTTTTGCTTGATTTCCCTAGGGTGAATTTGCATAAATTTATAGGTAGGAGCCTCTATTGTTTTCTTTGTTTGTGTTTGGGTAGATTTATTAATATAAGGCACTACATTTTTCTTGCTTATAAGGTTATATTTCTTATGAACTTCATTGATTGCAAACTCATAACCTTGCTTGTAATCAAAAGACTCACCAGAATCTAATTGTAGTTATTGTAATTCATATAACTACTATTCTTCTTGTGTAAGAAAAATAGTGTTATCATAATTAATACCCATTAGATTAATGGTGTCTTCATCATCTTCATTTTTATGAGAACTTTCAACATAGTTCTCTTGGAAAGGTGGTCTTATTGTTTGGTCAGGTACTGATTCTCTAGATTTTACAGTGTTGGTGTTTTTCATGAAATTGGGATTTCTAATTTTAGGTCCTTGTTGTTGGTTATCCCACCGTGGCTTCCTTTCCATATTATCTAACCTATCCATAATTCTCTCTAATGTTTTTTCTAATTGATCTATTTTCAAATTTGAAGTAGATGTTTCCTCTTTTATTGTCTCTCTCCTTTCATTTCTTAATCTAGCTTTCTTTGGAAACAAGTTTTCCTCTACACTAACAGCATTAATTTTCATCTGCTCTAAGGTTTATGGATTTCTATCTCTCTTTTAGGTCCCTATATTACTAATATAGTCCCTTACTGTTATTAGTGTAACCTCCTTATTGTTATTGTTGTACCCCTGTAACCCCCATATTTTTATTATTGTGCCCTTAAATTATAATTGTTAGGTCGGCTAGGATTACATTGTGGCCCCACTAGGATTACATTGTGGCCCCGTGGACTCCTATATATAGAAAGGAGGTTTTGTCATTTGTATCATCTAAGAATTGTTCATTCATGTAATGTATTGGAGGTTTCCCCCTTGAAGTGGTTGATTTATAAGGCATTGATCTCTCTTCTCTTCTATTTTTGGAGCTGGTTTCATAACATTTGGTATCAGAGCTTTGGATTCTAGGGTTTCGTTGCTCCAAATAGGTCATCGTGGAATTTTCGCTATAACATTTTTTCTATGAAGATTCAAAATCTGAAATATTTAGAATGTGAAGCTGAAATCCTAAGGAACATCGTCGCAAAATTTCACAGCTTGGTTCACAATATTTTCGGAGATAAGATTTGTGGAAGTTAGGGCTTTTTGCAGGCTCCTGAATTTAACCTAAACAGGTCATCGCGGTATTTTCGCTATAAATATTTTTCTATGAGGTTTCATAAGCTAACATTTTCACAGAGTGAAGCCAAAATCCTAAGGAACCTCCTATAAAAAGTTTTGATCTTGGTTCATAAAATTTTTTGAGATATGATCTGTGGAAGTTATGATTGTTTCAGGCTCCCGAATTTCATCTCAAAGAGGTGATCGTGGGAAAAATGTCATAACTCTCTCTCTGAGTGTCAGATTGAGATTCTATAAAACGTGGCCACAAGTGCACATACTTTAGTTTCTTTTCTATAAATTTCAGAGCTGAAGGAGGAAACAGTGACACATGGTAAGTCATACAAGTTCGCTCTACTGAACCAGTCCATAATTAGGTTATTGTGGGAGATTGGACATAACTTTGCCTTGGAGAGTCAAAATTAGGTCATACCTGTGGCATTAAAAAGAGGATTCAGAGGGCTACCTCAGGGCCAAATTTCAGATATTGAAGATTCGAAATTGCAGAGATAATTCATTTTCAATATCGAGTTCTTCAAAAGCAAGAAAAAGATGTGTATTTGTTTTTTTGAATTGCATAAGTCTTGTGTGAAAAATCAGTTTGAAGTGATTCCAAGGGCATATTGAAGCATAGATATCAGTATTGGGTTCTAAAACTCCACCTAAAAATAATTCCATACCAATTAAGCCCTCAGAAATTTATACTATGATGCATGAAGAGGAAGAATTGTAGTATGAGATATCAAAATTACGGTACCAAGTGCAACAAATTTCGATCTTAAGAAGAGCAACCGAAGATGACATAGATGGTTTAAAATCAGAAATGGAGGATAAGTTGGATAGTTTGAAGGATCAAATAAAAGCTAATATGGATGATAAAGTAGTGGAATATCACATCGAGCATCAACAACAAGTTCTCCAACTCTCAAAGGATAACCTAACTTTGGTGCAGAATCAAATGAAACAATAGGAAGATCAACATCACTTCAAAAGAATTTTTGATGTAGTCACAGAAACAAGAACTTGACAAGTACGATCAATTTCAAAGTATCTTAGCAAGTGGAAGAACTTTCCTGTAGAAGATTCCACATGGGAGGATGAGAATTTTATACAGAAGAAACCATAAATAACCAAGCGTTGAGGACAACACTTGTTTGAAAGAGAGGAGCATGTTAGGTCCCTATATTACTAGTATATTCCCTTATTGTTGTTAGTGTAACCCCCTTATTGTTATTTTTGTACCCCTATAACCCCCATATTGTTATTATTGTGCCCTTACATTATTATTGTTAGGTCGGCTAGGATTACATTGTGGCCCCATGGACTCCTATATATAGAAAAGAGGTTTTTTCATTTGTATCATGCTGCTCTGATACTAAATGTTGTTAAAAAAACTCCAAAAATAGAAGAAAAGAGATATCAACACCTTAGAAATAAGCCACTTCGAGGGGTCAACCTCCAATACATTACATGAATGAACAATTTTTGGATGATAAAACCTCCTTTCTATATATAGGAGTCCATGGGGCCACGATGTAATCCTAGTGGGGACACAATGTAATCCTAGCTGACCTAACAATAATAATGTAAGGGCACAATAATAACAATATGGGGGTTAACAGGTAAAACAATAACAATAAGGGGGCTACACTAACAACAATAAGGGACTATACTAGTAATATAGGGACCTAACACTCTCAGTTGATAGGCTATATCTGTATCAAATCCATCAAGGAATTTGATAAGGACAGAGTCTAGAGGAGGTTTAAGATTAGCAGGAATTGCATTATAAATATTGTTATATCTAGTACAATAATCTTGAATTGTTTCATTTGGTGCTATTTTTATGCTTTCAAATTCAAATAAGATTTGTAGTGGATTTTTCTTCTTTTCCCATATATTAAGATATAATCTATGAAAAACTGCTAAATCAGCAATACTACCAGCATTCAAACCTTTAAACCACTTTTTTACCTCACCAGTTAAATTTTGAGAAAAAAGTCTCATTTGGACATCAACATCATCAATTTCATGCAACTCAAAATAGTCTTTCATCTTATTAACATGCGATTGTGTAGTATAAAGATTGGTTCCGTGAAATTGAGTGATTTTCCTTTGATAATCCTGGGGCATGTCATGTAATTGTGTTGGTAGGACCAAGGGAGAATATCTAGCCGCCATGGCTTGGATTCTAGCTTGGCTAGGAGGTCAGTTTGAAGTGCTTGGTGAAGAACTAGAAGTACTTGTTGATGTAGTTGAAGCACTTGCAAATGAGATTGGGATATAAGAAGATGTACTAGAAAATGTGGTTGAGATATTAGACAATGAAGTTGGGATGCTAGAAGAGATTCTTGGGAATGAAAATGATGTATTGGAAAATGCAGCAGAAATACTAGGGGATGAACTTGAGGTGGTGAAAGATGGAAATAAAATTCTAGGTTGAAATGGTTGCTTAGGAAAAAATGAATCTGTGGAATGAAGTGTGGTGGAAATAATGGATGAAGTGGTAGTGAATAGGAATGAACCTACAGATTCTGAAAGGTTGGTATCTAAGTGGCTGGTAGAAGGCTTAGGGGTATAGGCTGATAAAGCATTCAGTTCAACTGAATGTTGTAAATAAGCTTCATCTATTTCTTTAATCAAAGTTGCAGTTATGGCATCAAGCTTATAATAAACTTCAAAAATATTTTCCTTGGAATCAACTGAAATAGTTTCCTTCTTAGTTTCAATGAATGAAATAAAATCAAGATCTATTACAATATTATGTAAGTCACTTTCTGATTTAGTTCTAAAAAAAGATTGTTCAAAATTTAAATCAAACTCAATGTCTTGTAAACTTGATAGTTGTTTAGGAAGGGAATTTTCTTTGACTAATGAAATATTATTACCTAAATATTCTACTCTTTTGTTTTTATTTCCAATTCTGTCAAGATTATCTACTATGACAGCAGGTTGTGGATCTGGATTGGACCTGGTATAGTAGACTCTTCTGGAAGCCATAATTACATTTTTTATGAAAATATACTCACAACTTATTTAAAACAATCTTAAGGTGAAAATATAAATGAAAATATTTCCTTTAAGATCTATGTAAAAACTGAGGATTGGTTAGTTCCCTAGTGAAGTTTCCAGTATTTTATCACTCTAATAATTCTTATAATTGTGAGATTTTAGTTTGAAGAATATCAGAGGTAACCACAAACCTACTTTTAAGCCTTAGGATCTAGCCTTCCTAATGCTCAGAGAGGGCTCTCTCTATATGATTTAACTTTGTTGATTATATTTTATTTTAGGCTAGTTATATAGGGAAAATTGGTTTTGGATTTTGATTTGATTTGGTGGTGAAATCACTTACTTAGATGGATAGCTATAGATCTGTATCCCATTGGGAAAATGAAGTCAATGTGTCAAGCAGTCAGATCAGGATCAAGGTCTATATGTACATGTTTACAGGGCAAGATAGTTGAGTTACTTCAGATCTTCAAGGCTAATGATGAAATGGTTTTGATCGGGATAAAAGAGCAATTAAGGGTTCTTAAATCCTGATTGGGAGTGAAAAGGCAGAGGTCAATCGAAATCAGGGAGCAATGAAGAGTTCCCTAGTCTGGATATCAGTTGAAAACATATAAGTGACAATCAGTCAAAATGGAGTGCTTTTAACAAATTTTGAGATAACCATTTCTGATTTATCATTTAGACTTAGAACACATTCATGAATAGATGGAAAACATAATAAAACTAACAAGATAACTAGTGAAATACTTCACTATAGTGGCCCAACACATGAATCCTGTAATATGATTCTTTATTCCTTATGATCCAGTCTGTTGACTTGAAATTGATAAAAAAAACCCTTAGGTTCAGAATAGTATAACTACAAAAATGTTCAGCAATTCATCCACACTCAACACTTCAAATGATGAAGTATTTATACAAAATATATTAGAATAAACTTAAAAAAAATTATGGAAAAGAAATATCTTCATGCAAGAAGATAGTGGCAGCTCCCTAACTAATGCTAGCTGTCCTTTTTACTAAAATGAAATAGCATGTTTTAATTTTATCACTGCTTTCTCTTTTTGCTATTTAATGAAGGCTGCAGCTAGACATTAAGGTGTCCTTTACACTGGCATATTCATCTTTACTCTGATTTTGTCTTCAACCTTTCATCTGATACACTTTCATCCTGATACTCTTTTACTGCAGAAAATTGTTACTGCTGATGTAAAAAACAACAAACTTTGTTTTTACTTTCACTTCCTCTGTACTCACTGTAATCTGATCTTTACAGTAGATCAGTCAAATTCTCCCAAAAATCTGCTTCTGGCAATTTTATCTTCATAAGCCTTCTGAAGTTTTCATCGGATTCAGTGTATTTTGGAAATGTTGGTTTGTTCACAAATAGGTGTTTTACTTCATGCTGTAAGTCAAACAAATTTTCAAAATTATTATATAGCACTTTCCCTGTTGGGATTCCCTGCAAAGCTAATTTATTTATGTGTTCTTTCACAAACTCTCTTATCTTTTTGTCATAATCCTCCTGCTTCATTAATCTATCATTAATCACCAGAGGATTGGGAAGGCCTTTTTTCCTTAGAATATAAAATTTAATCATAAATCTTGTGATTCCCATTTCCATGTTCTGGCACTTTTCCTCTAATTGTGTCATAAAATTATTCTTGGATATTACCTTCCTTACTTCAACAATTTTCTCCGTTCTATCTGTAATTCCAATTTCATCCAATTCTTCTTTATTTTTGGAATTGAGAAATTTGATAATTTCTAGAGCTTTTTCAAGCTTTTTACCTAGCTCTTCTTTTGTTTTATGTATTGCTTCTCTTGCTGATTTCAATAAATCTTTCTGCTCATAAATTACCTGTATGTATGGCCAAGTATAATTGACTGCCTCAATGATATTGGACCATATTTTTTTGCTTAACATGTTCCATAGGATCTTTCAAAGTTAATTCTTTTTCCAACTTCTTTAGTTGTTCTTTCAACCTATTGGCCTTTTGTTCTTCATTCTTGGCATTAATTGTGTAAGTTTCTTAGCATCTTTGATATTTTTTATCTGTTCTTTTAACCTGTTCATCTCATTTGTCTGTATAGACATGTCTTGCATTGCCTTTACTAATTTACTTGCCTCATCTTATTGTTTCACTGTTGTGGTTGAAGATTCAGTAGCTGAAGTTGTAGATGAAGTGACTGGAACAACTGTGGCCATTGGAACATTTGGGGCCAGTGTTTCTGCCAGAGTAGATGGTACAGTTGTTGTAACCACAGGAATCACAGTGGCAGGAACTTCCTATGATTTTTTTGCTTCTTTCTCTTGGAATAATTTGTCCATTTCAATTTCCATTTCTTTAATCTGAGATGTTAGCTGTAAGATGAGACTAATCATCTCATATTTTATATTAGAATTTTGTAAAACCTCCTTGGCCTGAGGATTCTCTATGGGAGGTAGTTTCAATTGTTTCTTAAGTGCAACAATATTAGCATTCTTATTTTTAATCAATTCCTCTGCAGCTTTTATGTTCTGAGGATCATATCCTACTTCAATCACTAGCTCTTCAAAGGATTTGATTTTGATATCTTTTTCATATGAAGAAGCTTTCTCCAGTTTGAGTTGATCTCTTACATTTATCAAAGTGTTTTGAAGCTTTTGTGCACTCATGGCCTTAGTATTCATTGTGGAATAAAGTATATCCCCTACCTATTTATGAAATTCAATTTGGTCCAGAGGATGAATATCCTGGACTGGAACTTCAAAATCAACCTTTTTAAAAGTATAGGATGATTTAGGAGTTGGAACTATGGGCTCGAACACTGTCGTCAACATATTTTTGTTCTTTTAGTCAAAGGCTAAAAGATACCTGTTCTGAATGCTACGAGTCTATTTTAAATACTAAGAATATATTTCATTCTTTATTTCTTCATTTTTAGCTTTAATCTCCTTGTATCTTTCCTTGATGTCCATGTCCTTTTCTTCTGATTTCTTTGATGAAGACACTCCTATACTATGTTGTTTATGAATTAATTATGTATTAGAAGTGGTTGGTTGTTGTTCCTCTTTAATTACTGTAGGAGGTACAGTATCTTTCTCTGGAATCGTTGTGTCAATGACCTCAACTATCTCCTTTTCTTTGCTTGCAGGATTAATCTTTGTCTTTTTGTTGTATCTTAGTTTGAATTTTGTTTCTGCAGTAGTCTCAGCTGTATAAGACCCTTTCTTCTCTATTTCTTTTTACACTCCTATCTTCCTGGGTTAGAGACTACAAATTTTTACTAGTATCATTTTGCTTCTCAGCCTCTACCAATGTATTCTCTAACCATTCAGATTGGTTTGAGAATTTTTCAATATCAGGTTTCTTTTCATGTATGTATGGAGTTAATTTACATTTAACTCTCATTTTGCTAATTACACCAAGGGGATAATAATACCAAAGAAAAATGGGACTGAACTTGAACTCTAGCAACTATTTTTCTGCCTCTAGACCTGCTTCTCTGTTATTACATATGAATGGACCAACCTGGTTCTTCAGTTTGAATTGTGTATTCTTCTTTGCAACTAAGAAATTTACAGCATCTGAATTTAAAATTTTCCTTATATATTCTAGAGCAAATAACCTCATAGGGAGGTATTTTGGCAATTTGTAAGGAATAAGGCTTGATCCATAAACTCTGATTTCAGTGTGATTTTGGTACAAGTACCAATCACCTGGTATGTTGTGCTCAGACAACTGTTAAACTTTCTTGATTTCATTACTAATTCTGGGTTGCACACTATTATTTAACAAATTGACCAAGGGATGGATAAAAGAATCTGTGAACTATGAATAGGTAAACTCATTTGACTCTTTCCTTATCAAGGAAGTCTAGAATATGACAGATTGTGGATTTCCTTCAACATCAAGATTTTGAAGAGTTATAGGAAACTTTTCAAACTGAAAATAAAGGAACATGTGGAAAATGAATGAAGAATATATGAAAACACCTTCAGTAGATATTTTGACTAATTTCTCATGCATGCTATCAACAATATATTGGGCAAAGTTAAAGACGACAACAGGAGGTTGTCCAGGTACAAAAATGGACAAGAAAACAAGAACTGCTACATTAGCATGTTCATGTGTGAAATAGCCAAGGATAAAAGATAACATGGAAATAATATGTCTAGTTCTTTCTGAGAATTTTGCACGGGAGTATGGAGGATTGAGTTTGGGAATTTCCACATAGGATGGCATGAAGGTTTGAAAATTTTGGAATCTCTTGGGAAAATCCAACTCTAGGTAAAATTTGTGAGGGTTTCAATAGATAAAGGAACTTCATTAGGCTCAGGCTATAACTCAAGCATCTGGTTGATAGATTCAGCTGTAATGGTAAAAAAAAAATATTCCTTTTCAAGGTTCACAATGGCTCTTTCATTTGTAGAATAGCATGATTGGAAAAGTTTGATTACTTCAAGACATTGGTGAGTACGAGGGACAACATATTTAGGCAAATTTGATTCCCGGATAAACACCTCATCAACTTTGTGTAGGGATTTCTCTTAGCTCCAACAGTGGAGCTCAAGAAGGTTAAACTCTATCAAGGTATCTGTAATTTTGAAATCTACATCTACCAAGTGAATATGCTCTACATCTACAACAAGGGGTTGTAGAGGGTTGATCACAAGAGTGCTTTTGGAAGCCATAGATTAGTTTTATTTATCAATTTCAATACTTTTGACCTTTAAAACACTGATTTAGGCCTGTAAAACACTTTTGTAAGTTTAAACAGTTTGTAGAAGGTTTTTAGATATGAAAGGGGTTCTATTTCTTGTCTGCAAAGGGATACTTCTGACCAATTTAATTCAAACTGTAATTTCCTTATCAAAATAGAAACTTTATGACCTTATAGCCTCAGAAAATGATATCTAGGGTTTACAATGCATTTTTTGTAATAAAGCAATCTTTAGACATCAAATTTTATGCAGAAGGGAAACTGAATACGGTAGGAAAGGTTTTGAAGGTCTCAAAGGGATTTTTCAGGTCTGCAAATGGTCAAATTTAATCCATTTTTTATTTAAACAGGTCAAGGTTTTAGAGCCTGTGAAAAATACTCAGGGTTTACATATACAATGAATTTATGAGGCAACAGGGTTTCTTTCAGGTTTACAGTATCCTAATTGATTCATTTAACTGTAAAACTCTTTTAAATTTGATGGATGAGTCTTTTTCCTCTGAAGAATTCCTGGGAAATTTGGAAATTCATTGTGTAGAAGGGTTTCTGGGTTTTGGAAAGCTTTCATAAGCTTTTCCTAGTCTTTATAGGCACTCTGATAGCTTCTGCATTGTTTGTAGCAGTCAAATTGGGTGAATTTTGTTTCATTCAAACTAGAAAACAGAGGCGACAGAGGTATTTTTGGTCTGGAATGCTCTCTCTATGCGGAAAAACAGTAACAGAAGGATAAACAATGCTTTCAAGTGGTTTATAAGCAATTTCAGTGAACATTGAATGCATTCAATGCAGGTCAATTCAAGTAGGAGGGCGGTTTAGGTGCGGGAGAGGGAATAACTGCCAAGCGGTTTTCGCACGGTTAAGAAGTGGTAAGCAGGATTGGAATGATTAGTGCGATCGAATGAAATTAAGATGCGTGGGGGTGAGAGAAACCTCAAAAAAAACTTTTATCGCAAGGTTTGGGTTTGTTTATCGTTTTCACAATGAACTGTGCAATGCGAGATCTCCACCGTTAGATCTGGGAGATGGGGAGCGAACGATCAGGATCGTGCGGTAAAGCTGCATGGTCAAATGGCATGGGGCCCGGGATTTATATGCGACGAGATGTGTAATATGTATTAAAACATGGGTTTAATATATATTTTGGATATGAAATATGGTAGGCGGATGTATGGTTTTATTAAAAAATGAAATGCAGATGTATGCAACCTTAGCATTGGCGGGATTATTATATAGTGGTAATGGTTTTAACATATGGAATGAGAGGAATATATATCATGTGGGAAAATAATACATAGTTTAAAATTAAAATATGGTTTTGGGATATATTATATAAGGAATCAATCTAATACGGGCTAAAGGTGAATAAAGGATTAATATATAAGTTAATGTGTTAGTAATGAAATGAGATAAGGGAAAATATACTAATCCTAGTGTAAAACATATATATGGATAAATTCCTTAGTTGTGAGTCCTGATATAATGTTTTAACACTTAGGATAAAAGTATTTTTTGGGTTTTTAGGTATTTTTGGGTAAAAGGGGAATTAGTTAAAGGGTTTTACTTTCCTTAAGTATAATGAACTTTACACTTAGGAAAAGGGGATTTTTGCAAGTGAAACTGAATGATAATTGGAAAAAAAAGGAAAAATGAAGGGGAAATAATAAAAGGGGAGGGGATGAAGTTTTTTCTACAAGGGGATGATTTTTTAATGAAGTTAGTGACTGAATGACCAATTTCTACTTATCCATGATTGTAAAAAAAAAACTACTTATGCCTACCCATATGCTACCCTAACATTTTTTCTTCATTTACTTGGGTGCATTTGAGCTTGCAAACCCTTGTTCATTTTTCTTTTAAAACAGAAAACTAACTAATTCTATTCTTATTTCTTCCAAGGGTTCAGATTAAGCTATTGAGCTCCTTATTATTCTCTACCTAACTACTGATATGCCAAGATTAAACTGTTTGGCTAGACCTTTATTCTCCATCTAATAACATGAAATTTAAAACATGAGAGATTAAGATTAAGTTTTTAAACCTTCATGAATTATGACATTTTGAACAAGTTGCACATAATCTTTATTTTGAAGAAAAAGTAAATAGTAGTGGAATTTGGATTTGCATCACTTTCATGTTTTACTTTTATCTCTTCTTGTTTGGGGTCCATTTTCTTATTCTTTTTTTATATTTTTTCTTTTAAGTCCTTTGATTTTTCTTTTAGGACTTTTACCCTCTTTACATTTTTTTATTTTATTTTTCTGATATGGGAAAACAATTTGCAGAAAGAAAAGTATGTACATATTACAAGACTAATCAAATTCAATTAAAAAATTATGAATCCTATTATTATAGGACCCTAACAATGGCTCCACATGGGGATGGCATTTCCTGGTGAAATTTCAAGAACTTTGAGACTAGTAGCCTTTGAATTTTGACTTTGCTAGCCTTGGGACCTTTTTCTGAGCTCTGCATTATTCTTACTTATGATATTTTACCCTTGAAAGCTTAGGGCCTTCCCTCCAGGCTTCAAATTTATTAGAAAAACATCCAATCCAATCTAAAATCTGCAATGTTATGTACAATGTGTAAGGTAAACAAAGTGAACTATTTTTTATTCTGAGAAATAGTAATGCTTCAGCATTCTGCCATTGACAGGTCCACCTAGCAGATCTTATCCATATAAATCCTTCAAAAAGAAATCATTGTTACCTCTGTAACCATAAATAACATAAGGTCATTTCCATAAGAAATCAAATTTCCCATGTTTACCTTTCTCTTCCCTCCCGGAATCCCACTTTAGAACTTTGTCACCTATATAGAAATCATATTCCTTAGTTTTCTTATCAAATATCTTTTTAATATTTTCTTGGAAAACTTGAGACTTAAGATAGACCTCTTCCCCGGTTTGCTGCAAGTGTATGGTTTGGTTTATTCTTCTTTGGATATCATTGGTTTCAACTTGTTGTTCTTGGATTATCTTCATTACTGGTACTCCTAAATAATATGGAAAAATAACATCCATCCCATAAACAAGATGGTAAGGGGATGTACCAATAGATTTCTTTGTGGTAAGTCTATCTTCCCATAAGGCATTCACTAACCTTTTGTTCCAGGTTTTCTTATTGTCTTCTAGTAGTTTCTTGATGGTGTTCACAAGGCTTTTATTGGAGGATTCAGCAAGGCCATTACCTTGAGGGAAATAAGTCGGAGAATGGCCAAGGGTAATGTGATATTTTTGATAGAATTCAATCATCTTCTTGGATTTGAATGCAGCTGCATTATCAGTGATGATATTTTGGGGGCATCCAAATCTTGAGAGTATGTTTTTTTCTAAAAATGAGATTATGACAGTGACAGTGGCTTGCCTAGAAGGTATGGCTTCTATCCACGTAGTGAAATAGTCTGTGGCTGTCAAAATCCACTTGTGTTGGACTGAGGATGGGGGGTGAATTTCACCAATGAAGTCAAGACCCCATTGCTGAAAAGGAATTTCTGTTGAGATGGGTTTTAAGGGAAAAGGTAGCAGTTTTTTCTTTCCTTCAAATATTTTTCACTTGTGACAGGAGGTCACATACTTTTTTACATCTGCAAATAGGGTAGGCCGGTAAAAACCAGCTCTTAGGATTTTATCTACAATAGTCTTTGAGTAAAGATGTCCTCCACAGTCACCTGCATGAAACTGTTCCAAAAATTTATCAACTTCTTCTTTAAGCAAACAATTCAATAAAATTCCATTATGATCTTTCCAAAATAGTGCATTGTCTATGATACAAAACTTTACTGCCTCTAACTTTGAAAATCTAGCTTTGGCTCTTGATAATCCAAGGGGAGCTTGTAAATCTAGTAATACAAATATAATATTTTCATACCATGGTGAGTCTGAAAAGGCTTCACTGATCTTTGGAGTCGCCATCTCTTCCTGATCATCTATTTGGGCAATTAAATTAATATCTAAAGCATGACAATTTGATTCAGCCATGAGTTTGGCTAAACCTTGACTTTTTATGAGTTTGGTGGGTTTGATTTCTATGTCATATTCCAAAATGGTTGCAATCCACTTGCCTCTTTTACCATCAGGCACATTCTGTGTTAGAATGTCCTTTACAACTGCATTTGGAACATAAGCAATAATATGTGAATAAAGGATGTACACTCTAAAGTCTTTGATAGATTTCACTAAAGCTAGTGCCTGATTTTCCATTATGTTATACTTTAAAGTTGCATCTCTAAGTGATTTTCTGAAGAAAGAAATGGGTTGCTCATATCCCTAATCATGTTTCTGCAGTAAAGCTGCAAAAATAGTGTGTTCCGAAGCAAAGGAAAAAATAATGAAATCTTTTCTGAAACCAGGACTTATAAGGACTGGTGTTTTTGTCAAGGCTTGTTTAATTGATTCAAATGATTGCTTGGCTTGCACAATCAATTTAAGTATTGAGTATTTTTTCAACATACTATTAAGTTATCTAATTATTTCTGCTAGGTTTGAGATGAATCTTCTGAGAAAATTAATTTTACCTAAGAAATCTTGCAATTCTTTAATATTCCTAGGATGACTAATGTTTAGAATGGCCTCTATTCTAGCTGGGTCTATCCTAATTCCCTCTTTAGATATGATATGCCCTAATAATTTACCTTCTTCTAATCCAAATAGAGTCTCTTTATGATTTAGAGAAATGCCAAATTTCCTGCACTTGATAAATACTTGTCTGAGATGATCTAAATGTTCATTTTCAGTCTTTGAAAATACAGTAATTTCATCTAGATAAATCACAATGAATTCATGGATGTCTTTAGAAAAATCTATATCCATATCTCTTTGAAAAGTGGCTCTTGCATTCATTAATCCAAAAGGCCTTTTCACATACATGAAAGTGCCCCAAGGAGTAGTAAAAGTAGTTTTAGATTTTTCTTCTGGTTGAACTAGAATATGATTATATCCAAAGAATCCTTCAAGTAATGAAATTTTGGAAGAACCAACCACCCTCTGTAAAATGTGATCCATCATTGGTAAAGGGTTGTTGTCTTTTAAGGACACTTTAGTCAAATTCCAGAAATCAACACACAGTCTGATTTCCCCAGTCTTTTTCCTAGTGGGAACTAGATTTCAAACCCAATCAGAATATCTGATTGGTGCAATTATTTGGGATTCATATATTCTCTTAACCTTTTTCTCAATTAAAAGCATCAAAACTGGATTGATCCTTCTAAGCTTCTACTTGAAAGGTTTTTGATCTTCTTTTATGGGCATTTTATGTTGTATTATGCTAGTGTCATAGGATTTTAAGTCCTTGTAAATCCATGCAAATACATCCTGAAATTGTTTAAACAGAGCTATGGATTTTACTTTTTCTTCCTAAGTTATGGCTTTTGAAAGTTTTATCATCTTAGGCTTTGATTCTGTTCCAATATTACACTCCTCAATATCAGATCTTAATGGTTCCATCTTAGGTTTCCTCGCAACATCATTAGAATCAAAAAGATCTTCTAAAGGGGCTAATCCCATAGGTAAAAATTTGTTCTTAAGGTTTAAAATATCAGAATCATCATCTGCTAACTCTTCAATTTCTACATTCTCTAAATTATCTATTTCTACTTGAGTAAATTTAGTGGGTTTAGAAAAATCTAAGTTATTTACATCCACATTGTTTATATCAATCTCACTATCTATGGTTGGATCTACTGTACAATCTGTGTCTATATTACAATTCTAAAATTCTCCTTCATTGTTCATGAAATGATAAATCTGTTCTTCCTGTGAAAATACTTTCCAATGTTTAAGATTATCTGGTATTGTAGGACTGTGTTTAACTTCTGATGTATATCTATGATTTTGTTGAAAGGGCAGATTACAGGTACTAGAAAAAGTTGCTAAGCTATGTGCTTGTATGTTCTATTTTCTAGGAATTGTAGCAAAGTCACATTCAAGAAATTCCTTAATTATATCTAAAACAGTTTCCCTATATTGGCTTAATCTTGGATTATATATAGAATATTCTCCTATTATTTGTTTCACAATTAACTCATAATCTCCCATGATTGACACTCTTTTGGCTCCTAAATTTCTAACAATCTACAGTCCTAAAATAAGAGCTTCATATTTAGCCATGTTATTTGTAAATTTGAAATTTAATCTAAAAACATGACCTTCTGCATGATTTTTTTCCATATTGTATATCGAAACTCATACTCCTACCCCTAATTTGTTAACTGATCCATCAAAATCTAGGTGCCACATTCATTCATGAAAAATGTTGTCACTATCTGGTGCTTTATTTTTCTGTTTTAGTTCAGTATTGTTTTCAATGCCAGTTTCATAATTACATAAAATGAATGAATCCATATCAGTAGGTGTAGAGTAAATAGGATATTTTCTAGGTCTTTCTACACTACTAACCATGTACTTCATTAATGTTTCTCTGTAAAGTTTCTTGGTTTGGCCAAAAACTGATATTGGTGCATACGACATATCAAGTTGTAGATATCCCTGCAATTTAGCTCCCCATGAGCGAGATAACATCATTCCGTACTTGGGAGGGATGTCAGCTACTACAATATCCATGACTATGCTTTTTCTAGGGTATTGAACTAAAGTAACACATAAATATTTTATCAAACATAAACATTTCACTTTACAGGAGTCAAATGAGAAGAGATCTTTATAAGGTCTAGTGATGTCTAAATTCAGGGTTTCCATTATTGCTTTTGGCATCAAATTGTGTGAGGCCCTTGAATCTAGCATTGTATTATGTAAAATCTGATCATGAACAGTTAAGCTAATGTAGAAAGGTGGAACTACTCCATCTTGGTGTTTCCCATTAACATCAGGACCAAATATTAATTATGGTTGATCATCACTCAACTTTACTGAATCTTCTCTATCATTCATATTTAAAGTCTCAGTAATATGTGTTTTGTATAGGTCATGTTTTACCAATTCTGTCAAAGGAATTGGTATCTTCAATTTGGCAATTTCAACTTGGATATTAAATGGTGCTTGTGATTTTCCTAGTTGAATTATTTCTTCTTTTGTAACTGTAGTTTGGGTGAGTTTGTCTTCTTTTTACAAAGTTGGTTTCTCATTCTCTGTTTGTATTTCTACTGTCTTACTACTTTTGATTTTCTTTTCAGGGACAGTTTGAGATGCAGTGGAAGTATTTATAGATTTTGTGGTTTCAGCGGCTGTTTTAGCAGTAATTGTTTTAGGATCAACTGATTTTGGATCAGCAGTAGATATTTTTGAGTTTGAAATTGTTGTTTTAGTAGAATTGGTTGTCTTGGCAGCAGCAGAATTTTGAGGATATGTTGTTGTTTGGACAACAACATCTGTGATATCAACAATTTGAGGACTAGGTGAAATTTTGGGACTTGAAATTTTCTGAGTTGAACTAGATTTTTGCTTGGTTTCCCTAGGGAGAATTTGCAAAAATTTATTTGTAGAAGCCTCTATTGTTTTCTTTGTTTGTGTTTGGGTGGATTTCTTAATAGAAGGCTCTACATTTTTCTTGATCCTAAGGTTATATTGTTTATGAACTTCATTGATTGCAAACTCATAACCTTGCTTGTAACCAAAAGACTCACCAGAATCTAATTGTAGTTATTGTAATTCATATAACTCTTGTTATTATTGTGTAATAAAAATGGTTTTATCATCATTAATACCCATTAGATTAATGGTGTCTTCATCATCTTCATTTTTATGACAAATTTCAGCATAGTTCTCTTGGAAATGTGGTCTTATTGTTTGGTCAAGTGTTGATTCTCTAGATTTTCCTGTGTTGGTGTTTTTCCTGAAATTAAGATTTCTAATTTGAGGTCCTTGTTGTTGGTTATCCCACTGTGGCTTCCTTTCCATATTATATAACCTATCCATCATTCTCTCTAATGTTTTTTCTAATTGATCTATTTTCAAACCTGAATTAGATGTTTCCTCTTTTATTGTCACTCTCCTTTCATTTCTTAATCTAGCTTTTTTTGCTAACAAGTTTGCCTCTACACTAACATCATTACTTTTCATCTGCTCTAAGGTTTCTAGATTTCTCTCTCTCTCATTTGATAGGCTATATATGTATCAAATCCATCAGGGAATTTGACAAGGAAAGAGTCTGGAGGAGGTTTAAGACTAGCAGGAATTGCATTATAAATAATGTTATATCTAGTACAATAATCTTGAATTGTTTCATTTGGTGCTCTTTTTATGCTTTCAAATTCAAATAAGATTTGTAGTGGCTTTTTCTTATTTTCCCATCTATTAAGAAATAATCTATGGAAAACCTCTAAATCAACAATACTACCAGCATTCAAACCTTTAAACCACTTTTTTATCTCACCAGTTAAATTTTGAGCAAAAAGTCTCATTAGGACATCAGCATCATCAATTTCATGGAACCCAAAATAGTATGCTATCTTATTAACATGCTGTTGTGTAGTATAATGAGTGGTTCTGTTAAATTGAGGGATTTTTCTTTGATAATCCTGGGGCATGTCATGTAAGTGTGCTGGTAGGACCAAGGGAGCATATCTGACAACCATGGCTTGGATTCTAGCTTGGCTAGGAGGTAAGTTTGAAGTGCTTGGTGAAGAACTAGAAGTACTTGGTGATGTAGTTGAAGCACTTGCAGATGAGATTGGGATATAAGAAGATGTACTGGAAAATGTGGTTGAGATATTAGAAAATGAATTTGGGATGCTAGAAGAGATGCTTGGGAATGAAAATGATGTATTGGAAAATGCAACAGAAATACTAGGGGATGAACTTGAGGTGGTGAAAGATGGAAATAAAATTCTAGGTTGAAATGGTTGCTTAGGAAAAAATTAATCTGTGGAATGAAGTGGGTTGGAAATAATGGATGAAGTGGTAGTGAATAGGGATGAACCTACAAATTCTAAAAGGTTGGTATCTAAGTGGTTGGTAGAAGGCATAGGGGTATAGGCTGATAAAGCACTCAATTCAATTGAATATTGTAAATAAGCTTCATCTATTTCTTTAATCAAAGTTGAAATTATGGCATCAAGCTTATCATAAAAATCAAAAATCTTTTCCTTAGAACTAACTGAAATAGTTTCCTTCTTAGTTTCAATGAATGAAATAAAATCAGGATCTATTACAGTATTATGTAAGTCACTTATTGATTTAGTTCTAAAAAAATATTGTTAAAAATTTAAATCAAATTCAATGTCTTGTAAACTTGATAGTTGTTTGGGAAGGAAATTTGCTTTGACTAATGAAATCTTATTACCTAAATATTCTACTCTTTTGTTTTTCTTTCCAATCCTACCAGGATTATCTACTATGACAAATGGTTGTGGATCTGGGTTAGACCTGGCATAGTAGACTCTTCTAGAAGATAGAAGTACATTTTTTATGAAAATATACTCACAACTTGTTTAAAACAATCTTAAGGTGAAAAGATAAGTGAAAAAATTTCCTTTAAGATCTATTTAAAAAGTTCCCCAGTGGAGTTGCCAGTATGTTATCACTCTAATAATTCTTACAGTTGTGAGATTTTTAGTTTGAAGAATATCAGAGGTAACCTCAAACCTACTTTTAAGCCTTAGGATCTAGCCTTCCTAATTATTAGAGAGGGCTCTCTCTATATGATTTAACTTTGTTGACTATATTTGATTTTAGGCTAGTTATATAGGCAAAATTGGTTTTGGATTTTGATTTGATTTGGTGGTGAAATCACTTACTTAGATGGATAGCTATAGATCTGTATCCCATTGGGAAAATGGAGTCAATGTGTCAAGTAGTCAGATCAGGATCAAGGTCTAAAGGTAAATGTTTAAAGGGCAAGATAGTTGAGTTACTTCAGATCTTCATGGCTAATGGTGAAATGGTTTCGATCGGGATAAAAGAGCAATTAAGGGTTCTTAATTCTAGATTAGGAGTGAAAAGGTAGAGGTCAATCGAAATCAGGGATCAATTAAGGGTTCCCTAGTCTGGATATCAATTGAAAACATATAAATAAAAATTAATCAAAATAGAGTGCTTTTAACAAATTCTGAAATAACCATTCCTGATTTATTATTTAGACTTATAACACATTCATAAATAGATGGAAAACATAAGAAAATT
Source organism: Pinus albicaulis (assembly GCA_034641835.2). NCBI lineage: Eukaryota > Viridiplantae > Streptophyta > Pinopsida > Pinales > Pinaceae > Pinus > Pinus albicaulis. The sequence goes on from CM076570.1 coordinate 1,265,059,440, forward strand.
GACAAGATAACAAGTGAAATACTTCACTGTAGTGGCCCAACACATGAATCCTATAATATGATGCTTTATTCCCTGTGATCTAGTCTGCTAACTTGAAATTGATACAAAAAACCCTTAGGTTCAGAATATTATAACTACATAAATGTTCAGCAATTCATCCACACTCAATACTTCAAATGATGAAGCATTTATACAAAAACTTATACAAAATATCTTAGAATAAAATTAGGAAATTTTTATGAAAAAGAAATATCTTCATGCAAGAAGATAGTGACAGCTCCCTAACTAATGCTAGTTGTCCTTTTTATTGAAATAAAATAGCATGTTGTTTTACTTTTATCACTGCTTTCTCTCTTTGTCGTTTGATGAAGGATGCAGCTAGACATTGAGGTGTCCTTTACGCTGACAGATTCATCTTTACTCTGATTTTGTCTTCAACCTTTCATCTGATACACTTTAATCTAATACACTCTCATCCCGATACACTTTTACTGCTGAAAATTGTTACTACTGATGTAAAAAACAACAAACTCTTTTTTTACTTTCACTTGCTCTGTACTCACTGTAATCTAATCTTTACAGTAGATCAGTCAACTTCTCCCAAAAATATGCTTCTGGAAATTTTATCTTCATAATCCTTCTGAATTTTTCATTAGCTTCAGTGTATTTTGAAAATGTTGGTTTGCTCACAAATAGGTGTTTTACTTCATGCTGTAAGTAAAACAAATTTTGAAAATTCTTATATAGCACTTTCCCTGTTGGGATTCCCTGAAAAGCTGATTTATTTACCTGTTCTTTGGAAAACTCTCTTATATTTTTGTCATAATCCTCCTGCTTCATTAATCTATCATTAATCACCAGAGGATTAGGAAGGCCTTTTTTCCTTAGAATATCAAATTTAATCATAAATCTTGTGATTCCCATTTCCATGTTCTGGCACTTTTCCTCTAATTGTGTCATCAAATTCTTCTTGGATATTACCTTCCTTACTTAAAGGATGGTCTCTGTTCTATCTGTAATACCAATTTCATCCAATTCTTGTTTGTTTTTGGAATTGAGAAATTTGATAATTTCTAGATCTTCTTCAGGCTTTTTACCTAGCTCTTCTTTTGTTTTTGTATTGCTTCTCTTGTTGATTTCAATAAATATTTCTGCTCATAGATTACCTGTATGAATGGCCAAGTACCATTGACTATCTCAATGATATTGGACCATAATTGTTGCTTAACATGTGCCATAGGTTCTTTCAAAGTTAATTCTTTTTCCAACTTCTTTAGTTGTTCATTCAACCTATTGGCCTTTTGTTCGTCATTCTTGGCATTAATTTGTGCAAGTTTCTTTGCATCTTCAAGATTTTTTTTCTGTTCTTGTAACCTGTTTATCTCATTTGTCTATATAGACATGCCTTGCATTTCCTTTACTAATTTTCTTGCTTCATTTGATTTTTGTGCTGTTGTGGTTGAAGATTCAGTAGCTGAAGTTGTAGATGAAGTGACTGGAACAACTATGGCCATTGGAACATTTGGAGCCAGTATTTCTGCCAGAGTAGATGGTATAGCTGTTGTAACCACAGGAATCACAGTGGCAGGAACTTCCTGTGCTTTCTTGGCTTCTTTCTCTTGGACCAACTTGTCCATTTCGATTTCCATTTCTTTAATCTGAGCTGTTAGCTGTAAGATGAGACTCATCATCTCATATTTTTTATTAGAATCCTATAAAACCTCCTTGGCCTAAGGATGCTCTGTAGGAGGTAGTTTCAACTGTTTCTTAAGTGTAGCAATATCAACATTCTTATTTTTAATCAATTCGTTTGCAGCTTTTATGTTTTGAGGATCATATCCTACTTCAATCACTAGCTCTTCCAAGGATTTGATTCTGATATCCTTTCCATATGAAGAAGCTTTCTCTAGTTTAAGCTGATCTCTTACATTTATCAAAGTGTTTCGAAGCTTCTGTGCACTCATGGCCTTAGTAGTCATTGTGGAATAAAGCATCTCTTCTGCCTATTTATGCAATTCAATTTGGTCCAGAGGATGAATATCTTGGACTTGAACTTCAAAATCAACCTTTTTATAATTATAGGATGATTTAGGAGTTGGAATTATGGGCTGGAGCACTATCATCAGCATCTTTTTGTTATTGTAGTCAAAGGCTGAAAGCAGCCTGTTCTGAATGCTAGAAGTTTGTTTTAAACACTAAGAATATATTTCATTCTTGATTTCTTCATTTTTAGCTTTAATCTCCTTGTATCTTTCCTTGATGTCCATATCCTTTTCTTCTGCTTTCTTTGATGAAGACACTTCTATACTATGATGTTTCTGAATTAATTGTGTATTAGAAGTGGTTGGTTGTTGTTCCTCTTCAAACACTGTAGGAGGTACAATGTCTTTCTCTGGAATCTCTGTGTCAATGACCTCAACTGTCTCTTTTTCTTTACTTGTAGGATTAATCTTTGGATTTTTTCTGTATCTTAGTTTGAATTTTGTTTCTGTAGTAGTCTCAGCTGTATAAGACCCTTCTTCTCTATTTATTTTTACACTCCTATCTTCCTGAGCTTGAGTCTGCAAAGTTTGACTAGTATCACTTTTCTTCTCAGCCTCTACCAATGTATTCTCTAACCATTCAGATTGGTTTGAGAATTTTTCAATATAAGGCTTCTTTTCATGTATGTATGGATTTAATTTACATTTAACTCTCATTTTGCTGATTACACCAAGGGGATCATAATACCAAAGAAAAATGGGATTGAACTTGAACTCTAGCAACTATTTTTTAGCCTCTGGACCTGCTTCTCTGTTATTACACATGAATGGACCAACTTGGTTCTTCAGTTTGAATTGTTTCTTCTTCTTTGCAACCAAGAAATTTACAGCATCTGAATTTAAAATCCGCCTTATATATTCTAGAGAAAATAACCTCGTATGGAGGTATTTTTTCAATTTGTAAGGAATAAGACTTGACCCATAAACTCTAATTTCAGTGTGATTTTGGTACAAGTACCAATCACCTATTCTATTGTGCTCAGACAATTGTAAAACTTTCTTGATTTCATTGCTAATTCTGGGTTGTACACTACCATTTAACAAATTTACAAGGGGATGGGTAAACGAATCTTTGAACTCTAAATAGGTAAACTCATTTGACTCCTTCCTTATCAAGGAAGTCGAGAATATGACAGATTGTGGATTTCCTTCCACATCAAGCTTTTGAAGAGTTCTAGGAAACTTTTCAGACTGAAAATAAAGGAAAATGTGGAGAAGGAATGAAGAATATCTAAAAACACCTTTAGTAGGCAGTTTGACTAATTTCTCATGGATGCTATCAGCAATATATTGGGCAAAGTTAAAGATGACAATAGGAGGTTGACCAGGGACAAAAATGGACAAGAAACCAAGAACTGCTACATCAGCATGTTCATCTGTGAAATAGCCAAGGATAAAAGGTAACATGGAAATAATATGTATAGTTCTTTCTGAGAATTTTGCAGAGTATGGAGGATTGAGTTTGGGAATTTCCACATAGGATGGCATGAAGGTTTGAAAATTTTGGAATCTCTTGGGAAAATCCAAATCTAGGTAGAAATTTCTGAGGGCTTCAATAGATAAAGGAACTTCATTCGGCTCAGGTTGTAACTGAAGCATCTGGTTGATAGATTCAGTTGTAATGGTAAACAAAACTTCCTTTTCAGGGTTTACAATGGCTCTTTGATCTGGAGAATAGCATGATTGGAAAAGTCTGATTACTTCAGGACATTGGTGAGTATGAGGGACAACATATTTAGGCAAATTTGATTCCCAGATAAACACCTCATCATCTTGGTCTAGGGATTTCTCTTGGCTCTAGCAGTGGAGCTCAAGAAGGTTAAAATTTGTCACATTATCTGCAATTTTGAAATATACATCTACCAGGGGAATATGATCTACATCTACAACAGGGGGTTGTGGAGGGTTGATCACAATAGTGATTTTGGAAGCCATAGATTAGTTTGATTTATCAATTTCAATACTTTTGACCTTTAAAACACTGATTTAGGCCTGTGAAACACTTCTGTAAGTTTAAACAGTTTGCAGAAGGTTTTTAGATATGACAGGGGTTCTATATTTGGCCTGCAAAGGGATACTTCTGATCAATTTAATTCAAACTATAATTTATTTATCAAAAGAACAATTTCATGACCTTATAGCCTCAGTAAATGATATCTACGGTTTATAGTGGACTTTCTGTGATAACAAACAATATTAAGTAATCAATTTTATGCATAATGATGCCTGAGTACTATAGGAAAGGTTTTGGAGGTCTCAGATGGCCTTCTTAGGTCTACATATGGCTAAAATTAATCAAAGTTTGTTTAAAAACAGGTCAAGGCTTCAGATTCTGTGAGTAATGCTCTGGTTTACATAATCAATGAATTTAGGAGGCAATAGGGGTTTCTTTTAGGTATACATGCTCCTAATTGATTCAATTAACTGTAAAACTTTTTTAGATTGATGAATGAGTCTTTTTCCTTTGAAGAATACCTGGGAAATTTGGAATTTCGCATTGTAGAAGGGTTTCTGGGGTTGGAAAGCTTTTAGAAGCTTTTTCTGGTCTTTATAGGCACTCTGATAGATTCTGCAATGATTGTAGCAGTCAAATTGGGTGATTTCTATTTGTTTTTTAGCTAAAACAGAGTTGGAAATGATCTAATCTCGATCTGGAACGGTAACAGAAAGGAAAGAATGAATGCATTCGAGCGTTTTATAAATAATTTGATTGAACAGTGAACGCATTCAATGTAGGTCAATTCAAATAGGAGGGTGTTTAGGCACGGGGGAGGGAATAACCTCCAAGCGTTTTTCGCACGGTTGAAAGGCGGTAAGCGGGATTGGAATGATCAGTGCGATCAAATGAAATTAAGACATGTGGAGGTGAGAGAAACCATGAAAACATCTTTTATCGCAAGGTTTGGGTTTTTTTATCATTTGCGAAATGAACTGTGCGATGTGAGATCTCCACCATTAGATCTGGGATATGGGGAGCGAACGATCGAGATCGTGCGATAAAGCTATATGGTCAAATGGCATGGGGCCCAATATTTCTATTGGGCGGGATGTGTAATATGCATTAAAACATAGGTTTAATATATAGTTTGGATATGAAATATGATAAGCAGATATATGGTTTTGTTAAAAAATGAAATGCGGGCGTATGCAACCTTAGCATTGGTGGGATTATTATATAGTGGTAATGGTTTTAACCTATGGAATAAGCGGAATATATATCATGTGGGAAAATAATACATAGTTTAAAATTAAAATATGGGTTTGGGATATATTATATAAGGAATTAATCTAATACGGGCTAAAGGTGAATAAAGGATTAATATATAAGTTAATGTGTTAGTAATGAAATGAGATAAGGGAAAATATACTAATCCTAGTGTAAAACATATATATGGATAAATTCCTTAGTTGTGAGTCCTAATATAATGTTTTTACACTTAGGATAAAAGTATTTTTTGGGTTTTTGGGTATTTTTGGGTAAAAGGGGAATTAGTTAACGGGTTTTACTTTCCTCAAGTATAATGAATTTTACACTTAGGAAAAGGGGATTTTTGCATGTAAAACTGAATGATAATGGGAAAAAAATGAAAAATGAAGGGGAAATAATAAAATGGAGGGGATGGCGTATTTTTTACAAGGGGATGATTTTTGAAGGAAGTTAGTGGCGGAATGACCAATTTCTACTTATCCATGATTGTAAAAAAAACTACTTCTGCCTACCCATATGCTACCCTAACATTTTTTCTTCATTTACTTGGGTGCATTTGAGCTTGCAAACCCTAGTTCATTTTTCTTTTAAAACAAAAAACTAACTAATTCTATCCTTATTTCTTCCAAGGGTTCAGATTAAGTTGTTGCGCTCCTTATTATTCTCTACCTAACTACTGATCTTCCAAGATTGAACCGTTTGGCTAGATCTTTATTCTCCATCTAATAACATGAAATTTAAAACATGAGAGATTAAGATTAAGTTGTTTAACCTTTCATGGATTATGGCATTTTGAACAAGTTGCACATAATATTTATTTTGCAGAAAAAATAAATAGTAGTGGCATTTGGATTTGCATCATTTTCATGTTTTATTTTTATCTCTTTTTGTTTGGGGTGCATTTTCTTATTCTTTTTTGATATTTTTTCTTTT
>CM076570.1:1265065722-1265314280 GCA_034641835.2 Pinus albicaulis
TAAGTCCTTTGATTTTTCTTTTAGGACTCTTACCCTCTTTACATTATTTTATTTTATTTTTTTGATATGGGAAAACAATTTGCAGAAAGAAAAGTATGTACATATTACACGACTAATCAAAGTCAATTCAAAAATTATGAATCCTATTATCATAGGACTCTAACAGGAAGTTCAGTCGATAGCCACGAAGCGGCAGGATCTCATAATCAAAAGGCTCCATTACTCTATTCGAATTCACCTTTAAGCTATAAAAGGCCAAAGGTGAACAAGACGAAAGACAGTTCATGTAATATAATTTTCCTGTAATAAACGTATTCAGATAGAATCATCAAGTTTGTGCTAATGTATTGCTCTATTGATTAATGAATAAATTGGAATTTTTAGTATAAATAACTTCTGAGTATTCCTTAGCAGTTAGCTTCTAGAGGCTTCGAGCCCAACCCTGGGGTTTCTCCTGCTACTTCTGTGCTATAAGTTTATTTACAGAAATTGTGTTTCCAGTTATCCTTTGTGTCTCATAACGTTATAATTTAATTGTTTAATCGTAAGTGTGAGATGTTATAAATTCCTTTTCACTATATTATATTTATCATTCATGTTCTCTTATCAGGAGTTGATGCTTCTACATTCGTTAGACTAGTTTCAGCGCAGTTGCTGTTCAATTATGCATATAATTAATTCTGGAAAATTTTCAGCATAATTATGAACGTTTGGTTTGATGTTTAATTCTGAATGATGCTATTGGTTGATTAATAGATAATTCCATTTCAAAATCTATAATAATTGATTGTTGTTAAATTTATTAGGATTGTTGTTCAATTCATTAAGGTGGTTGTTCAATTCATCAAAGCATGTTGTTCAATTGCAATCTATTCTTTTCATTCTTGAGTAGTTATTTTTGCATAAGCTTAGAATATAATCTGCTCCTTTGATTGGTATGAAGTATTTCATAGTTCACTTTCAAGTTGGTTTGATTGAACTTCGAGATTTAGACAATATTTCGTACAACGATCTAGAGTAGTTAACCTCTGATGTCACTTGCATATATTTTTCTTACACTCTTGAAATAATAACACTTTCCCCGGTTGATAATTAATGTAAACCATTAATGTTACCTTTAAAATATTCACCTTCATGACCCAACAGTGATATGTTAAATAGGTAACATTCACTATCCACTACGTCTGCCCAAAATTCCTGTCCTAAATCGACACCATTGAGCATGCTTCCTTCCTTTTCCATCAATGTCCTGTTCATTCCTTCTGCAACTCCATTTTGCAGAGGTGTGTATGGAGTAGTCTTCGGCCATGCTATACCACACTTCTTACAAAACTCTTCAAGTTCCTTCTTCCAAACTATCCACCATTATCTATGCTCAACACCTTGATCTTCTTCTCTGTTTAATTTTCCACTAGAGCCTTCAATTATTTAAACTTGTCATAGACTTCATATTTCTTCCCAAGGAAATATATCCATGTATTACTTGAGAAGTAATCTATAAATGAGACATAGTACATATACTTCCCTAGTGATGGAATCAACACAGGTCCAAACACATCACTGTGCACAAGCTCTAATATCCCTTTTGTCATCTTATCACCAGAGGAGAAACTCACTTGATTATGCTTCTCATATACACAATGTTCACAAAAATCAAAATCCAAAGAGAAATTATACATACCTTCTACCATACCATTACCATGTAATATTTTAAGGCCCTTCTCTCTAGTGTGTCCAAGTCTTTGATGCCAAAACATAGTCTTTTCTCCAAAGACCACTATATTTTTTGCTCCACTTTCAGGAAACACATAACTATTGCACCCATTAATAAAAATTCTACCCAAAATATTATACAAAGTTTCAATCTGAACTCCCTGCATCAATACTAGTGATCCGCGAACCATATTGCAGGTATCTATCTCGAACACTATTTTTACACCTACATCATCCTTCTTGCTTTCATAAATTAGATTTCTGGCCAATGCAGAAATATTTAGAACACCCGGAAGTTTTCTAATCCTTCCACCTTGCAACTTCATATTGAATTTTCCATGTCCTATGATTCTGTATTTCCTGTCACCCCCTAGGAAAACATCACCGCCATCATATTTATCGTACTCACAAAACCACTTCCTATGGGGAGTGAAGTGAAAGGATGCTGTTGAGTCAATAAACCATGCTTGATGATCTGCATGTGTACTTGAAAAAGAAGCCAAGTACACATTCCCACCTTCAATTGAGGTGGTTTTTTCCTCTACAAAATGAGCATCATCATATCCCTTTCCTTTCTCAAGGGCTTTAGATCTACGATCATTTTAGTAGTTCCCTTATTTTTTGCATTTCCAACATACCTTTACAAATTTTCCTATAGATTTAAATCTCCCTCCCCTTTCCTTTCTCAAGAGATTTAGATCTATAATGATTTTTGTAGTACCCTTCTTTTCTGCATTTTCAACATGACTTTACAAATTTTCGTGGATATTTAGATCTCCCACTTGAGGAGTTATTTTTGTTTCTACTCTGGGATACTCCTCTCACAAACAAGTCATCTCCATTCTGGGTCCCCATTACTTTTTGTCTCATCTCCTCCAACAAGAAGGATGATACTATTTCGTCAAACTTCAAGGTAGTTGTATTTCTACCTATTGCAACAACCATATTATCCCACGAGTCTGGTATATAATAAAATAGAATGATGCACTTATATTCATCTAAAATTTTAATATCAACAGCTAAAAATTGAATTACCACATTATTGAATGCATTTAGATGTTCTATTACCAAGTCTCCATCCTTCATCCTTAGGTTATACAACTTTTTCCAAAAGAAAAATTTATTAATCATAGACTTATATTGATACAAAGTCCCTAGCTTGTCCCACAAAGCCTTCACCATAGCTTCCCCTGGTACATTCAATAATACTGAATCTAAGAGACACAATCATATTGTGCTCTTTGCCTTCCAATCTAACTTCAGCCAGTCTTCTCCCAACATTATTGTTGGTTTCATACCTATATATACAACAATACACTAATCTCTTTCCACCAACAGATCCTCCATCTTGATCTTCCATAACTCAAAACTATGTCCATTGAATTTCTCGATCTATATCTTACCACCGTTCACCATCTTCATTCACATTAAGAATCGATCCCACAGATCTACCATTGTAATAGGTTTTACCATAGGCCTGAGAAAAACCCTTCAACAACAAAGGAATCCCCTTGTAACCAAAAAAATCCTGATTCCAAATGCATGTTTTAACCATGTACAAAATTTACCAGCAAATGAATTCTTAGAAAAAAAATAAACAATGGTAAGAACATAAAATATACACAAATATTTTCACCTGGAACCCAAACCAAGAAAACTAGATTGATTTTTCGTTATATTCCTTTCAATGCTACAATACATATATATACATGCCAAAGAATTCATAAACCTCAATCCATTAACCCTAGATTAGAGCATAATTGTAGTTCCCTTGAAAACATATACAAAAACCATGGGAAAAAACCACTGCGACAAAAAACCCATGTGCGAAAACCATGCACAAAACCATGGGTAGTTCCACCCACCATATTTGGGTCCACCCCCCATCCTTGGGTCAACCCACCTATTATTGGGTCTGCATGGAAAGAATACAATACACACCCAACATTCTTGATTCCTTTTCTTGCCTTGCTAATTATTTTTTATGGTCCTTCTCTTTCCTTACTTTCTCTCTTTCAAAACATTCCTCTGCTTTACATTGTGCTGCAATAATCCTTGTTGCCTTATCTTCCTTGGCTAAATCCATATTTTCATTTTTAATTACTGAATTTCAAGTTTCTTTTTTCTTTCAGAATCAACTAACATTTTTATATATTATTTTGAGGTGACTAACTGTTAACATTGGCCCAAACGAAGACTACATGGTGTTCCTTTCTTTTTTTCATTAACACTCCCTCTACTAATAGCTTTAGGAACCAACCAAGTAACTTCTTCTCTATCACTTGCATCTCATTGCTTGGCACTTTCCTTTCAATATTCAAGAAAACTGATTAAACTATATTGTTTGTTTCATCTAATTCTTCATTATGTGCACTATCTTCTTCCAATGATCTATTGTCCACAAAAAAATGAAAAATTTCATTGTTCAATTCTTCTGGTTATGAAGGCATGTTCATGCTTTATTCATTGGTTCTTAAGACACTATGTTTTTTCATATTCATCATGTCTTCTGCGATCCATGATGGTGGGGTTAACTGGCCTGGAAATGTCAATTGGTCATTTTTTTTCCAAGTGAAATATCGACAATGTCATTTTCAATCACATTATCATTTTCAATTGCATGATCAACAAAGTGATTAAGAATATCACATGTAAAAGTTGCATGTGCTTCAGTTGGTAGAAAAACCTCCATGTTACTCTCAATTGGTTCATGATTATAACATGTTTCACTTACATGTTCATCATCATTGCCATAAAAGTGTCTTTGAGAGAGGGAAATCATATTATCAACTACAACTGCATCTTCCTGTTCATCCACTTCTTCTTGTGCTTCAACATTTTCTTGGATGTTCCCTTCTTCTTGAAAATCCACATGAAACACCTAGATACAACTAGTATCATGCATAAGAGAATAATAATTCAGTGGACAGATTCTAGTCCTCCTAAATACAACTTTGATATTTTATGTAGTGAGATCCATTTTAAAGGCTTTACTTGCAAGCTCTACTAGCTCAAAAGATTTCACCTCAACCCCTAAATTATTTTTCATCCATGAATCTTTCTATGACATGAAAGAGTTCTTGAAAGGTTCAAGCACACTAACATCAATGGGTTTTTATATGTGAGTGGTAAGAGTAGGTAGTGTTAACAGGTCGATGCCCAAATTGTTAGCCTCCTCAATTGTTTGCACAACAATGTGGTGCCCATGGCCATCTAAAAGTAATAGGTATCTATTCTCAAGTGAGACACCACCAATACAGATGCAGCAAAGTGAAAAATCCAATTAAAAACAATTTTGTGCATGGGGATGTGAAGCCATGCATGCACCTAATTCACAATTTTGTATATAGTTTTTCAAATGAATTTTATCTTTGAATAAATAAAATCATGGGATTGAAGCACCAATTGCATTGACACAACATAGAATAGTTATCCACTCCATGCTCTTAGGAAAAATATTTGGCACATTTTGGATCCCTCTCTTGGAAATTACCCACATGCTACAATTCCTTCATGCATGTAAACATGTTTCATCACAATTCCATATATTGTATGGAGCATAATAATGATTATCATATTGTTGCACTAAAAACTGTCACCTTCACATTCTGTTGACTGTATGAGCTCATTATCACTCATACTTACCTCCTCTGCAAGTCTTACAACCTCTACTCCTCATGTCAAGCCCTAAAAACAGGAGAAAAACCCTAAAAAACTCAAAAAACCTAGGTACGTAGGTAATGTGAAGCTTACCTGCGTTCCTGGCTAGGGTACGCAGGTAATGTGAATCTTACCTACATTTCATAATGCAGTTTCTCTATGTAATGCCTGCGTACCCCTGTCAAAGTCAAAAGGGTGAGAAAGTAAAGTGAAAAAGTTGATTTTTGGTCAATTCTAGAAGCTTCTGGATGAGATTTTTTGGGGGTGAGTACGCTCTTGTAAGGTTCATGCATCCCACACCTTAAGGAGCTAACCCCTTGATGTGAGGATCCTATCCCCTTGAAGGAGGATTCTATCCCTTCATAGGTGGAACCCTAACCTCCTCATCTGCACTATAAAAAGAGGCATTGGGTAGCCTCAAAGGGAGTTCAAGCTTTAGTGTGTGATTGAGGTGAAGTGCTATTGAGATTTAGACTCCTTTCTGCTAAGCTTTTGTGAGGAAAGATCACATACCTCTATGTGCTCCTGGAGAAAGAGTGCAAGGCTTATCAAAGTAGAGGAAACTCCTACTTTGGACCCCAAGAAGGCCTGTTCAACATCAAGGCTAAGGTTGTAAGGTTCTTCTATTATTTCAAATTTAATACAATCAAGTTTTCTTTTATCAATAAATTGTTGTTCGATTGTTTATTTTAATAAGCTGTCATTTGATCGTTTATTTCATAGATTCCTTGATCACTATGATAGGTATGTTTTATAATTATTTGTTATAAAGGTGCTATTTAATATTTGCTTGTTTGTGATTGCAGGTCTTTAAAGACGACACTTTCAAGCGACAAAAGAACTATTGTTGTGACGGAAGAACTACGATTGCAAATAAGCGTTTGGATCTAAGGTAGGATCAACACCTTTATAGAATTTACTTGTAAAACAAATATATTTAGAGAAAAATAAACTTAGTTGTTCGTTTGTTGCTAGATTGTCTTCTGACACTAGGAAGATCGATCTTGTCCACAAGATCGATTTATCCGGCCAACAAATTGGCGACTCCACTGGGGAAAGAACTTGTTTTGATTTTCCTTTGTTTTGATTTGAGAAAATGCTTTATTCTGATTTTTGATTGATTTGTATGGGCTTGGGTAACTTAGATTTACTTTTCTTTGAAAAGTTTTGAAGTCTTTTTTGTTTTTCTTGAAATTTTCTGGGGACTGCACATTGTTGCAGACCCTGTTAAAAGTCTTGAAAAACTTAGATTTCTTCTTTCAGTTTAGTTTAGATTTGATTTAGGATTCCTAGTGTCTACCCAAATCTATATGTTTTCTGTCAAAAAGCCTTGTTTATGAGTTTCTTTCAGCAAATTTTTCATCTCATCAATCTCCGTTAAGTTAATTGGGTGTTTTGAGTCTCTTTTTGAAAAATTCTTAATTTTATTTCCTTTGGTCATTACTTGGAGGTTTGTCTCAATCTTTTCACAATTTTGCATCTTTTTGCTTTTGTTTTTGCAAAAAAAAAATCCCCCTCATTCGCCGGGGGGGTTAAATTGTGTATGAGTGTTAATCTCCTTTGAGTGTTTTTATTTTTTGATCTTTGGAACTTTCACCCAATTTTCTTTACTTGCACTTGATTGGTTCTTAGATTACATTAGAATCATCTTGTGTTTGATAATTATCTTGCATAGATCGCATTTGCATAATTAGAATTCTCATTTTCAGAATATGAGTGAATTGTGCATAGATTACAACTGCATAGTTTACATTCTGAAAAATCAATCATAGATTTAGATTAGTTTTCTTTGATTTGAATTTAGATGTTTTTATGCTTGTTTTAAAAACACAAAAATAAAAAATAAAAAATTTGGAATTGATTTGCATTATTTTTTCTTGATGAAATTAATGCATTAGAGAATTTGTTATATTTTCTCTTAGTGATCAATTTTTTGCATTGTTGGAAGTGAATGGAAACTCTCTCCTTACTTTAGTTAGGATTCATCAAATTGAAAAGATTACATTATCATATTTGTTTGCATTCAATTTTGGGTCAGGTCATAATACCATTGGTTTCATATCCATTTACCCTTTTGAGTAATAACAGCCTAAATAAAACGGTGCTTAATTAAAATTCATCGAGTAATTTTTACATTTTTAGGGCTCTTTCCACCAATCTAGCTCAGGATTAGTGCTTTGGAATAGGTTGTAGTTAACTTTCCAAAGCAACTAAAACAAACAAGTAGATAAATCTTGCGGTAGGAAATAAATCCAATTTTAACTGGTACATTCTGGGAAGCTTCTCTTAAAGGAGTTAATCACGAGATCATGTCCAAACCTTTGAGACAATCAATTCTGTTTCATCGGGGAAGATAGAAGATCTGTGTGCATTACAAATGGTAAAACTCGGATTAACCATTGTCGAGGAGCCTGGGGTCACTTGTTGGTAAACCTTGGATTGACCATGTCGAGGAGCCTTCAAGGGAATTGAGCTTTGTTACTCTGCCCTTGCGCATAGAATCGGATTGTAGACTGTTCCCCCAGTTGTATTTTTTGTTGTTGGTAACCTTAGTGTCCATAAACTTAATATTATTTCCTAAGGTGACGGTGAAGGAAAGATCTCACTGTACTTGGAGCAGACGTCGACTATACTCACTTGGACTCTCTGGGGGGTTCTCTTCACTTGAGATGGTTTTGTGAAGAAACTTGTGCCAGTCTGTTTCATTAAGCAGGTTGTCGGGGTAACTGTTCCAACCGCCCTTTCTGTATTAAATTCTATGATGTTGGATTTCATCACCAACTAGTGTTTTTAGTACGGGAAGTTACTGTTTGTGTGTGGTTTGACTCCTAGATTTGATAGCACATGTTAATTTGTTTGTTTTTACTTTTAGAGACCATAGGTGTGAATTGTGAATTTTAATTGTTAGGTGTGAATTGTTAATTGTTAATTTTAGTTTTAAATTGTTAATAAAATTCACTGAAGTTGAATATAATGGAAACTGTTCCGGAATTTACCAACCAAGGAACCCCTCTTAACGAGAATCCTAGTAATTTTCCTTGTTTTGGAAATGTTGGTCCTCCTTATATGGCTACTTTTTCATTACCTGGATTTACAATAGGTTTACCGATATGGTTATTTTCAACTTCGTTGGCCCCGAATACTCCAATTGTTCCACCTCAACCAGATGCTTCACCTCAACAGAGTTCACCATCTCAACATCACCAACCTTCTGTTGACCCTTTACCTTCTTCGCCTAATATTTCTTCCTCCATTTCTTCCTCTTCGCTTGGTAAAAGCCTTGACGCTAGTAACCAGGTGGCTAAGAAGAAGAAGAAAGGGAAGAAGAAGAAGAAGAAGCAAAATAAGAAAGAAGTCAACCAGTCAACCATAGTTGTAAGTGTTAGTAATGTTGAAGAAACCTCCAACATGCATCGTAAACCCAAATACCCTTGCAAGCTTTGTAAGGGTGACCACTTCCTTATCAATTGTCCCAGTATTCCAAAGGTCTTGGAAGTATGGTCAGAAAAATCCCATCAACTTTCCGTTGATCCATCAACCAGTGATAGTCAGGTTCCTGGGAAAAAGGGTAAAGTTAGGTTTCCTTGTAAGTTATGCAAAGGGAGTCATCAAACTCACATTTTCCCTCACATGGATGAAGCCTCAAAATTGTTGGAAAACCTTATTGTTCCACAGCAAGAATTTCCAACTGGTTACCGTAAAATTTCTCCCAACCTACCGTCAACTGACGGAGTGATTGATCTAGTTTCAAGTACAGTCGATCCCACTCTTCCATTGGAGAGTGAAACTCATATCACTCAGGTTGATGATCCATTAGTTGATCAAGTGGTCGATTCGATTTCACATTCGATCGATCCCATTCTCCCTGTAGAGAGTGAACTTCATACCGCTCAGGTTCTTCTTGTTACATCAAATTCTTCTACGCCGGGGGGCATTTCACCTGTTTCTACAGAACCCCCTCCAAGTACCGAGGTCTTTTCCTTTGATTGGAATAGACTGACAGAACCTCGTCTTCCTTCCTCCATCCCTTTCCAAATCATTGTGAAGTTTGGTGGTAGGGACATACACCGCACACAGGTAGATGAAGGTGCTTCTATTAGTATTTTATCCTCAACTGCTTGGAAAGCTTTGGGTTCCCCTCAGCTTGTGCCTATTACGCAGAATCTGAAAGCTTTTAACAGAACCATTAGTGAACCTTTAGGGATCCTTCCTAAGTTTTCTATTACTTTGGAAGGTAAAACTGTCTGTATTGATCTTATGGTAGTTCAAGGCCCCTTGGATTTAAATTTACTCCTTAGGCGAGACTATTTCTATGCAATGAAAGCTGTAGTATTGACACTCTTTCACGTGATGTCTTTCCCTCACAATGGAAATATTGTGACTGTAGACCAACTTTCATTCCCTAGTCTTGATTCGACTACCAATAATCCGACATCCCTGAATGTTCCTCATACGAAAGTGGTATCTACCCCGCCATGGGTTTATTATGTGGCAACTAGTCCCATGTTTTCAGTTACCAATGTAAGCAAGCCTCTCACTATTTTCTCGTCTTCCTTTGACTTAGATCTAGTAATTGACATGGAATACTCTATGGGATTATTTGAACATGATGTTCTTATCCCTTTTGAGCCCCTTGACATGTGTTCCTTCCAGAGAAATTTTCTTCCTTCTGATGAAGACCTCTTGGAAGCCATGATCAAGGTGTGTCCATTGACATGTGTTTCTTCCAGTCGGAAGCCATGATCAGGTTTCTGAGGATATTTTCTTTTACTGTGTCAACCTCGTTAAAAAATGAATCAGTGATTATGAGGAGAGTTCTTGTTACTGTGTCAACCTCGTTAAAAAATGAAACATGTTGTGCCGAGGATAGTTCCTTTTACTGTGTCAACCTCGTTAAAAAATGAATCAGTGAGTGTGAGGATAGTTCCTTTTACTGTGTCAACCTCATTAAAAAATGAATCAGTTAGTCGAGAGCATAGTTCCTTTTCTTGTGTCAAGCTCGTTTAAAAAATGAAACAAGCTTCCATGAGGACAGTTCTTTTCCTGTGTCAACCTCATTAAAAAATGAATCAGTAGGTAGATTGTAGAGAGTAGATTAATAGATTAGAAATAAGTAGTTTCTGAGGATGGTTCCTGTTACTGAGTCAACCTCGTAAAAAAATGAATCAGGTATGAGGAAAGTTCCTTTTATTGTGTCAACCTCGTTAAAAATGAATCAGTGTATCAAGAGGAAAGTTCCTTTTACTGTGTCAACCTCGTTAAAAAATGAAACACGTTGCCATGAGCATAGTTCTTTTCCTGTGTCAAGCTCGTTAAAAAATGAAACAAATCCTCCCCTAATTGAGTCGAGTCTTTGACTAGATCTTGTAAATGTTAAGTCATATATTTAGGTTAGTTATTTCATTTTTTGCATAATTTTCTTACAGTTTTAGGTCGGGTCTTTCATATGATCTCGTAAATGAACCTTCATTCCATCCAGCTATTAATTACCAGCAGTGTACTTAGTTGAATGAAATGAAGCTAGGGGGGCATGCGCTCTAGCAGTTACGCTTAGGGGGCATCAAGCATAGTTTTCTCTCTGTTTCAAGCTTGTGTAAAAATGAAACCTATCTTGAGTCAATTTCGGTTATTTTCAAGACTCGTTAAACTCATGAAAATCCCGAGATTATTTTTCTATCTTTCATTCTCGTAAAACACATGAAAATGCCGAGTTCTTTCCGTCTTTTCCTGCTCGTAAATTAAATTGAAAGTCGGCCACAGGAGTACATTTTTATCCCTTTTTCGAACTCGTTAAAACTTACGAAAAAGAGAAAACCATGAGTACATTTTTATCCCTTTTTCGAACTCGTTAAAACTTACGAAAAAGTGAAACCCTGGAGTCCTCTTTTAAGCCCTTTTCAGACTCTCTAAACATGAAAAGATTGCTGAGTACTTGATTATTCGAACTCGTTAAAGTAAATGAATGATCATCCCTTCAGTATAAGTTTACCCCTTTTACGGACTGAAATGGACTATTTACGAAAAAGGTATACGTTGACTAATTACGGTCAATAGAGTTCTCTCCCGCATTATTTTATCCTTTTTCGGGCTTGAGAGACTAAATTTACGAAAAATTACCCCTATGGAGTCTTCTTAAGTTTTTTCTTCTGACTCCCTAAAATTGAAAAAACACTGAGTTTCTCCTATACTGGACTCGTTAAAATTTAACAGTAAAGGACCTGTTCAATTTTAAGCAGGAACGAACCACTCCTTCTTAGGGTTCAAATCTTAAACTAAGTTGGACTCATCCGAAGGATGAGTTTATAAACAAGCAAATGTTATCCTCCTCAAGCTTGTCAAAAATAAAGAGCTACTTGCCAGAAATGGTGGGGGAAAAGAGAGAAAAACGAACCTGTTTGTTACATTTTGATTGTTCGAAAAGCCGATTAACCACTCTTGAACACAACACTTTTTTCACCTGGGTTGGGAAATCCTTTGCCTAACAATTAATCAAACCATTTTGAAAGTCTTCAACTGGTTTCTAGGTATTAGCTTTGGGTCAATTGTCACCAAGCCATCTGCAGTGTCATTATGTGTTCAAGAGGACAATTCAAACAAACCATTCATCTGCAAAATATTTGTCTTCCATTTTTACCATCCCTGAGTCAGTCCTTGCCAATATATTTCTTCAAAACTTGATCTATGATTTCATGTTGTGGGCTTGCCTATGACAGATCACTTTCTATCGATGACAGTTCATTATCTAGGAAGTTGATCTAGAAATTGTCAGTACCTTGGAATTTGCATGCCTTAATGGCAGGTTTCTTGCCTTCGACGATAGGTTGCATCATTGACCTTCGATCAAATGATTCCGTGACATGTTCAATTTCAGCTCATTCATTCACATTTCATGGATTGTACTAAGTACTTTGAGAGTCATTTACATTACTGGTGGTTTCTCTCACACTTGTTAATAGTTCACATTATTGACTGGTAATCAAGTGGTTTCTACCATGTTTGACTTCAACACATTCATTCACATGGATAGGATCGTACTAGTTCGAGAAGCAGAAATCAAGACCCTGGATCTAGTTTCTACCATCTAGGCTGCGAGGAATTGTTTTATTCATTTATACAGTGGACTATTCATAAACAGATGGCTATGTCCATACCGTGTCTACACATTTCTATATTGTTGATGTATTGAAGATCATTCCTGTATTAGAATAGTTTAAATTAGTTTTCTAGTTAGTTTTGATTTGAGTATGGGAATGCCTACCTTAGCAATGATATGTTTACATATATATGTTTTGCATTGAATGTTTTTATAGGTTCCGACTAGGGTGTCCACAGGATGATCCTTGAAATGATAAATTACTTCACTTTTCATATATGACAAACTTCATCTTCATCTATTCAGACTTCGCACTTTAGGGGGCAATCTGTTGCACTAAAAACTGTCACCTTGAAATTCTGCTGACTATATGAGCTTATTTTCACTCATAGTTACCTCCTCTACAAGTCTTAAAACCTCTACTCCTCATGCCAAGCCCTAAAAATAGGAGAAAAACCCTAAAAAATTCCAAAACCCTGGGTACGCAGGTAATGTGAAGCTTACCTGCATTCCTGGCTGGGGTAAGCAGGTAATGTGAAGCTTACCTGCATTCCAAAACACAGTTTCTCTATGTAATTCCTGCATACCCCTGTCAAATTCAAAAGGGCAAGAAAGTAAAGTGAAAAAGCTGATTTTTGGTCAATTCTAGAAGCTTCTGGATGAGATTTTTTGGGGGTGAGTACGCTCTTGTAAGGTTCATGCATCCCACACCTTAAGGAGCTAACCCCTTGATGTCAGGAGCCTATCCCCTTGAAGGAGGATTATATCCCTTCATAGGTGGAACCCTAACCTCCTCATCTGCACTATAAAAAGAGGCATTGGGTAGCCTCAAAGGGAGTTCAAGCTTTAGTGTGTGATTGAGGTGAAGTGTTGTTGAGATTTAGACTCCTTTCTGCGAAGCTTTTGTGAGGAAAGATCACATACCTCTATGTGCTCCTGGAGGAAGAGTGCAAGGCTTATCAAAGTAGAGGAAACACCTGCTTCGGACCCCAGGAAGGCCTGTTCAACATCAAGGCTAAGGTTGTAAGGTTCTTCTATTATTTCAAAGTTAATACAATCAAGTTTTTTTTTCTCCATAAATTGTCGTTCGATTGTTTATTTTAATAAGCTTTCATTTGATCGTTTATTTCATAGATTCCTTGATCACTATGATAGGTATGTTTTATAATTATTTGTTATACAGGTGCTATTTAATATTTTCTTGTTTGTGATTGCAGGTCTTTAAAGACGACACTTTCAAGCGACGGAAGAACTATTGTTTCAATGGAAGAACTATTGATGTGATGGAAGAACTACGGTTGCAAATAAGCGTTTGGATCTAAGGTAGGATCGACACCTTTATAGCATTTACTTGTAAAACGAATATATTTAGAGAAAGATAAACTTAGTTGTTCATTTGTTGCTAGATTGTCTTCTGACACTAGGGAGATCAATCTTGTCCACAAGATTGATTTATCCGACCAACACATATGCACTAGAAAGAGTGTCATAGAAATTAGACACAATTACAAGGTGTGAATTTAAAGCTCTATCTTTGTCAAGGCCCTCATTTTTATGCAATACAAGGTTTAAAGGCCTTTTCTTAAACCCAAACCACCATGATTTACCAGGAAACCCATCTCTGAATGGGTTTGGCCTCCCCTAATAGATTTTCAAAACTTTTGATTTAAGTTGTATTAACTCTAGCCCATGTCCCAGTTGGGCCATCTCCTTACACCACTCAACCACCTTGGCCTCCTCTTATTCAGTCATAACTATAAGAGTCCCTCTGTGTTTTGTATGAGTGAGCCCATTTATCCAATAATTTATTGATGAGGGAGAAATACCATGTTTTTTTGCAGATTCTGGAACTGAATATCCATTAAACTCTATATCGTCAATTTTAGCTAACATGTCTTCTTTCGTCCAACCTCTTATAATGTTGATATTCTTAGTTGAACTTGCACCTTGGACTATGGCTGATGGTGGATCTATGGGTAATGGTAGGAAAACATCACCTTCTGCTACATGGTCATCCTCAACAACATTGTTGGGAGCATTTTTTACATTCACATGATTTTTCTTGTCCTCATATGATGAATTGCATCAAAACTGGGCACCCTGGTCACTCACTTGTCACTTCTCCTTGTACAAGCAACATAACTAACTCTTTCCATAGATGAAAATACATGTATATTTATTACATGTTGTTGGCTTGAGGGGTCTTGACCCAGGTTCGAAGGTTAAGGCTTGCCAACAAACCCCTATACTACTGGCCCTTTTGGAAATGACCTACTTTCGCAGGCAAGGTCTCACCCGATGATCAGGAGATCATGTCCAAGTTATGAAAAATTCTCAAAAATGAAAGTTCTCAGAAGTGGTTGCAATCTAAATGACCAGAAAGGTCTCTTTGTTGTAATTTTGGTGCCGCAAATGGTTCTCAAAACTGAGGTCGTATGCAAAATTTATTGAGGTTTGAAAACACCTAGTAAACTCCAAAACAGGACTTTTGACTTAAATTGACTATTCCATTTTTATAAAAAAAAATATAAGGCAAAAAGTTATTTTTTTTAATGTTTATTGAAATCCTATCAAAGGGTGCCACGTGGCCTGCCCGGAGGCTGCCACGTGGCCCCAAGATTAAGGTTGATAGGCAAAAAAATTTGATGGGCTAAGGGGTTTGAACCCATGACCCAACACTTCGTGCAGAGGAGACCCAACTGGCTTGGCTGGGCAAATGACTTGACCTGTCGTGCAAGTCTGAATGTATTGTCGTGTCTTTGCTGATCAGGTGAAAAAGGGGTTCAGGCTAGCCCCTCAGGGCTAGCCTCGTCGTTAAGTGACCAGAGTGGAGACCCCTGGTGGAGGTTGCTAACTACAGAGGGGAGCGGTTAATAATCCATGTAAAGTGCTATGTGATAGCTCCACGTGCAGTAAATGTTGGTGCTTATCCACACAGTTCCGATGGCAGTTCGGGCGGAGACACCATGTGATTACCATTACTGACATTAAATTCCACATCAAACAGTTTCCTCCAGTTTGGGAGCGCCTTCTACCATTTTCAGAGATTCCCCCAATTTAGCACGGTCAACTGGAGTTCCTCCAGTTTTGGAGGAGGATTTTGGGGGACATTGGGAAAAAATCTTGAAGAGGTCATAACTCTCTCATTATTGAACCAAATTGAGTGCAAAAATAGTCAATTTTAGGCATTTTCAAGCTTCTGAGTAGTTTGTGATAGGTTTCAGGTCGAAAATATGTGTTCTTCAACAGTTTTAGCTTTGAGGAAGATTAAGGAGCCATCAGGGCCATCATGGAGAAGGCAGTGTATTGGGCTCTCTTTATCTGTTTTATGTAAATGAATAGCAATCTCTGGTTAATTCATACCTTCTGAAGCTGATTTTACAGAGATTTTTTCCTATTGAGGCTTATTTTCAATTGTACTTACATTTTGAGCAAATTAATACAAACAAGGACATGCCATTGGGAGCTGGACCGGTAGATGTACCCCAAAAGGGGTGAACTGCGTCAACAATTTTTTGTGTAATGTGCTTTGTGAAGTTTATTTTCTGTTCTTTACTGCTATAAATTTGATAAACAAAGCCATAACTAATTGTTTAACCTGCAATATAAAAGGAGAGCCTTATGCACACATTATCATATCTGTTTGAATACTTTGCATAGCGTAACAAATATCATCCATTCAGATCAAGTTGGTATCGAAGCTAGAGTTCTACACGTTGTATTGTTCTCGTGCAAGATTTTTTTAACTGTTTGCAAGTTTTTTGATGCTTACTAGGCTTAAGCTCAAGAGAGGAGAAGGTCAATTGGTGAGAGCTCATAGCAATCCTCAACCAAGGAGGGCAAGAGTGCCATTATCTCCACCTTCAATTTCACCTCCAAGAGAGGCAGAAGAAGCCATAAGCATGACTTCATGAGGAGGAGAAATTCCTGAAGACATTGATCCCAAAGAGGAAGAAAGGGTGTTCAGAAAGGCATTCCTAGACATGACTGAAATGGTGAGGATACTCTACCAAGAAAGGAATGAAAGGCTTGAAGGAGAAGGGTATAAACTTCACAAGGAATGAGAGGGATCTTCAGGAGGAAAGAAAAATGAAGACAAGTCAAAGAAATAACATGGAGGAAATGGTGATCCACCATCCCCCTCTTCATCCTCTTCCTCTACATCGTCATCCTCAACTTTAGTGAATCAATATCACAAGTCCAAGAACACTAGTAAAAGTCCATTTTTGAAACTTGATGTTTGAATTGCCTATGTTTAATGGTGAATTCAATGCAGAAAAACTTGACAATTGGATAAGGTAGTTGGAGGTTTACTTGAGGATACAGAACCTTCAAGATGACGACACCAAAATTCAGCTAGCTTCTTTGAGAATGGAAGGTGCAGCACTTGTTTGGTGGGAAGCCAAAACAAAGGAGGAGATTAAAAAACATGGCAAGATCATTTTATCATGGGCTGATTTCATTACTGCAATAAAGCAACAATTTTATCCATTAGCTCATTTACAAAAAGCTATCATGAATTGGCAAAAATTCAGACAACTTAAGGTACAAAATTTACAAGACTACACCTAAGAGTTTAGGAGAAGAGCACTCTTATTAGGGGTAGACTCGCAGAGTCAAGACACTTTGCTGAAATATATAGGTGGTTTACATAGCTACCTTAGACATACTATCCTTATGTTCAATATTACTAGTCTAGATGAGGTTTGTGTCCAAGCCACACATTTAGAGGCTAGAGGGAAACATACTTTTGATGAGGGTAGAAACAAGCCTTTTAAGGGGGAAAAAAAGATAAACCTCAAAAGGAAATGGAAAAAAGAATGCATCTGTCAAAAATGAGGGTGAGATAGTGATATATAAACATTGTTCAAGAGAAGATCATGAAGAGAAAAACTATTGGAAATTACATCCTGAAAAGAGAACCCAATTTAACAAAAACAAAGGGAAGCAAAAAAATGCAGCTACTACAACTACACAACAAGACTTAGGTGATGATTCAGGTGATGAAACCAAAATTACAGCCATGGGTTTAAAGAATATGAAGGGAAAAGAAACTAAAACTAAGCCAAGTACTAGTACTTCAAACTGTCATGTACAAGCTCCAAATGAAGAAGAAATAATTGAATTGTTTCATGTGAGGGTTATTTCAAAACATACAAAAATTGACACATTGTTTGACAGTGGGTCACAAGCGAACCTTATCTCAGAAGACTTAGTCAAGCAACTAAAACTTGAGACCATTCCACATCCAAGACCATATCCACTTGGTTGGATTTGCAAGGATGCAAACTTACAGGTTTCAAAGAAGTGCATATTGCGCTTTGCAATTACAACACATTTTATTGACACAGTTTAACTAGATGTTGTTCCACTTGATATATCAGGATTTTTTTTGGGAATTCCTTACTTATATGACAAGAGAGCTATCTTCCATCGCCATCAGAACAAGTATCATCTATTCAAATATGTCAAGGATTTTATTGTTAGAGTACATCGCAAAAACACAAATATAGAGATGGTAAATGCTGGACAGGTAAAAAGGCTAGTGAATTCTAGTAAGAGTTTTGTACTTCTTATGGTTAAGCCTAAGGTTGATGTGAATCATGAGTCATTTGAAAATTGTGATCCCAATTCAAAATCATATTTATATGATGTATTTTATGCACATCATGAGATGTTTCAGGAGCCAACAGGTTTGCCTCCTAAAAGGGGAGATTCAACATGAAATATAGTTGCAACAAGATTGTCCTCTTCCTAACATAGGCATGTACCACATGTCTATCATGGAGAATGCTGAAATAAAGAGGAAAATTAAATACTTGTTGGAAAAAGGTTTCATAAGACCAAGCACTTCGCCATGTGGGTCACCGATAGTGTTGATTCCAAAGAAAGATGGAACTTGGCATATGTGTGTGGACTTTAGGGCATTGAACAAAATAATGATAAAAAATCGTTACCCACTCCCAAGGATAGATTATTTGTTAGATCAGCTGAAAGATGCTAAATTTTTCACTAAGTTAGAATTATGTAGTGGTTATCATCAAGTTAGAATTGCAGAAAGTGATATTTGGAAGACTGCATTCAAAACCAAACAACACTTTGAGTGGCTTATTATGCCTTTTGGTTTATGTAATGCACGTGAAAATTTCATGCAGATGATGGATGATGTTTTACGTCCTTTTCTTGATGATTTATTTATTTTCTACTTAGATGAAATCTTAATTTTCAGCAAGACTAGAGAAGAGCATGTCATGCATGTTAAGAAAGTACTTGATATTTTGAATAAAAAGCAATTGTTTCTTAAAATGTCAAAGTGTGAATTTGGAAAGACTTCTTTGGTTTATTTGGGACACATAGTAGGAGGATGTGCTTTGATAATTGATCCTTCTAAAGTAGAAGCCATTGTGAATTGGCCTACTCCCAAATCCATTACAGAGGTAAGAATTTTTTTGGGTGCAGCTCAGTATTGGAGGAAGTTTATTTCTAAATTCTCTACCATAGCAGCTCCTATGCATGCAGTGACAAGTGTGAAGTGTGCTTTCCAATGGGGAGGCAAGCAATAGAAAGCTTTCGAATCTTTGAAAAAGAAGATAAGTTCAGCTCTATTCCTTTCATTACTGGACTTGAGACAGCCATTTGAAATTCAGACCAATGCTAGTGATTACGCCATGGGTGCAGTTCTTTTACAACATGGTAAGCCTATCGCTTTTTAGTCTGAGAAATTTAATGGTGTTGTTGTGAATTATCCTACATCTGATAAAGAGTTGTATCTGTTGGTACAAAGTGTAAAAAAGTGGAAACACTATTTGATGAGCAAAGAGACAGTTGTACATACCGACTATCAGCCTTTACAGTACTTGCAGTCGCAAAATAAATTGTAGCAATCATGACATTTCAGATGGATGGGTTTCCTACAACAATTTCACTTGGTAATAAGGTACAATAAAGGTATTTTCAATAAAGTTGCTGATATGATTTCAAGGCCTATTATTAGTGCTACTACTTTAGTTAAGAATGATTCTATTGTACATGAGAGTTACATAGAACAACATGCATCAGATGTTGATTTTAAGGATGTGTATGCTAACTTGAGTGAAGGAAATCAAGTTGAGGAAAATGATTATCACTTGCATAATAATTTTCTGTTTCATATGGGAAAGTTGTGCATACCACAAGGAGAGAGACTAAGTGTCATGAGAGAAGCTCATTCTTCTCTTATTGCTGGACATTTCGAGGTAAGCAAAACAGTGGCACGTTTACAAAGGTATTGTTATTGGCCTCGCATGGTAGATAGTGTTTCAGGTTTCATTAGAGGTTGTTCATTATGTGCTACAAGAAAGCCTAACAATAGGAATCTTGGTTTATATACATCATTATTGGTACCTTCTAGACCATGGGAAAGTGTTTCTATGGATTTTTTTGGAGGTCTACCAATGTCTTGAAAGCAGCTTGATTATCTTTATGTAGTAGTTGATAGATTCAGCAAGATGTGTATTCTTATGCCATGAAAGAAATCTATAACTGCTGAACAAACTGATGATTTATATTTTCAACATGTTTGGGTTCATTATGGCTTGCCTACTTCTATTGTTAGTGATAGGGATTCCAGATTTTTTGGGAATATTTGGTCCAATTTATGGAAGATGATGGACACTAAGTTGAAAAAGAGTAATGCTTTCCATCCACAAACAGATGGCCAAACAAAGGTAGTGAACAGAACCATTGTACATCTTTTGAGAGGTTATTGTAGTAAGCATCCCAAGCTTTGGGATGAGCACTTACATAACATTCAGCATGCTTACAACTGGGCCAAGCATTGTTCTACAAATGCTTCACCTTTTGAAGCTTGTTTTGGGTATTTGCCTAAGTCACCTTTAGATTTAATTCTTGAGAAGGATGTTGCCATTGATGGGCATAGTGACATTGATAAAGCTTGCATGTTCATTGAAAGAATTCAGCTCATACATCAATAGGTTCAAGAATAGCTTGAAAAAAGTCAAGGTAAGTACAAGGAGAGGCATGACAAACATAGAGTTGATCATAAATTTCAAGAAGGTGATGAGGTATGGTTGCATATTAGTAAAGAAATAATGCAAGGAGAAGGTAAAAAGCTGAAGCCTATTCGTTATGGTCCATTCAAAATTATCAAACAAGTTGGAAATAATTCTTTTGAACTAGATTTTCCTTCATATATGCAAATGTATTCCGTTGTGAATGTGGAAAATTTACATTTGTATGAGCCGAGTCCTTTGATTGTTGATCAAGGGAGTGACATTCAGTTTCCATCAATAGAGTATTTCTCACCAGAATATTTGGACGAGCTTAAAGAGGATACTATCCTTGACAGGAGGACACGCACTTCTAAGAGGGGAAGTGTCGATTATCTTTGGATTGGTCTTAAAGGTAGCAAACCAAGTCAGGAAAAATGGATGGAGGTGGAAAAGGTGAGGGGGATGTACCATCATCTTCTGAAGAGGTAATTGAAGGCTTATGGGATCCAAAATCTTCCCAATGAGGAGGTGTGATTAGGAGATCATGTCCAAGTTATGAAAAATGTTCAAAAATGAAAGTGCTCATAAGTGGTTTCAATTTGATCGACTGGAAAGGTCTCATCACTGCGATTTTGGCACCATGAACAATTATCAAAATTGAGGTCATATGCAGAAGTTATTGAGGTTTGAATACTCCCAGTAAACTCCAAAACAAGACTTTTGACGTAAGTTGACTATGCCATTTTTATAAAAATAAATATAAGGCAAAAAGTTATTTTTTTTTAATTTATTGAAAGCCTATCAGAGGGTGCCACGTGGCCTACCCGAAGGCTGCCACATGGTCCCAGGCTTAAGGTTGAAAGGAAGAAAAATTTGATGGGCTAAGCGGTTTGAACCCATGATCCGACACTTCGTGCAGAGGAGACCTGATCGGCCCGACTGGGCAAACGACTTGACATGTCATGCAAGTCTGAACGTATTATCATGTACGTGTTGATCGAGCAGAAAAGGGGTTCAAGAAGTGACCAGAGTGGAGAACCCTGGCATAGGTTGCTAACCATGGAGTGGAGCAGTTAATAAGCCATCTAAAGTGGTATGTGAGCACTCCACACGCAGTAAATGTTGGTGCTTATGCACGCGGTTCCGGTGGCGGTTCGGGCAGAGACACCATGTGACCACCGTTACTGACATTAAATACCACATCAAATAGTTTCTACCAGTTTGGGAGCACCTTCTGCCATTTTTAGAGATTCCCCCAATTTAGCGTGGTTAACTGGAGTTCCTCCAGTTTTGGAGGATTTTGGGGGACATTGGGAAAAAATCTTGGAGAGGTCATAACTCTCTCATTATTGAACCAAATTGAGTGCAAAAATAGTCAATTTTGGGTATTTTCAAGCTTCTAAGTAGTTTGGGATAGGTTTCAGGTCAAACAGAGGTGTTCTTCAGTATTTTTAGCTTTAAGGAATATTAAGAAGCCATCAGGGCCATCATGGAGAAGGCAGTGTATTGGGCTCTCTTTATCTGTTTTATGTAAATGAATAGCCATCTCTAGTTATTTCATACCTTCTGAAGTTGATTTTACAAATATTTTTTCCTATTAAGGCTTATTTTTAATTTTACTTACATTTTGAGCAAATTAATACAAACAAGGACATGCCATTGGGAGCTAGACCAACAAATGTAGCCCAGGAGGGGTGAATAGCGTCAACAATTTGCTGTGTAATGTACGTTGTGAAGTTTATTTTCTGTTCTTTACTGTAGTACAATGATAAATAGTTAAATTACTTAATCAATCCTCACACAGAAATTTGATAAACAAAGCCAGAACTAATTGTTTAACTTGCAATATAAAATGAGAACCTTATGCACACATTATCATATCTGTTTGGATACTTTGCATAGCATGACAAATATCATCCATTCAGATCACCCGAAGTAGTATGGGAGGGTGCTGGAACCAATTTTCTGCACCCTGAGAGAGAAAGTAGGTAATTAAAGTAGATCTTCGCTGCAACTATCAGATTCACACAGAGTAAGTCTATTCGTAGGCTTTTAATAGTATCATCAGCATATGACCATAACAACAGATCTGAATCAATATACTCACATCCACGTGTGCATCAGTAGTTACTATCATAGAATGTTATAATTGCAGCTAATTTATAGATCACAGATACATTCACAACTTAATAACACAAATATATTTGCAACTTAAAAAATACCACATGTTCGCATCAACAGTAAACACAATGGATCCAGATAGAACAAAGATGCTTCAAATATACTCCGCATACATTAGTATCCAAAAACTCAGTTACAACCCAAAACATAGCTCGCGCACACAGCCAGCAGGGTCTGCACACAACAGGACTAAGGATCTCCATGCACACAGCCAGGAGGAGTCCTTACCCTAAACAACCCAAAACATATCTCAACAATTTGCATGTAGCATCAGTCTTAATTCATTCCTACCTTTAGACTTAAACTATCCATCTATTTATATCAACATAGCCTACACTATCCTGTGGTTCGCAAACCATGGTTTACGGACTCTAGGTCTACCCTTTGACTGTTGGAACAGGGTCCCCTAATGCTATGAATTTTGTACAATTTTATGTATTTTTGGTATTATTTAGTCTAACGCAAGGATTTTGGGGTGGGTCAAAGCCTCGAACGCATTGTAATGGGTCAAGGATAGACCAAGAGTCCATAAACCACAGTTTTCAGACCATTGGAAGCACGAGCTATGTCGATATAAATAGATGAACATTTTTTATTCTTAAGGTAGAAAAGAATTAAGTCCGATGCTAAGTGAAAATTGTTAGATCTGTTGTTGGGTCATTCAAGTAAGGACTCCTGCTGGATGTGTGTGCAGAGATCCTCAATCCTGCTGTGTGCGGACCCTGCTGGCTGTGTGTGTAGGCTGTGTCAAATTATATTAGGTTTGGATGCTAATATATGCGGATATGGTTAAATTATTTCTGTGTTATCTGATCTGATGTATTACTGTTGATGTGAACTGTTGGGATATGTTACAAATATTGTTGGGTTATCTGTTTATGCTGTGAATCTGTCTGTGTTTTGGTATAACTGTAATCTGTTGATGATGCGTTATGACAATTTGTGATGACAAGTGCTGATACGCACATGGATGTAGAGTTATTAAATAGATCTGTGCATGATAATAGCTCTATATATTGCGATTATATTGTTAACAACCCTGCGAATATATATGTCTAGTGCAAACCTGATAGGTTGTGAATGTAGATCTTCTTGATTTACCTACTCTCTCTCACGATGCAGAAACCTGGTTCCAGCACCCTCCCATACTGTTTCAGGTGAGACTTTGGCCTACGAAAGCAGGTCACTGCCGAAAGGGCCAGTAGTATAGGGGTTTGTTGGTAAACCTTAACCTCCAAACCTGGGTCAGGACCCCTCGAGCCAAAAAATGGTTTCGTTTCTGAAACGAGGAGACTTTGGAGAGAGGGATCGGGTAATGCCAAGAAAAAATTGGAGACCGAAGAAGAAATAAATCAAAGAGTGGTTTGAAAAGCAGGTTCAGGAATTTCCAGTAAAAAAGAATCGCAGTGCAAAGTTGACAACAGAGAAGTGGAATAATAAGTACATTTTCACAAAGGTCTATGAAATCTTCTTTGTGACATTCACAATTGAGATCTAGGAGTGGCTGGAAAGGCTCTTAGATTTCCAGATGTGTTGGAAGCATGAACAGATCATGCAGTGGACTACAGAGTTGATCCAACGGTTAGAAAGGACTGATAATACCATCAATCAAATGGTAGATCACTGGGTGGATATTGTGCTGGGAGGATTTGTGACGAAATTTGAAATCAATCAATTCGTGTCCTATTCTGAGGCGAAATGAAGGTTCTTCAAGGGTTCCCGAGGTAAGTTTCTAAAAACCTTGTCATTGTTGATTATGATATTATTGTGCAAAAAGAGCATTTTGTGTAGCCATAGAGATTGAATGAGCTCCAATCAGAGTGAGGGTACAACACGAAGTGGTAAATACTACAGAACTAATCAAGAAGGAGATAGATCTGTTTATAGCCCGGTACGGGATCCAGCTATGCATAGCCCTTCGACTACACCACCTTCAAGCCAACATAGGGGTATGAACTCACCCGTACCTCCACCTCCATCAGAGGACGAAATGGCCTCTGTTGGTATTATTTTATGGCTATCTTTTTCTTCTAAAATTCCATCATTTATCCACCATTTTCTTCCATAAATCCCTTATAGTTTATTGAAATTGATTAATGTAGCATTATAATTGTTATTTTACATTAAATTTAATCTATGGAATTTTTGTGTTAAAAATTGAAAATTTTCAAGAAAATTATAGGATGTGATAACTTCCTGTAAATGGTTTATGTTCTGACACGTGGCATAGCAGGTAGATCAAAATGAAGGACAAGAACGTCATCTAGGATGTACACACATGATGAAAAATCTATCCAGCATCATATTTGAAGCTCCTGAATAGCCAGTCAACATTGGTCAAACCCAGCCAATCTAGCAAAAAAATCTGAAGTCATAATGAATGAGCTTGATATTTTGCCTATGATTAGGAACTCTAAACTAATTCGATCTATTTTGGAGATCAGTTAGGATTAGGAGGAACGAAAATAACCTCTTTTGATTGTAATTTTGATAAATAGGAGAATGGAAGCATGTAATAGAATAATGATACTAGTGATAATATTGAATGTAAGAGAAGACTTGAGACTGTATACGTGCTTCAGAACTCTGTTTTTAATGTAACTCATTCCTAGATCTTAATCAGAGACATAATTTCATCATTTATGGTGTTTTTGAGTTAGCATTCTCATCAATTGAAGTTTTCCAAGTGTGCCTTCAAAGCGTGGAAGGGCCACCATGTGAAGTTGGTACACTTTCTTTACATTTCCATTAGATTTAGTATTCAAATCTGATTAGTATTTTATTTCATTTTCATGCTTTTGAGTTCATCAATTTTGAAGTGCTTGTGATTTTATTCATTATTGATATTTCATGATTCATAGTAGTAATTTGAGAATTCGATTGCAAAATTAATGAACGGTCCCTGTAAGAGGTTTAATTGAGTATTGAATCTCAAATCATTTATGTGATCTCTGTTTTAATGAATTCGATTTTTAGTATGCTTTAGTGTGTTACTTTGAAAGAGTTTTTGTGAACTATAACCTTGTAACAGGATTGAAAACTCAGACTAGTAGCACTCTGTTTTTAGAATAGTAGATCAGATTTGGTTACATAAGTGTTTAAAGTGTGAAAGGAACCACATTCCAATCTCTTGTAAAAGAGTGTTGGAGCCTATCACAATAAACATTTACGCAAATAGAACAGATCCTTTTAGGTCTATAAACATTAGACACGTGCCTCTAAGATTACCTACCTTGGTTGACAATAAATTGAGCCTAATCTAGAATCCTAGATTGGTCTATACATTTTGGCGCCGTTGCCGGGGAGGCACAACTAGAGGATTTCTAGAAACAAAAACAAACAAACAAACAAAAAAACAAATAAAAACAAACAAAAACACAGATTTAATTTTAATTCAACATTTTGGAAGTCATGGTTACTTATGTCTAGACCTAGAGATGATAAAGGTAGATTCATAAAAACCCCCCATCGAAGAACTAATCCACCACTAGGAGCAGACCCTTTAGAGAGGATTGAACACACAACTCCAGCCAGGAAAGTCACTATACAAGAATTAGAGGACAAACAAAAATCAGGGCAGAGACTCACACTCATAGAGAGACAAATTTTATTGGCATACGAAGCAAAGAAGAAACATCTCCCTGAATCCTCTATAACAAGAGAAAGTAGCAAAACAACCCAAAAATCTTTCCTCGAACCTACTAATTTTGAAAAATCTCAAGAAGGAGAAAAATCACCAGAAAAAACTTTCCTTGAAACAAGTGACACTGAACAAGAAATTAAATCAACAGAAGAACCTATCAAAATGACTGAGGAAGGAGGAGGATCAGCAAGAGGACCCACTCCTTAACAGCTTAGAGAATATGAGAGACAGCAAGAGGAAAGAAGAAGACAAAGAGAGGCTGAACTGAAACAAAGGCAAGATCAATATCGAAGAGAAGAGGAAGAGTCAACCTTTAAATTTCCTATTCAAGAACCAAGAGAAAACAATGATGAGGAAATAAAAATGAAAAACATACCTCCATCTGTGTTACCAAACTTTTATGGCATGGATTTAGAAGATCCAGATTCATTCTTGTTTGAATTTGAAATAGTATGTTGAACATATGGTTACACAGATGATGCCCATAGGCTTAGACTCTTCCCAGCAACACTAAAAGCATCGGAATTACGGTGGTTCATGGGACTTGGTGAACATGAAATAACTGATTGGGATGGCATGAGAAAAATATTCTTAAAGAAATACCAACCTTATTGTAGATCAAGAGATTCTAAAGATGATATCTTTAGAATGAATCAACAAGAGGATGAGAGCTTAGAGGAATATTTGGAATGATTTGTTTACAATCTACAAAAATCAAAACACGAAACCATGTCTCTTGATCTGATCCGAACAATATTTTTGAAGGGCAAACGAGAAGAATACTTAGATGATCTTAATTTGATGGGCAAAGGTGATATTTCCACTATAGAAATTTGCTGAATAATGAAGATTTATCCACCGAGATTATCCTGGTCACACACTGATTCGAATTCATGTATAACACATAACCTCTTCTACAATTAATCATCACACATGCGGAAATAAAACAAGCGGTATGCGATCATAAGAACATCAAATCATCACACATATAACGCAGTATGTATGGGGAAAGCTTATAGCTGAAAACCCCCAGCTATTTTGTATATTATGATGGAAGAGAACATGTAAAAATACATATCACAATACTCCTCACAAGTACTCAGTACTATCTCCAAAAGTTACACACAAAACTAACTCAGTTTTGAACAAGTCACGGGTTCAAAACTCCTCCACTATTTGCCTGCCTCTACTGCGCAATCCAAGTTGGTGTAATGAGAGATCCAAGTTCGAATCTCCTTGGCTTGATCTGCACAATCCTCATGGGCAATCTCCTCCAATGCTTGTGCAAATCTCATGCACAACTAATGTCACAACTAATAGCAAACCAGCTCTTTCACCTATCTCTTCCACTGGTCTTCACTGAACTGTCCATGCACTGGTGTTAACTGATGTGTTCTTTAGTTGAATAATGAGTTAATAATTAGTGAATTAATTAATAATTAATTCATGCCACTCATCTCTAGTGTATTAGCCAGTTAAACTAAATACAACTAGTTCAACTAAGTTAAACCGAACACAACTCCATCAACTCCTTAATCAACTCCACCAAAACTCTACCACATGAGTCTAACTGAAGTCAACCATGCATTAGCTCAACCAAACCCCTAGGAATAGCGTAATTCCTTTTTCAGCTGCATGGGCCACATCCGTAGCTCAAACTGAAGTGCGCCAAGAGGATAAGATAATGTTTATAGTCCAAATATTATCAAGAGCTAATAATATTCGATTGTTCTATTTTTAGCCCGGCAGTCTAAAAATAGAAACCGCCCAATGTCTAAAAATAGAGATCCATATATTTTTACCAACTTGACCAATCATCCAAGAATAGGAACCTGCAACTCCTAGACCATGCTCCATATGTCTAAAAATAGACTTTGCGCCAAAAATAGCCTGCGGGCCCACTTAGTGAAGGCGACTTCATTTCACTAAGCTCCATCATCTTGTTGCATTTTCAACACTCCCTCTCAACAAGATATGGATTATCTGCAACCCCTATCCTGCCTCTATGGAACTCGAATTTTCTCCTGGTGAGCACCTTCGTCAAGATATCAGCATCCTGATCCCCCATGGGAATGTATGAAAGTAACATGATTCTCCGCTGCACACAATCTCTGATATGATGGTACCTGATGTCGATGTGTTTGGATCTATCATGAAATACTGGATTAGCCGAGAGTTTAATGCAACTCTGTTTATCACAATAAATCACAGTAGGCTCCAAGTGCAACCCGAACAATCCAACGAGGATCTTCCTCATCCAAATAGCCTCGCATGCAGCCAAGCTTGCTGCCATGTACTCGGCCTCTGCTGAACTGAGTGCCACGGATCTCTGCTTCCTGCTGTACCAGGAAACTGCTGTCGACCCGATGCTGAAAATACCTCTAGATGTGCTCTTACGATCCGTTGGGCTCCCTGCCCAATCTGCATCAGTGAAGCCGGAAAGCTTCGCTCCATCCTCCTGTCTATACCATAGACCATATCTCGATGTGCCACTAAGATAATGCAATACATGCTTTACTGCCTTCCAGAAGAGCTTGGTAGGATTAACCATAGCTTGTGAAAGCTGGTTAATAGCATAGCATATATCGGGTCGTGTATTGACCAGATACATAAGCGACCCCACCAACTGTCGATAGACAGTGGCATCCACTACCTCCGCTGAAGTAGCATCCTCCTTCCCCCAACCACCAGGAAGAGGAGTGTCAACAGGCTTGCAGCCTTGCATGTTGAACCTCTCCAGAATCTCCCGAGCATACTTGCCCTGAGAAACAAATAGTCCTCCACTGCGCTGCCAAATCTCCAATCCCAGGAAATAATGAAGGATGCCCAGGTCCTTCATCTCAAACTCTCGTGCAAGATCCTCCTTGCATGAAAGTATCAACTGCTCATCGCCAGTCAAAATCAGATCATCTACATACAATACGATGATCAACAACTTCCCCTCCACCACAATCTGGTACAGGTTAGGATCCGCCTCACTCTTGGAGAATCCAAGCCCGGTGAAGTAGCTGTCTATTCGAGTGTACCAAGCACGAGGTGCTTGCTTCAGCCCGTACAGTGCTCTCTTGAGTCGGCACACATGCGACTCACTGCTGAAGATCTCGAAACCTTCTGGCTGCTCTATGTACACCTCCTCCTCAATAACTCCATTGAGGAACGCAGTCTTCACATCCATCTGATGAATGTGCCACCCCATCTACGCTGAGAGAGCAAGGATCGTCCGTATGGAAGAGTACCTTGCGACAGGTGCAAAAGTCTCCTCATAGTCGATCCCCTCGATCTGTGAGAAGCCACGGGCGACAAATCTCGCCTTGTACTTCTCCACACTCCCGTCAGCCGCCTGCTTCACTTTGTAGATCCATCGCGAACCCACCACTGATTTCCCCTCCGGTCTTGGGACAATCTTCCATGCACTATTTCTGACAATCGAATCATACTCTTCCACCATGGCATCTACCCATGCGGGGTCCTCCACAGCTTCCTCGAAAGAGGATGGCTCTGTCACGACACATTTGCTCACAAGAGCCATGTATCCAGTGTACCGATCCAGTGACTGTCTCTATCTGCACTGTGTTGTAGGTGGTCCTACAACCTTCTCTGCATCTTGAGCCGGTCGCTCAGCTTCTGTAGTGCGCTTGTGCCCTCTGATGGTTGGTGCTGCATGAGTGGTCTCTTCCACTCCTTGAACTTCCTCATGTGGCTGATCCACATCTTGAAGCTCATCCTTAGGAACTAATAGCTCCTCATATGCATGCAAGTGTGGCTCCCTCTCAAGTGAACACTGCATGGCTTTCTCCTCCTGAAATTTGATATCCCGTCACACAACAGTCTTGCGACTGTCTGGCAAATACACACGATAGTTGTGGGGCGTATCAGTGTACCCCACAAATATCCCAACCTCTGCAGTCGGCTCCAGCTTCTTTCTGGAATCCTTTGTGACATGCACGTACACAGGTGAACCAAAAATCCTCAAATGGGAAATATTAGGCCTCTTACCAGAAAACACCTGCTCGGGTGTACTCATGCCAAGTATCTTGTGAGGACAACAGTTTTTCACATATACTGCAGTATTGCATGCCTCCGCCCACAAGTGAAGGGGTAGGCCCTGATCATGCAACATCGCCCGTGCAACACCCACGATCGTTTTGTTCTTCCGCTCAGCAACCCCGTTCTGATGTGGGTTATGGGGAGCTATGAGCTCTCTTCGAATCCCTTCTGCGCTACAAAAGTCCTTGAATTTTCCAGAGATGAATTCACCACCATTGTCACTCCTAAGAGCCTTCACCTTCTTCCCTGATTCCTTCTCGACCAGTGCCTTGAACTCACAGAACTTAGAGTATGTCTCACTCTTCTTCTGCATGAAGAAGATCCAGCACTTTCGAGAGAAATCATCAACAAAGATCACATAGTACTTGTGTTTTGCTGTCGAAGCTACTGAGAAAGGACCACACACGTCTGTGTGAACTCTCTCAAGGATCTTCGTGGTGCGATTATCCTTCTCATGAAAGGTGGCTTTCACAAATTTTCCTAAGGTACATCCCTTGCACTGATCTGACTGCGCAAGTGTACCCTTAGGAAGCCCAGTATAAATCTGCTGCAGTATCTTCAAAGCTCCATGTTGAAGGTGGCCCAACCTCTGGTGCCACAACTCGCCATCATCCCGGCTCACCACTTCTCCCGCCTTGCATGCCATTGCTGCGCAGCCATCTACTTGCAACTGATAAAGGTTCTTGACTCGAACCCCTATCTTCCGTGTTTCTCCAGTTGCCTTACTGCGCAGGAAAGCCTTTCCTTCGCTGAACACCACATCATACCCCTTGTCTTCCAAAATTGCCACAGAGATCAGATTCTTCTTCAATCCTGGAACATGCATCACATCCTTCAATACAAAGGGTTTACCAGAC
Source organism: Pinus albicaulis (assembly GCA_034641835.2). Classification (NCBI taxonomy): domain Eukaryota; kingdom Viridiplantae; phylum Streptophyta; class Pinopsida; order Pinales; family Pinaceae; genus Pinus; species Pinus albicaulis. The sequence goes on from CM076570.1 coordinate 1,265,096,908, forward strand.
TCCCTCTCAAAGGAAATGGTACCGATACTAGTCGCACTGTATCTACCATCATCGCCCATCTCGATGTGTACTCCAATATCTTTCTCATCCAGATCAGAAAAAAAAATCTTGATCTCCCGTCATGTGAAAATACGCACCACTGTCCAAGAACCATACTTATCCCATCACACTTGATACCAAGCATGTGATTAGCGAAAAATCTAGCTTGAACTACGAGGCCAAGGCCTCTCTTGCTGCAGATCTGCCAGCCTTCTTGTTTTTCTTCTTCTGCAGACAATTTGTGGCATAATGTCTGTGTTGGTGACAGTGAAAGCACTTCACCTTGGACATGTCTTGCTGCTTCTTGCCTTTTTCACTGGATTCAGAAGCTTTCTTCTTCCCCTTATTTTCTTTGGCAGCCAAAGCGTAGTTTTCTTCATCAGTTGCCTTTGATGAAGATTCGTCCCTGGTATTCCTCCTTATCTCCTCTTGCATGAGATCCGACCACAGTCACTCCCATCCTGGAAATTTCTCCCGACCATTGACAGAGTCCTGATAGGAATGCCAACTCTTCAAAAGACCAAGGAGAGCTAGGTCCACCAAGTCCTCCTCATCGACAGTCACCCCCACACTTCCCAGCTCATCCCTGCATTGGGTGAACTTCGTGAGGTACTTGGGTATGATGTCGCCTTTCTCCATTTTAATGTTCCTGAGTTTATCCTTGAGCGTCAACTTCCTCTGGTCACTCTTTCTTTGGAATAGACCTGTCAGCGCTTTCCACATCAAATATGGAGAAGCTTTTCCATGCAGGCTGGATATAATGTGATCCTTTACGCCCTCCAACAGAATCCTTCGACATTTCTCCATCTTCTTTTGCCAAGCCTCAACTTGAGCAGCATCAGCAGGCTTTGGGACTTCAGCATCTATGAACTACTTCAGCCCATTGTCATCTAACACCGCCTCCATCCTATCTTTCCATGCAACATAATTCGATTTGCCTTCAAGAGCATACTCCAGTCGTAATCCATTGAAAGACATTTTGCTTTCGACACCAAGAAGACAATTCTACAAATTCGAATTCCAACAGCTGACAACTCAACCGCTTCCGATCTACACTTGAGAACAAATTATTTCTAGCACAGAGATCGACTGTAGGGGCATTTACTGGATATATCACCTTTCAAAGGAAAGGATGGATCCAGAGGCTACCTGGCCCGCTTACAGACTCTGTCTACCGAAATAAAATTGTAATCACCGTAGTAGATCTAATGATCAATCTTCACTCTGATACCATGTAGAAATTTGCTGAATAATGAATATTTATCCACCGAGATTATCCTAGTCACACACTAATTCGAATTCATGTATAACACATAACCTCTTCTACAATTAATCATCACACAAGCGGTATGCGATCATAAGAACATAAAATCATCACACATATAACGCAGTATGTATGGGGAAAGCTTATAGCTTAAAACCCCCAGCTATTTTGTATATTATGATGGAAGAGAACATGTAACAATACATAGCACAATACTCCTCACAAGTGCTCAGAACTATCTCCAAAAGTTACACACAAAACTGGCTCAGTTTTGAACAAGTCACGGGTTCAAAACTCCTCCACTATTTTCCTGCCTCTACTGCGCAATCCAAGTTGGTGTAATGAGAGATCCAAGTTTGAATCTCCTTGGCTTGATCTGTGCAATCCTCATGGGAAATCTCCTCCAATGCTTGTGAAAATCTCATGCACAACTAATAGCAAACCGGCTCTTTCACCTATCTCTTCCACTGGGCTTCACTGAACTGTCCATGCACTGGTGTTAACTGATGTGTTCTTTAGTTGAATAATGAGTTAATAATTAGTGAATTAATTAATAATTAATTCACACCATTCATCTCTAGTGTATTAGCCAGTTAAACTAAATACAACTAATTCAACTAAGTTAAACCGAACACAACTCCATCAACTCCTTAATCAAATCCACCAAAACTCTACCACATGAGTCTAACTGAAGTCAACCATGCATTAGCTCAACCAAACCCCTAGGAATAGCGTAATTCCTTTGTCAGTTGCATGGGCCAGATCCGTAGCTCAAACTGAAGTGCGCCAAGAGGATAAGATAATGTTTATAGTCCAAATATTATTAAGAGCTAATAATATTCGACTGTTCTATTTTTAGCCCGGCAGTCTAAAAATAGAAACCGCCCAATGTCTAAAAATAGAGGTCCATCTATTTTTACCAACTCAACCAATCATCCAAGAATAGCAACTTGCAACTCCTAGACCATGCTCCATATGTCTAAAAATAGACATAGTCTAAAAATAGACTTTGCGCCAAAAATAGCCTGCGGGCCCACTTAGTGAAGGCGACTTCATTTCACTAAGCTCCATCATCTTGTTGCATTTTCAACATCCACCTTACCTTTTGATGAGCTTGTTGATTTATGTGAAAAGTATTCTAGGAGAAAAGCTAGAAACGGATAAAGAACCATATCATCCAAAGCCACAAAATCTACTTCAGCTAGTGTCACAAGGGCTGAAATAGGAAATTTATTAGAAGAATTTGAAACAAACCTATTAAGTACCTTAGGAAATAAAATTGACACTTTGAAAGCAAAGAAAATACAGGAAGAGGAAAATCAATTAATGGTTGTCTTTTGCCCAAAGTGCCGAAAGAAACATGCTTTGAAAGACTGCCCTTTAGAAAATGTTCAAAATGTTCAAGATTGTGCCTTTTGCACTGAGAATCATGACATATTTCATTGCTCTAAAATCAATATTTTTCAGAATTGTAATTTGGAAGCCAACACAGATATGGAGAATGTATATTTCATGGGCGCTAAGAGACCATGGCAACCAAGACCTCCACCTCCAGGTATGTTTCCAAACCAAAATTTGCAATTTCCTGCACAAGATCAGATGTATGTTCAGAATTCTTGGAATGTTCCCATGCCATGGCAACACCAAACTTACCCACAGCAACAATGGAAACCATTTCAGCAATACTCTCAACCATACCAACCATATCCTCAACCATACCAACAATATCCTCAGCCATATCAACAGTATCCTCATCCATATCAGCAGTATCCTCAAACATATCAACAATATCCTCAGTAGCAAGTTGTCCATCAACCTCAAAACACTCAACAAACATTGCCTACTCCTCCACCAATAAATCCACCTCAATTAAAACTTCCATCTAACCAGCCTCCTAGACCTACTCAGATTCCTACTCAACCTGTATCCAATCCAAATAATAGAGCAGATAGACCAGCTTACACTGTAGATGAGGGACCATCCTATCCCACTCTACCTTTACAAAATATCGAGCTTAGGTCTAGTAGAATACTTCAAAAAGAACCTCTAGTAGCTGAAAAACAAAAATAAAATAGAGAGAATGAAGATGAAACTCCAACTCGAAAGAAACAAAATGATGACATCCAAAATAAACAAATGCAACCAATGCATCCACCACCTTTTCCAGAAAGATTGATCCAAGCAAAAATTCACATGTCTTTACCTCAGTTTGATGTTTTAGATGAGCTAAAGAATGTCTATATAAAAATTCCACTACTTCAAGCCATAAAATACATTCCGATATATACTAAATCAATCAAATAACTATGCCTCAAGAAGCCTACAAAGAAAAGAATTGACCCACAAACTATTCATGTTATTGGACATCTAGCTGGCCTTATGACAAACACCATTTCAATGGAAAAGTATGTTGTTCCTGGTATTCCCAGAGTCACTACAATAATTAACAACATACCTATTCCAAACACTTTAATTGACCTTGGGGCTGCAATAAATGTGATGACCCTTGAAACAATGAAAACACTGCAACTCACAAACTTGCAATACACACCAATTGTCTTAGAACTAGTTGATAGGTCTAAAGTGATTCCTGAAGGGATTTTGGAGGACATAATTGTTTCACTGGACTCTTGGGAGTATCCAGTTGACTTTTTAGTTCTTCAACCAAAATCTAATTTAGGAGGACACCCTATCATTCTTGGTAGACCATGGTTAGCAACTACTGATGCATTCATAGGGTGTAGATAAGGTAATATGATTATTTCACAAGGAACTGAAAGGAAACAACTCACTCTGTACCCATCAACGTAATCACCAGCAATAGAAAACAACTTATGGCTCGATGAAAAATACAATGATAAAGAAGAAGTTCAATCTGTTTTCAGCATCAGTCAAATCTATGATTTTCAAGAACATAATAATGATGATTTGGTAGAATTGTTCCTTTCTCAACCTAATATTTCTGAAGAATTAAGAAATGAACAATACAATGCTGCAGATCAACTTTTAGCACAAAGTTTTCAAGAAACATGTACCATTCATTCTTTGCAAACATTATTTGAAAACATTTTTCCCATTCAATCTATCACAAACACACAGAGTAAGACCATAGAGATTAGTCCAGGAAAAACATTGAATATTAGCACTCACCTAGACTTATCTCAGGAAGAAAAATTGATTCAATTATTGAGAAAATACCAGAAAGCATTTGCTTGGGACTACACCGATATGCAGGGAATCCATCCTGAAACATGCACTCACCATATTTACACAGATAGTAATATAAAACCATTGAGGCAACCACAGAGAATAATGAATCCCATCCTTCAGGATATTGTTAGAGATAAATTACAAAAACTATTGAAAGTAAATTTTATTTACCCCATCTCTGACAGTCAGTGGGTATCTCCATTGGTAGTAGTGCCCAAGAAAAATGGTAAGTGGAGGATTTGTGTTGACTACAGACAATTGAACAAAGCAACCCTCAAATATTATTTCCCACTACCATTTATTGACCAAGTTTTGGACACACTAGCTGGGAAATCATCATTTTCTTTTCTTGATGGTTTCAGTGGCTATAACCAGATCAGGATAGCCTTAGAGGACTAGGACAAAACCACTTTTACTTGTCCCTAGGGCACTTATGCCTATAATGTTTTACCATTTGGACTTTGTAATGCTCCAACTACATTTCAGAGAGCTATATTAGCTATTTTTGCTGATTTAGTTCATGAGTGTGTTGAAGTCTATATGGATGATTTTTCAGTGTATGGTAATTCATTTTAGCATTCATTAGAAAATCTTGAGAAATTTTTGAAGAGATGTATTGAAGCTAATCTATCCCTGAGCAATGAAAAGTGTTTTATGATGCTAAATGAAGGGGTAGTATTGGGTCATTATATTTCTTCTGAAGGCATTAAAGTAGATCCATCAAAAAACCAAATCATTGTCAATTTGCCAATTCTAAAGACTCAAAAAGAGGTAAGAAGCTTTCTTGGGTATGCAAGCTATTATAGAAAGTTTATTGAAAATTTTAGTAAAATAGATTTACCTCTCTTTAAGCTTCTAACAAAAGATACACCTTTCAACTGGAATGAAAATTGTCAGAAATCTTTTGAAACACTCAAAGAAAAGTTATCAACCACACTAGTTTTAAAAGGACCTAATTGGACCCTACCCTTTCACATCTTTATAGATGCATCTAAAACTACAGTAGGTGCCTCATTAGGCCAAAAAGAAGATTCTTTGAATTAAGCCATCTATTTTATTAGTAAAATTCTGACACCTGCATAATTAAACTACACAGTCACTAAAAAAGAAATGCTTGCAATCATACATGCTGTGAATAAATTCCGACATTATATAACTGGTTATGAGGTTTTTGTACATACTGACCATTCTTCCATTAAGTATCTAATGAAAAAACAAATAACTAATGGCAGAGTTACCAAATGGCTGTTATTACTACAGGAATTTAATATTACAGTGTTAGATAGACTAGGTAAAGAGAACCAGGTGGCAGATTTTCTTTCTAGACTCCAGAATTCAGGTGAGGTTGTTCCAATTGAAGATTCTTTTCCAAATGAAAATTTGTTTGCAATTTCAGTAGTGGATCCATGGTATGATGACTTAGCTAATTATTTGTCCACGGGAAAGACACCTCCATATTTTACTACAAAGGAGAAGAAGAGACTCATCAAACAAAGCGCTAGATATTCATGGGTTAATGGAGATTTATTTTACACTGGTTATGATATGATTATTAGAGGATGTGTAAGAAATGATGAAATAATTGATATTTTAAAATCTTGTCATGATGAACCCTGTGGTGGGCATTTTGCAGCAAAAAGGACAACATTCAAGATCCTCAGTCCTGGCTACTATTGGCCATCAATTTTTAAGGATTCCAAGAAGTATGTGAAAATTTGTGATAGTTGTGAAAGAATGGGTAGACCAACAGCTTCAAATGAAATGCCACTTCAGCCCCAAGTACATTTAGAGCCATTTGAAAAATGGGCTCTAGATTTGTAGGACCCATCAATCCACCTTCAAAGGGAAAAAAGTACATCTTAGTATGTACTAACTACGTGACAAAGTGGGCTGAAGCAAAGGCACTTTTCTGGGGAACTGAACAAACAGTGGTAAACTTCCTTTTTGAAGAAATTTTTGTAAGGTATGGAGTACCCAGAGAGATAGTGACAGATCAAGGCACTCAGTTTACTTCAAGGCTGGTTCAAGATATCACAGAAAAATATAAAATCAAGCATAGGAAAAGTACACCTTACCATCCACAGGCCAATGGCCAGGTGGAATTTACAAATAAAACTTTAGAAGGAATTATCACTAAAACAGTAGCAATGAACAGAAAGAATTGGGAGGAAAAGCTCAAAGATGCACTTTGGGCTTACAGAATCACATGGAAAGACACTACGGTATTTACACCATATCAGCTAGTGTATGGAAAAGAGGTAATGCTTCCTATTGAATTTCAGATACATACTTATAAAATGGCTACAGATTTAGGCATTGATCTCAATGAAGCACAAAAGGAGAGAATTATGAAATTGAACCAGTTAGATGAAATGAGGCAGCAAGCAGAGGAGAGAACAATCCTGATGCAGAAACAAAGGAAGCAGTGGAATGATTCACACATAAAGAAGAAAGATTTTAAGGAAGGAGACTGGGCTTTACTCTTTGACTCCAAATTCAGATATCATAAAGCCAAGTTCACAACACATTGGATGGGCCCATATGAAATAGTTCAAGTATATGAAAACAGATCAGTGAAACTTACTACAATTGATGGAGAAGGAAACACCTTTATTGTCAATGGACATAGGTTGAAACTCTATCATGAGCCCATCAACAAAGAAGATTTTATTCGAACTATATCTTGGCAAAAGGAGGTTGAGATATCACAGCCTTCAGCTGTGATATCTCTACCTTAGTCATTTTAATTTCCTAAAAATTAATATATATATATATATATCAAATAAAAAATAATGGTTTAGATGTGAAAACCAGACTCTAGCACACTCTAAACCCGAATTCTTACTAGAAAACCAATCATTTGGCTGGTAAGAATTCATTGTTATAGTTCTTTCATGTTTTTCACAAATTCAATAATGACTTGAGGACTAGTCAAATACTTAGTGGGGGGAGAAGAAACAGTGGTTTTTCCCTATCTCATCTCCTCAATTTCAGTTTTTCAAGGAATTTGTTTCAGTAATTCAGTATTTCAATAAAAGAGTTGTTTTGTTCTAATCAGTAAAGGGACCTGTTCAAGCAACAAAATATGCAATGGGACCTGTTTCAACATGATTATATAGAGGGACCTATTCAAAGGCTATGTCAATACTACCAATACCAGAGGGACCTGTTCAAAGACTGCATCAAAGGCACACAAGGGAATCTGTCGATGGCTTATGTTGTTTCAGGAATATGACATTGAGAACATTGTCAAGCCAGGGAAGTTGAATGTTGGGCCAGATCACTTCTCCTAAATTAAGAGTGGTAAAGAACTGACCAACCCGGAAGAAGGATTTCCTAACACACAGTTGTTTGCTATTAAGGTAGTTGATGTGCACTTTACTGACATCATTCAGTTCCTGACAATAGGCATGGCACCTGCGGCATATTCGGTACAACAAAAGAAAGAGCTGGTAACCTACGCTGTGGATTTTACCATCATCACAGGTCATCTATATAAAATGGGAGCAGATGAAGTGTTGTGCAGGTACGTCCTGGAGCATGAACGACATGCTATCTTGGCAGAAGCCCACGATGGGGTAGCAGGAGGTCACTATGCAGGGAAATCAACAACACAAAATATCTTAAGAGATGGAATATGGTGGCCTACCTTGCATATTGACTTTCATGACTACTATAAAGCCTGCGATACATGCCAACAAACAAGAAGGCCATCACACAAAGATGAAATGCCCCTTCAACCGCAAATGGCCCTGCAAGAATTTGACAAATGGGCCATTGATTTTGTGGGACCTATCAACCCACCCAGAAATAAGACAAGTGCGCGTTACAATATAACTACCACTGATTATGTAACTAGGTGGACCGAAGCACAAGCGGTGAAGGATTTCACTACAAATATTGTTGCGCACTTCATCTTTGAGCAGATTCTGACCAGATTTGGATGTCCAAAAATCTTGATGAGCGATAGAGGCACGCACTTTCTTAATGAGACAATACAGGCCTTAATGGAAGAATTCTGGATCCATCATGCGAAAAGCACTCCATATCATCCTCAGGAAAACAAAGCGGTTGAAGCTTTTAAATAAGTCTTGGAGCATGCACTGATTGTAACACTGATCGTAGCGATTGGGACGTGCACATCCCATCTGTTCTTTGGGTCTACTGAACCACCTGCAAGAAGTTGACATGGAAAACACCATTTAGGATGGTCTATGGCAAGGAGGCCATTATGCCCATGGAATATATTGTTTCTAGTCTACGCATCGCAGCCTTTAAGAATATGGCGGACCCTAATATCATGGAGGAGCGTTTAGCGCAGCTTGTGGCATTAGAGGAAGATTGTTTCATTGCTAATTTCCATCAGTAGGTTTAGAAGGCACAGGATAAGGCATGGCATAATCGACATATTCATCAAAAGACCTTTGCAGAGGGCGAATTAGTCCTGCTATATGATAGACAGTTTTTGAAACACCCAGGGAAGTCCTGACAGCACTGGCTCGGGCCCTATACAGTTAAAGAAATCACAGATGGTGGAGCTGTTCTGTTGGCCACCCTGCACGACGATATGTTACCTGGCTATATCAATGGCAGTTGGCTTAAACTGTATCAGATCAAATGACTATATGGCCGGAGTATGTGTATGAATTGGGGCATACCCACCAAGGGAGGTAAGCACGACAGGTACCATGGTACGCACAGGAAGTAGCCGCAGAATTGGAAGCCCAGAGGGGTGTGCCGGAGGTGCAGGAGTAAGCTCAGAATGCAGCAGGTGCGCTGCTCATGCAGACGTACGCTGTAAGATTTTAAAAATTTAGCCTTCATCTAAATGGAATATTATAGCTGGTTTTATCACTAGGTAGGTGAATAAGTGGGTGGGGAGACCCATAAAACCCCTTTAGAAGAAATAATAACAATCCTAATGTGAAAGGAGGAAGAATAAGCAGCTGGATTAAGCACCTTTGGGTGTGAACAGGGATTGGATCATGTTGATTCAGTCAACTTGTACCAAATCAACAATGTTGTCATGGAGGAGTGGTCTTTATGATGAGACAGCGCAGTTTTAGTGGAGGACAACTTGCATGAGCTTGGTGGCAAGTATGGCTAGGACCCAATGTGAGGAGGCTCTCATGCTATATATGGAGGGGATGGAAACCATTGTTATTCATGTTTTAGATTATCATTTGATATTGGTCGTTTTAGACTTTTGCTTCCTCTTGTTGTTTAGCAAGGTTGTTGTGTTGTTTAGCACAAGGGTGTTCCTAATTGGGAATTCCTACCTTATCCTCAGGGAAGGAGATGTTATTTGAGCTAAATTTCCTCATTCTGGTGGTCTGGACAACCTACCTCCTTCAGCTACAGTGCAGTTTATGTTTAGAGTTAGGTTTTGTTGCAGGGTGCAGCAAAAGAGGATCACATAGAGCAATTTCTGGGCTTGTTTTTCAGTGGAGAGGTAGCCTATCCATTGGAGGATCAGCAAGGAAGGCTCCTGAGCATATTTCCACATCTTTGGCATCAAGCCAACCATCTACCATCCTTCACAGTGCAGTCACAATTCTGAACTACATTATTTTTAGAGGCAATTGCTGGGAGGGTTCATTGAGCTCATCGAGAGGGTCTATTTCTGAGTAGAGGGATTAGCCTTCTATTTAGAATTTCCATTGGAGGAGGACATCACCATTTCATATCTATCATAGCCTCATTTCATATCAGATCCATTTTTCAGTGGCATATTAACCCAAGGGTTATTTTTCACATTGTACATTTCTTGGTATTTCTAGCAATCTTTTCTGGATTGGCTAGAAATCTTGTATTAGAGCCCACATATTCTTTGCTGGGAATTTATTTTGTTTCTATCAGCCGTATATAATTTACGTATGTACATAGCAGTAGCTACACTGATATAGACAGCGTTGTCATTGCTCTCCGGCATTCTATACAGTTGTAGCAACTCATGTGTTGATTGTTTTGATCATTGGAGGCTTGTTCCTACTGCTTGAGTGGCTTGTCCCTCATGATATTTTTGTATATTTCTACTGATATATTAATAAAATTATGGCTACACATTGATCACTCTCATATCATATTCAAATTTTTTGTGTTTTACATAATCATGTTTTATATTGTTGCTATTTCCAATTTGGAATACTACAGTGGTATCGGAGCATAATCTTGGCTCAGCCTGTGCATTCAATACATTATGCCATTTGAATGAGAAGCTTATTCTCGCAGAGAAGAGAAGTTGCATAGAAGAAACAAAGGTAAGACTCCATTATTTGGAGAAATGAAGGAAGAGAGGATCTCCCAGCTTCTTTTCCAAACTATGAAAATTATCAAAGAAGATCTCAAGGAGATGAAAGGGGAGAAGTGTAGAATAATTCCTCGAGGGTTTGAAAGTGAAGTAAGCCCTAGATATTCACGAGATGGGTGTGGAAATTCAGCCACACATGCAGATCCACAGTGTAGTTTATTGCCCACATTTATTGCAAGAAGGATGGAGGAAGAAGATGCACCAAGGGAGGAAACCTTGAGTGACTATCTTCAGGAGTATGAGTCTCAATCATGGAGATTCAAAGAGTACTTGGAATTCCAAGGGTTTTTCCAACTCAAGGAAGACAGAAGGTCCAGAATTCATAATAGAAGTAAGAGAGGTAGATTCTTTCTATCTAAATTTTATGGATCAACAAAGAGCACACCCAAAGCTTGGGTGAAGGAGCTATATTCCTATTTCTAGCTACACCAAGTTTCAGAAAGGGAGGCCATTAGAGTAGCAGCACTGCACCTCAAAGGTATGGCCCATGATTGGTGTTTTTGTAGTTCTGCTTCATTTAATCATGAAAATGTAAACACTTACGTTGGGTTCACTAAGAAATTAGTGAGAAGATTTGATATTAAACATTGTAAAACATCATTTTTTGAACCCAAAAACTCAAAACCTTTACATGAGTTGGAGAGATCTCTTCTACCAATTCCACTCCTTATTTTTGTTGAAGGGGATTAAAACATGCATGATGTCTTGCCAAGGGAAATATCCCCACTTATTGAATAGCCATATTCTATAGATGAAGACATCGAGGTTCCTCCTTCAAGAGAAGACCAAGATCAAGGGTCTCTCATTGATGATTAGGCATTCTCAAATATTGATGAAGAGGATGAGCAGAGAAGAGCTAGCAATGCTGTACCATTGGAAGAAGATCCATCAGCACATGGAGATGGGAAGGGAGCCATTTCTTCCATTAGAGGAGCCATTATGTCTTTGCAAGGAGTTTCAAATGATTCAACATGTGGGAACCAAAACACAATTCCGAAGCAGCATGCATCAGTTTTTGAGGATTTTGAGATAGAAGGGGAAGAAAGGAAGGATCAACATCAAGGGATGATTCACCCTTATCTATTTCAGGAGGTTTCTGCACAAAATAAGGAGACGGTATTGTGCAGTGAAGAGAGGGACAAATCAGTCCACTCATATATACAGTCCACTTTAGATTTTGATGTCTCACTACATGAGGGCATTCCACCTGGGAGGCCACCAGATCTAGAGTTGGTGGGAGACATTTTTCCATTTTGTTCACCACTCTTAGATTTCAGAGGGGTGAATACCTTGGAGGAATCTAGTACAATGCAGAGATTTTGGGATAGACTCAAGGAGGAGGGAGACATTCTCCCATTTTCAGCATTACCCATTCTCATTACATATACTGCATTAACAGAAGTTGCTGCAATGATGGAGGATGGCACCTTCATGGTGCGAGGGAGCTACTCCATGGATTTGAAGAAATAGAGGGTACTTCCTTTGAGGAAGGAATCCTCCATACATTGGAGTAGATGGAGACCACTCATGCTTATATTGGCCAAGATCGGGAGATTCTTTTTGGATGGGAGCTTCTCATGGGAGGCCAACTTCCAAAAGACACCACTTCTATTTGAGCATGAGCTGCTGCATGATGGGCATGGAAAAAATTTGGAGGATGACTTTGGCATGGGGTATTTCAAAGGAAAAGACAACAACATGTGGAGAGCTTCACATTTCAGATCTTTAGCTCTATCTCTTAGTAGGGTTGATCCATATTGGAGATCTCAACTCTTGGTAGAGTACTCCAAGGATCTTGGTGCTTGCATAATTCTTGATGACCCGAAGGGAGATGATAGATACATGGTGGTTGGAGAGGTCATATATTCTTATGGTAGAGTATTCTTGACTAGATTTTATGAGCTCAAGAGGAAGCTACTACATGCAGCACAAGTGGACTTTCTTTCCATGCACTTTGATGCATTTCATTCTTTGATGGAGGAGTTCATTTGGGAGGGCATCCAACAGGATATATATCAGCATTTGGAGAGATGCATAGCCCAGATGGTGATGGAGAGGATGTCATAGCCACTTCCCTACTCACTGGGGGTGAGGAAGAATTTCCAGTAGAGCCATTTCAGCTCAAGGACCAAAGTACATGGTGGAGAAGGTACAATTTTGCATTATGATTTGTACTTATTTACTTTATATGAGCAGCATGTTGTATCAAGGAGGATTATCACCTCTTGCGTATTATATTATGATGTAATTAGGGCCAATTGCAGCATTGAGGTTGGCTATTCTATTGGTGGTTTTTGGGGGAAGCCACATGATTCTTGGTGTGCACCATTAACACCAAAATTTTTCTTCATCATTCCATCTTATGGGATGATTGTGGCATCAAACAAGTGGCTGGAAGGGCACTTGTTATTCTTTGTTTTGAGGCAGGAAAGGGATGCACTGCGCTAGTTCCATGTGTGGAACTATAATCCACTTTCTGGTTGTCAAAGGACAACTTGTTTTCATTGGGCTTTGCTTCCATATATTGTTGATATTCTTATGTTCATGGGGAGATTTTTTGGAGAGTGGGACAAGATTTGAAGGTGCCCATTGGGAGTATGATTCTCCCTACTTTACATGTTGTATGTTTCAGGAGAAACAATGGTCAAACCATGATTTCCATACTACATCTCTTTCCTTCATGTGGGAGGAGCCATTTGGAGAACTTGAGTTCTTGGGGGAGGCACTTCATGGCTGATTTGTTTGGTGGGGTAACTTGGGCCATTCTTGGAGGCCATGTCATTTCAGCCCAAGGTCAGAAACAGCCCCATAATTACCATAAATGGAGAGAAAAACAACTTGGATGGGAAAATCTAATCTCTCCATGCAGCCCCAACACATTGCATAAACCAAGGGTTGAGGATTACTTTGATGAGCTACCTAGAATGGCTCATTTCATTTGGATGATAGCATGGGTATGGGAGACTCTCATTCGGGATGAGATTCCCTATGTTTATCATCACTCCTACCTTGAGGAGGCCATTGGACAACAAGAAGGTTTCCACTTACACCTTCCACTTTCTCATGATGTACACCATTTGGTTTTTCATACTTGTGAGGAACCATTAGAGGGCAGATTTATTGCAAATTATGTTGAGCTATGGTGGGAACTATTGATGAGGAGGCCACAAGAAGAGGAAGGGATGAATTTTGCTCCACCTTTACAGTTTCTTGAGGACAAGCAACATTTTGGAGGGGAGGACTGTAATATTCCAAAAATTTAGCCTTCATCTAAATGGAATATTATAGTTGGTTTTATCGCTAAGTAGGTGAATAAATGGGTGGGGAGACCCATAAAACCCCTTTAGAAGAAATAATAACACTCCTGATGTGAAAGGAGGAAGAATAAGCAGTTGGATTAAGCACCTTTGGGTGTGACCAGGGATTGGATCATGTTGATTCAGTCAACTTTGACCAAATCAACAAGGTTGTCATGGAGGAGTGGTCTTTATGATGAGACAACATAGTTTTAGTGGAGGACAACTTGCATGAGCTTGGTGGAACATATGGATGGGACCCAATGTGAGGAGGCTCTCATGCTATATATGGAGGGGATGGCAACCATTTTTATTCATGTTTTAGATTATCATTTGATATTGGTCTGTTTAGACTTTTGCTTCCTCTTGATGTTTAGCAAGGTTGCTATGTTGTTTAGCACAAGGGTGTTCTTGATCAGGAATCCCTACCTCATCCTTAGGGAAGGAGAGGTTATTTGAGCTGAATTTCCTCATTCCAGCATTCTGGCCAAGCTACCTCCTTCAGTTACAATTCATTTTCTGTTTAGAGCTGTGTTGTGTTGCAGGGTGTAGCAAAAGAGGATCACATAGAGCAATTTCTGGGCTTGTTTTTCAGTGGAGAGGTAGCCTATCCATTGGAGGATCAGCAAGGAAGGTTCCTGAGCATATTTCCACATTTTTGCATCATTGCAACCATCTACTATCCCTCATAGCGCAGTCACAATTCTGAACTGCATTATTTTTAGAGGAAATTGCTGGAAGGATTCATTGAGCTCATCAGGAGGGTCTATTTCTGAGTAGAGGGATCAGCCTTCTATTTAGAAATGCCATTGGAGGAGGAAATCACCATTTCAGATCTGTCATAGCCTCATTTCAAATCATATCTAGTTTGCAGTGGCATACTAACCCCAGGGTTATTTGTCACATTGTACATTTCTTGGTATTTCTAGCAATCTTTTTCGGATTGGCTAGAAATCTTGTATTAGAGCCCACATCTTATTTTCTGGGAATTTATTTTGTTTCTATCATCCATATATCATTTATGTATGTACATAGCAGTAGCTACACTAATATAGATAGTGTTTTCACTGCTCTTCAGCATTCTATACAGTTGCAGCAACTCATGTGCTGATTGTTTTGATCATTAGAGGCTTGTTCTTATTGCTTGAGTGGCTTGTCCCTCATGATATTTTTGTATATTTCTGATGATATCTTAATAAAATGATGGCTGCACATTGATCCCTCTCATGTCATATTCAAATTTGTTGTGTTTTACATAATTATGTTTTGTATTTCTATTATTTCCAATTTGGAATACTACATACGTCGAGCGCACAAGAGGTCCACTAAGATCACAGGGGTGTGTTGGGCGCACATGAGGTGTGAAAACTAGCTATTGGAACAGTAAAATTAGGTAAAAGGAAAAATTTACTGTTGAAAGGAGCAGGTGGCCAGCATTTAATGAGGTGATTTTGGCAGATTTTTTATAGTTTACTTGATGGTAAGTTCCGGATAAGGTTTACCCAATCATTGGCCGATCACAAACTCTATAAAAGGGGACATGTTAGGGTCCCGTGATTTGGCCGATTGGCTAGCCAAATGACGATGTAACATCAAACCAAGCTTTGGAGCCCAAGGACCTAGCCTTCCCGGACTCAGAGAGGGCAAATCAGTTTCTAGAAAACTCAGCTGTAGATATAGTCATCACTAACATGTAAAAAATACTGATGGCTAACAGGACAGATCGATCGGACAAGGGTTCTGTATTGCTTGAATAGTTTGTACTTGGTGTGCGTTTGTCCTTGCCAAGTTTCTGTTATAAAATTTTTTGTGCCTATTGTGTCCATTTCATGTCTGAGCTTCCTACACCCTCTAATAGTAGAAATCCAAAGTTTATCTTCCATGCTAGAATGACGGCCACTAATCCCTCGGAAGCCTCAGAACTGGTGACCTCGATGGAACAAGAATCCGAGGAAGTAGTAGAAATCGAGCCAGAAGCTGAGGAAGTTATCTCTACGTTGAGCCAAGAAAAGAAGAAGGGGAAAGAAAAATTGCAGGGGTTGGGGAAACCCTTGAAATGGGTCAGGGTGAAACCCCATACTTCCTCACGAAATGTAAAGTCCCTGCAGGTGACACCCCAGGCACGATCACCCAATCCAGCAAAGCGAACTCAGTCTGCTCAGGAGGAGGCTTAGGCAGTCGAACCAATCAATTGGTTACCACCCTTTGTTTGGCCTCGCAGGCCCTCCACATGCACGCTGAAGTGTCTTGATGGTCTGTGCACCTACCTACAGATGCCACTGACCCTAGGCGAGGTCCCCATCATTGGCGAACCCTTTGGAAGGCTCCATAAAGTGAAATTTGATAATCATGACTTGGCCAACTCAGAGGCCTTCCCTGAGTTGGCACCCGAATTATATCTTGACAGAATACAGGAAGATGATGGCCAACTTAGAGGCCTTCCTATGCATTGGGTACGACGAGTGGAAGGGTTCGAGCTCTTAAACCTGCTAAGGATGCCGCACTTCAGCCACTACAATATCACGGACCATCTGGTATGACAGTTTCTCACCCTAGTCCATGATGGCTACATGTGGATCCAAGATCGAATCCCCATCAATGTTGTGCTCAGTCATCGAATTATTGGTCTTCCCATGGACAGACTGAACCCTCTGGAGTGCGTTGGTAAGAAGTATGAGGGGGATATTATTGAACACGTGCAAAAAACCTACCATGTGGAGTGGAACACTTGAGGCTTCATGATCAAATCCATTAATGACCCTGGTACGTAGTTGGGTACCCTATTATTGGCATGCAAGATGATGCGAAAATGCCAAGTGGCCTCCGTCCCCACATATGTAATTCAGTTAGCAGGCCAGTGAAAGAAAGGGGTCTGCTTCAATTGGTCCCAATACTTGTGCAATAAGTTCTTGGCCAATGTCCGTGAATCCCAGGATTAGGGATGACCTTTTTGTTATTCATGGTTACTGCTTCTCATTGTGTTGGTCACCTGGGAAGCACCTAAGGAATCAGTCCTCCCTAAGCTCACCCTAGACATGTGCAAAGGGGCTTGAAATATGAACTTGTGGGACTCTGAGGATGTGCAACACATCGAGGACAACTAAGTATTTTGGGTATTGTTTCAGAGTGGGCTCACAGTAGCTATCAACTCTCGGCCACGTCTGTCACCAGCCATCTATGATAAATATAAAAGCATTGTTTCTTTCCAGGTAACTATGCATAATGTCCAAATTCAAGGCCGCAAGGATTCTACATGGGTTTCGCTCCCCTATATGGCTGCCGACGAAGAGATTGATCAGTTAGTTGCACAATGGCCTCCTCACTGGAAGCTTGGCTTCAAAATAGGTGTGAAGGGAACTGAAGGAACAAGCACCACGAAAGTTACCTCGCCTACCATCACCAAAGACACCGGAGGAACAAGCAAGAGCACGGGGAAGGGGGCCGAATCTGCATCACAGAAGGGTTCGCAGCCTGGTAAGAATATGGGGAAGGGCGTGGAAGAAGCAGTGCATAAGGATGCACAATAGGACCTCGACACCGACGTCAGGAGGCGAGAGGTGCTGACTCCCCTCGGGGAACAAAGTGAATGGGTGACCCTGCGAAAAGGCCACAGAAGAAGCAGCACTCCCAATGACCAGAATGTGATGAAGCAATTACACTGACCGAAGGGGACCTCAAGAAAATCACGGATACAGTTACGTTGGCTACAGAAGAAAAATGGCTAGCTCTAGAAGAGCAACAAAGAGCCACAATCGACACACTTCAGGATAAGCTCTGAGCTTTGTAGTTAAATATGGACACGCTACAAACAAACATGATTCAGGTACAAACAGCCTCAACAACTAGCAGTGCAGCACTTGTCACAGTGGAAGGTTGCCTCTGTTCCTTGCCTGGTGCAGCCCTCACAATAAATCCACCTGACTTAGGCACGCAGGTCCAGGCTTGTGCAGAGGTACAACTAGATCTAGCCAGGTTGCCACATGAAGCATTGCAGGTTCTCCACACCTCCTTATTCGAAGAAATTCAACACAGGGATCATCGAGTGCACCAGTAGCTCAGTGTAGTTGAGCAGACAATCAAGGAAAAGAACGCTAAATTTTCCCAGGTACAGGCTGCATGTACCCTCACCACCGCGCAGCAAATGGAGCTGGAACACTTAATTAGTAGACTCTGCGTGGATGTTATAGAAGAAATCCCGGCCACGGCCACCCCCCAGGCCAAGATTCATGGGTTGGTCGCAGCATTAAAGGCCTCCAAGACAGAGATTCAGGTGGTCAAAACGTGGATGGAATAGCAGATCGCAGACTTGCAGGCCAAGTTGCAGCCAGAGACACCGCTGGAGGTATGGGCCGAGTGAGCTGCGCTGGTTACCGTAGCTACAAATTTGATTATAGGAAAAATTTCTCATGGCACCCAATTATTGGAAACAGCCATGCAGTTATGGACCAAGGTACAGTGGGACCCTCTCCTACATGAAATCAACCAAGATCTATGGCAGAAGGAAGAAGCATTCGAGCAGTTGGAAGCCACCATGCCTACTCTCATTCCTACTCAACGATTAGCATGACTGTGAACCAGCCACGCCCTTCAGGATGACATTGAAAAACTCCGCCAAAAGAAGAAAACCCTTAGCAACCACCTTAAACCTTGGGCTGATGAAGCCCTCAAGCTCTCTCAGGATGTTGATGTCATTGTTAAACAACTAAACCAACCTCTGGAGAGCGTCACAGCTACAACAGAAGGACCAAATTCGCAGAAGTTGGTAGATATTTCTTAGAACGCTGCTACTCAGAGTGGAGGAGTGCTACCCCCACTGATCGAGGCAATCAGGCTGCTACAGGTGCATGTGGAGACCCCACAGCCACAGTGACTCAGGATGAGTCACAAGATTGTGTTGGGGGACTGTTGGAATAGGGTCCCCTAACGTTATGAATTTTGTACAATTTTGTATATTTTTGGTATTATTTAGTCTAATGTAAGGGCTTTGGGGTGGGTCAAAGCCCCGAATGCATTGAAATGGGTCAAGGGTAGACCAATAGTCTGCAAACCATGGTTTGCGGACCATTGGAAGCGTAGGCTAAGTTGATATAAATAAATGAACATTTTTTAGTCTTAAGGTAGAAAAGAATTAAGTCAGATGCTAAGTGTGAATTGTTAGATCTATTGTTGGGTCGTTCAGGTAAGGACTCCTGCTGGCTGTGTGCACGGAGATCCTCAGTCTTGCTGTCTGCGGACCCTGTTGGCTGCGTGCACAGGCTATGTTGGACTGTATTGGGTTTGGATGCTAATATATGTAGATATGGTTAAAGTATTTCTATGTTATCTGATCTGATGTATTGGTGTTGATGTGAACCATTGGGATCTGTTACAATTACTGTTGTGTTATTTGTTTATGTTGTGAATCTGTCTGTGTTATGGTATAACTGTAATATTTTGATGATGCATTATGATAATGTGTGCTGATAAGTGCTGATACGCACATGGATGCGGAGTTATTAACTAGATTTGTGCATGATAATAGCTCTATATATTGCGATTATACTATTAGCAACCCTGCGAATAGATATGTCTGGTGTGAACCTAATAAGTTGTGAACATAGATCTACTTGATTTACCTACTCTCTCTCAGGGTGCAGAAACCTGGTTCCAACACCCTCCCATACTACTTCAGGTGAGACTTTGGCCTGTGAAAGCAGGTCACTACCTAAAGGGCCAGTAGTATAGGGGTTTGTTGGCAAACCTTAACCTCCGAACCTAGGTCAGGACCCCTCGAGCCAACATTGACCCATTACAATACGTTTGGGGATTTGACCTGCCCAAAAACCCCTGCGTTAGGCTAATTACTACAAAAATATACAAAATTCACAACTTAGGGAGCCTCGTTCCAACAGGCCCCCAAAACAATCTTGTGACTCGTCCCGAGTCACAATGGTCATGGGTTTTGCATCTTTGCCTGAAGCTGCTTGATGGCATTGATCAATGGGGGCAACACTCCTTCACTCTGTGTGGTAGCATTCTACGCAATTTCCACCAACTTTTGTGAAGTTTGTCTTTCAGTAGTAGCAATGACACTCTCCAAGGTCTGATTTAGTAGCTTGACTGCAACATCCACTTCTTGAGAGAGATTTAGGGCTTCGTCGGCCCATGGCTTGAGGTGATCACTAAGAACCTTCATTTTGTGGCGAAGCTCATCAATGTCATCTCTAAGTGTGTGGTTGGTATGTATTCGTGCCAAGCATTGAGAGAGGACTAGAGTAGGCAAAGTGGCTTCCAGCTGCTCAAATGCTTCTTCCTTCTGTCGCAGCTCTTGAGTGAGTTCGCACAAGAGAGGATCGCGCTGCACCTTAGACCATAGCTGCATATTTGTCTCAAATAGTTTTATACCCTGAGAAATCTGATCTGTGATGACATTGGTGGCCTCTGTGACCAGCACGACTTGCTGGGCTCTTACCTCAGGTGGCGTTTCTAGCTGCAATTTGGCCTGCAAGGTCGCAATCTGTTGTTCTATCTCTGTCTTAACAACCTGGATCTTGGTCCGATAAGCCTTTAGTGTCATGACAAGCCCCTCAATCTTGGCCTAGGGGGTAGCAGAAGCTGGGATATCTTCAGTCACATCTGCGCATTCCCTGCTAACCAGGTGTTCCAACTCGGTTTGTTACGTGGAAGCCAAAGTGCATGCAGCCTGCACCTGGGACACCTGAGAGGTTTTTTCCACAATTTTCTGCTTATTTGTACTAAGTTGCTGGTGCACCCAGTGATATCTATACTAGATCACCTCAAATATGGCTTCATGGAGGGCCTGCAGCGGTTCGTGCAGAAGTCAGGCCAAATCCAATTCTACTTCTACACAGGCCTGAACCTATGCACATAAGTTAGCTAGGCTCAAGGTGACTGCTACACCTAGCAGGGGGCAGAGGCGGCTGTCAGTTGTGACGATTAACTCACTGCTGGTAGCTGGGGGCGGCCTCGTCTGAGTCATGTTTATCTGCAAGGTATCGAATTTGAGCTGTAGAGCTTCGAGCTCAAACTGGAGTGCAGTAACCGTAGCCTTCTGTTGCTCTTCCAACACAAGCCATCTATCCTCTGAGACAAGGGTGACTGCATCTACGATCTGCTCCAAGTCCTCCTCTATCATAGTAACCCCAATATCCTGATCCGGTCTTATAGCACGTTGTTTCTTCCTTGGGCCTTTAATAGGGTCACTAGTCCATTTCATACCTCAAGGGAATTCAGCACCTCCTGCATCCAAGCCCTCTACGCCCAGATCTTGCTGCGGATCTTTTTGTGATTCCAGCTCCACTTCCTTCTCACCATCCTTGCCCTGTCCTTCAGTCTCTTTAGTGGTGTCGAGCGGGGTGACCTTCTTGGTGCTTATACTTGCAATGTCCTGGGTACCTGACTTGAAGCCTAGTTTCTAGTGCGGAGGCCAAGTAGCAATAAGACAGTCAATCTCTTCGTCAGCAACCATATACGGGAGTGATACCCATGTTGGATCCTTGCGACCCCTGATTTGCACATTGTGCATTGTGAATTGAAATGCTGTGATGCTCTTATACTTGTCATAGATTGCTGGTGAAAAGCATGGTCGGGAGTGGATGGCAGCTGCGAGCCCGCTCTGAAATAGAACCCAGAAAACCTTATTATCTTCAATATGCTTTTCATCCTTTGAATCCCACAAATTTGCATACTGCGCCCCCTCGCACATATTCATCTCAAGCTCGGGGAGGACCAAATCTTCTGCGGCTTCCCATGTGACCAACGTGATGAGGAGCAACAACCAGGAGTATCATAATTCCCTTCCATGGTCCTGGGCTTCGCGCACATTCTCTAGAAATTCACTACACAGGAACTAGGACCAGTTGAAGTAGACCCCTTTTTCGTAGCGGCTAGCCAACTGGATTACATATGCGGGGACCGTGGCATCCTGGCACTTGTGCATCATCTTGCATGCTAACAAAAAGGTGACCATACGTGCACTGGGGTCGCTGATAGTGCTGATCATGAACCCCGTAGTGTTTCGTGCAACGTGATAATCCTCACACCTTATCAGCAATCCGTTGTTCATATTTCTTCCCGACGCATTCCATGGGATTCAGCACTTCCATGGGCAGACCAGTGATATGGTGAATGAGTGCTGCATTAATGGGAATACGGTCTTGAATCCATAAGTAGTCATCATGGACTAGAGCAAGCAGCTGTTGCACAATCTTGTCAGTTATATTGTAGTGGTCGAATTGAGGCATCCACAACAAGTTTAACAACTCGGACCCAGAAAATCCACTTGCCCACGGCATAGGGACTACCTTCAGTATGTCATCCTCCAATACCCTCTCCAGATACAATTCTGGTGCCAGTTCGGGGAAGGCCTCTAGGTTGGCCAAGTCATGATCATCGAATTTGACCGTGTGGAGCTTGCCAAAGGAGTCTTTAATGATGGGGACCTTGTCTGGAATTAGAGGCATATGCATATAGGCGTGCATCCCATCGAGATTCTTGGGCATGTGCATTGAGGGCCTATGAGGCCACACATAGGGTGGCAGCCAGCTTATTGGTTCAGGGATCTGGGCCTCTTCCTGAGTAGATAGAGATCTCTTTGATGGGTTGGGCGAACGTGCCTGGGGCACTGTTCGCCGGGATTTCACATTTTGAGGGGAGGTACATGGCTTCACCCCAGCCCATTTCATAGTCTTCCCTAGCTCTAGCTCATGGCCTTTTCCCTTCCCCTTCTGTTTCTCTACCTACTTTCCCTTGCTCGATGTGGACATAACCTCCTCAACTTTGGGGGTGACTTCTAGTACTTCCTTAGATTCTCTCTTCGTCAAGGCCATAGTCTGGGAATATTCAATAGGATTATTCGCAGTCATTCTTACATGGAATATGAACTCAGGGTTGCTACTATCAGAGGGGGTAGCATGCCCAGACATTAACAAAGCACGATAGTCACAGATTTTGCAAAGCACAGACTGTTCAAGAGACATGGAACCCTCTTCTGATATATCCTACTTCTTTTATAGCCTTGGAGATCAACCAACGGTTGGGTGAGGCTTATCAGAAACTTACCATCAATTAAACAGTAAAAAATATTTGGAAATTGCCTCATTAAATGTTAGTTGGCCGCTCCCTTCAACGATAAAATTTTATTTTTACCCAGTTTTACTGTTCCAATGGCTAGTTTTCGCAGTTGTATATTACCCATATTCTTCCTGCGCTCCCAGCACACCTCTCCGGGCCTCCAAACCTGCGAGCGATACCTGCACGGACCACGGTCCGACTTGCGTCTGTCCTCGTGCCTACGTGTATTCCGCCCCATACATCTACTCCGACCATTTAGTCATTTAATCTGGTATGGTTTGAGCCAACTTCCATTAACATATCCTAGTACCATATCACCGCGTAGTGTGGCCAACCGGACAGCTCCTCCCTCAGTAATTTCCTTTACCATATAGGGACCTAGACTGTGCTGACGAAACTTCCCCGGGTGCTTCGAAAACTGACTATCATAGAGTAGGACCAACCCTTCCTCTGAAAAGATATTTTGCCGAATATGTGTGTCATTCCATGCTTTTTCCCAAGCCTTCTGAACTTGCTAATGGAAGTTAGCAATGAATCGATCTTCCTCGAAGGTGACAAGTTGCACTAAGTGCTCCTCCATGATAGTAGGCTCCACCATGTTTGTAAAGGATGCGATGCGCAAGCTAGGAACAATATACTCCATGGACATAATGGCCTCTTTTCCATAAACCATCTGGAATGGGGTTTCCCATTCAGTTTCTTGCAAGTGGTTTGATAGGCCCACAGGACTGACGGGATGCGCACGTCCCAGTCACTGCCATTAGCATTACAGACCTTGGTCAGTGCATGTTCCAGGATTTTATTAAAAGCTTCCACACTTGCATTTAGTTAACAATAATATATTATATAGGCTTACAGAAGGGTTGAAATTCTACTTTCCTACATGATATTAATATTTATGCTTTCCTATAGGAAATTAATAACATGTTTGTTTATTAATAATTTCTAGGGGATTTCAATAAAGAATTTTCAATACATGGATTATAACAGAGACACAATTCACAATTAATAATAGTAGAAATATAACAAATTTTCATACATATTCCTTTTTGACAGTATCCTTGAAAAATCAAATCTTCAGGAGGAATTTGTTCTATGCCTTCAAATATATCAGTAATTGTTTTTCGATAACTTGTTTTTCCACTTAAAATACTATGACTATATTTTCACTTGGAAAATTACTCCCATCATATTGAAATTGATCTAGAATTGGTTGTATGTCTTCAATTATATCAATAAATGTTTTTGATAAAATGTTTTATGACTTATAATAAAATTATTTTGACATTGGACAAATTTCAAATAAGACAAGTGACACCTAGTTCTTTTTCTAGTTTAGATATTGATCTGGTCTAGTTCATTTGACAAATTGTTTTATGACTTAAAATAAAATGATGTGTGATGTTTTAAGGACCAAAACATATGGTTTCGATTAGTTTTTTTTTTTACTTTATAAGGTCCATTACTAAATATTCTATTTTATTGGATGATTTCATGGTTGCATTATATATTCAGATGGATGGGTATCTTTAGAATGAATGCCAACTTTACTGTTGTGGAGTTTTCCAACACCTGGATTCACTTTTTAGGTTGTAGGAATGATCGTTATTTTGAAAATACTCATTTTCCTATTGTGGGAATGGTTCTTAGTTTTCTAATATTGTTATTCTTATAGATAACACTTTCCAGGCACGAAGAAATCTCTAGTGTTATCCAACCAGCTCACAAAATATAAGAAAATATAGATCACAACTTAGAAATCAGCCTCTTTGAGGGGGAAACCTTCTTTACATTACATAAATGAACAATTTTTGGATGTTTCAAACGAAAAAGCCTCCTTTCTATATATAGGATTCCAACGAGTCATAATATAATCCTAGCAGACATAACAATAATAATGTAAGGGCACAATAGTAACAATAGTGGGCTTCTATGGGGCACAATAATAACAATATGGGGACTACATGGGCACAAAAATAAAAATAAGGGGGCTACACTAACAATAATAAGGGGCTACACTAGTATTATGGAGTCCTAACATGCCCCTCTCCTTCAAACAAGTGTTGTCCTCAATGCTTCAGTAGTTATGGATGCTTCTGTATACAATTATTATCCTCCCATGTTGAATCTTCAGTTGGCAAGTTCTTCCACTTGATGAGATATTCTAAAATTGATCGATTTCATAGTTGTCGAGTTCTTGTTTTTGTGATTTCTTTAGGTTCCAATATGATTTTTCCTTCCTCGTCAAGTTCTAGAAATATTGTTTGAACTGAGAGCTTGTCACCTATAACCTTCTTTAAGCATGAAACATGGAAAATTGGGTGCACTCGGGAAGATGCAGGAAGCTCCAATTTGTATGCCATAATACCAATGTTTTGCAACACCTTGTAAGGAACATAATAATTTGGTGAGAATCTATTATCCTTATTAGCTTGCTTAAGGGACATTTGTTTGTATGGTTGTAGCCGTCAAAATACCTAGTCGCCTACATCAAAACTTATTTCGTTGCAATGTTGATATGCCCGTTATTTCACTCAATTTTGCACCAAAGTGAGGTTATCATTTAAGTGTTGGAAAACCTCTTGTTGATGCTTGATGTGATCTTACACTGCTTTAACCCTATAATTGTCTCTTAAAGATGATGTGAAGGATGATGGATGATATCCATAAAGTGCCATAAATGGGGTCATTTTTTATGCAGTATGGAAGGAAATGTTATACCACCATTCAACCAGAGGTAACCACTTGACCCATTGTGTTTGTTTATCATATACAAAGTAATGAAGATATCCTTCCAAACATTTGTTCACTATCTCATTTTTCCCATCAGATTGAGGATGATATGATGAGCAATGAGCTAATTGGGTACGCAAACAAGAAAATAACTATGTCCAAAAATTTCTTGTAAAAATGGGATCTCTTTTGCTTACAATAATATTTGGGGCTCCATGTAACTTTTGAATTGCTTCCATAAATGCAGTGGCAAATGTACTAGCAAAAATGGGATGAGATAATGCACAAAAGTGTGCATACTTGGTAATTATATCAACTACCACCATGATGATAGTAATTCCTTCAGACTTGGGTAAACCTATGATAAAATCCATTGAAACCTCCTCCCAACATTGACTTCGAATGGATAAAGGTTGTAATAGGCTTGCGGTCTTAATTGTCTAAAATTTATTTTGCTGGCAAACTAAACATTCCGCCACTAAATTTTGAATATCAGATTCAAGGCCATCCCAAAATAATTCCTTCTTGACCCTGTGGTATGTTTATAAAAATCCTGAATGCCCTCCTAAGGGAGAGGTGTGAAATTCCAAAAGAATACTTTGTTTGAGTTGTGAATTATTACAAAGATATAAGCGATATTTATACCATAATGAGTCATTTTTCTAGCTAAATGTTTCAAATGTATTGGGTTCTTGCAACAAATTTTGAATGAGTGTCCACACCTATTCATCATTCTTCCACTCATCCCTTGCTTCAGTTATCCACTCAGGTTAGATAATATAAATGGGACAAAACAATGCTTCCACATCCTCATCCTTTCTTGAGAGTGCATCTGCAACAACATTTTTCTTCCCTTTTATGTAGATTATTTCAAAGTCATAACCCAACATCTTTCTGACCCATTTTTTCTACTCTTTTGAAGATAATATTTGTTCCAAAAACTATTTAAGACTATCATGATCTATTTTTATCTTGAAGTGTCTTCCCATTAGGTAAGGTCATCATTGCTTTATTGCATGTAGTATTGCCAAAAATTCCTTCTCATAAATAGGTTTCTGTAAATACTTTCCTTTGATCGGATGACTTCAAAAAGAAATGGGTCTTCCTTCTTGCATTAAAACCACACCAATTCCATTTCCTGAGGCATCACATTCCACAATACAAAAAAATTTAAAGTCTGGTGTAGCTAAGACCGGTGTTTGGCACATTGTCTCTTTAAGATGTTCAAAGGCCTTAGTTTCTTTTGGAGTCCAATAAAATGGATCTTTCTTCAGTAAAGATGTTAGAGGTGTCGATATTCTCTCATAATTATTAAAAAACTTGCAATAATAACCTCTTAACCCCAGAAATCCTCGAAGATTCTTTATGGTTGTGGGGATTTTCTATTCCTTAATGGATTTAATTTTATTAGGGTCTACCTTAACACCCTCATAAGATACAATATGACCCAAACATTCCACCTCTTGTACTCCAAAGAAACATTTGGAGGTTTTTGCATATAATTGTTTCTCATCCAATAGTTTGAGCACCTTGTCAACATGTTGAACATGATCCTTCCAAGACTTTTTGTAGATTAGTATATCATCAAAAAATACTAACACAAATTCTAATGGTTTGAAAATGGAATTCATTAAACCTTTAAATGTGGAAGGTGAATTAGTAAGGGAAAAAGGAATGACCAAAAATTCATAATGATCCTCATGAGTTGTGAATGTTGTTTTCAAAATGTCTTCAGTCTTCAGTCTAATTTGATGATATCCAGAATGAAGATCCATCTTGGTGGGGTAAATTTCTCCATGTAATTCATCTAATAATTCATCAATGATGAGGATGGTAAATTTATCTTTAATATTGAGCTTGTTAGGCTCCCTATAATCCGGACACATACACCATGATCCATCCTTCTTGTGCGCCAATACTACTGGAGCAGAGAAAGAACTTTGACTAGGTTGAATTATACTAGCCTCTAACATTTCTACAACCATACGTTCAATATCACTCTCCTAAGCATATGGATATATGTAAGGCTTGATATTTGGAGGAACACTTCCTGGAATCAAATGTATAGCATGATCATGATCACGAATAGGTGGGAGTCCTTTGGCGGTCTTTATTAGGCCCTATATTACTAGTGTAGTCCCTTATTGTTGTTAGTAGCCCCCTTATTGTTATTTTTGTACCCATGTAGTCCCCATTTTGTTATTATTGTTCCCCATAATATCCCACTATTGTTATTGTTGTGCCCTTACATTATTATCATTAGGTCGGCTAGGATTATATTGTGACCCCATGGACTCCTATATATAGAAAGGAGGTTTTTTCATTTGTGCCATCCAAGAATTGTTCATTTATGTAATTTAAAGTAGGTTTCCCCCTCGAAGTGGCTTATTTCTAAGGCATTGATCTCTCTTTTCTTCTATTTGGTAGTTGGTTTCATAACATTTGGTGTCACAGCTTTGGATTCTAGGGTATCGTTGCTTCAAATAGGTCATCGTGGAATTTTCACTATAATTATTTTTCTACGAAGGCTCAAATGCTAAAAAAAAACCCATTTGCGATTAAATCCTGAGGAACATCATGTAAAAATTTCAGATCTTGGTTCACAATATTTTCGGAGATACGATCTGTGGAAGTAAGATTTTTTGAAGGATCTCGAATTTCATCTCAAAGAGGTGACCTTGTGAAATGTGTCGTAACTCTCTCTTTGAGCATAGCATTGGAATTTTGTAAAAATTAGCTGAAATTAAATGGACTGTAGTTTCGTGTGTATAAATTTCAGATCCAAAGGAGGAAACAGTGACACATGGCACATTGTACAAGTTCGCTCTACTAAACTAGTTCATAATTAGGTCAATACGGGAGATTGGGCATAACTTTGTCTTGAAGAATCCAAATCTAGTTAGACCTATGGCATTGGAAAAAATATTCAAAGGGCTACTAAAGGACTAAAGATAAAATCTTTGGGATCCTAAATTATAGAGATACATTAGTTTCAATATCGAGCTCCTCAAAAGCAAGAAAAAGGTTTGTAGTTTTTTTCAAATTGCATAAGTCTTGTTTGAAAAATTAGTTTGAAGTGATTCCAAGGGGATATTGAAGCATAGATATCAGTATTGGGTTCTAAAATTGACCCTAAAAATAATTCAACACCCATTAAGCCCTCAGAAGGCTCTACTATGACTCATGAAGAGGAAGAAGTGCAACATGATATATCAAAATTTCAAGAGCAAGTGCACCAAATTTCGCTCTCGCAAAGAGTTAAAAAAAAAAATGAAATGGAATTTTTGAAGAAAGGCATGGAAGCTAAGATGGATGGTTTGAAAAAATGCATGGATGGTTTGAAGAATGGCATGGAAGCTAAGATGGAAGCTAAGATGGATGGCATGGAAGCTGGAATGGAAACTAAGATGGATGACATGGAAGCTAAGATCGATGAAAAAATGAAAGACAATATGGAAGACATGAAGAATGATATAAAAGAATACATGTAGGGTTTTAAGGAAGGTTTGACAAATTTGATACAAGAAATGATTCATAATGGTGAAAAGGCAGTAGAGGAAACTCATGATAAGAACAAAATAAATGTTAATCCTGATTTCATAAACTCTAATGTTGGATTGAAGACCCACCATATTCCAAAGATCGATATGAGGAAGTTTGATGGAAAGGATCTCATAACATGGATACTACAAATGGAGCAATATTTTGAACTCCATAATTTTCAAAACACACAAAAGGTACATATTGCAACTTTATATTTAGAAAAAAATACATTTGTATGGTATTGATGGCTTTGCTCTCGTAAAAAATTGTCGCTTGGTCAATTTCTACGAAGGAAATGATGGCACATTATGAGGATAAAAAAAGCAACACCTTCTTTAGCCAATTGATAAATATCAAAGAAAAGGGTTCAATGGTGGAGCACATTGAGGACTTCCAAAAATTGAATATAAGGGTAACTAATATTCCATAGGAACACAAGATTGATATATTCATAGGAACTTTAAAGGATAACATCCAACATGAGGTTCGTCTTTGGGAACCTGATTCATTGGAGAAGGCATTCAAGTTGGTAAGAAAAATTGAAAGTAAAATTATGGCGACAAAGATTATTACCACTCACATCTATAAATATGGAAGTGTTGCTACTCCTAGACTTCCACAACCTACAAGGTCAACACCACAACAATTGGAAGAAAAAGGAGCAAAATAATCTTCTATAGTTTTGATATAAAATACACTAAAGGTCATAATGTAATATTCCAAAATATAATAAATATGAATATAGAACATCTATAACATTCCAAATAAAGCAAAATAGGAATATAGCACTAGAATCTGGAAAATGCTAGCAATATGCTGCAAATGTAAATTACACTTAAACATCATAACCATGAGTAGAAATAGTTGGGTCATATCATTATAATCAAAAGCAAAAATAAATTACAAAGTGCTCCAAAGAAGATGCACTCAAGCCAACAAGAAGTGGCTGAAATAGCTCTAAATCCTAGCACTGGAAATGTGGTTGTTGCTATTGCTACTAGAAGGTTGTCTCTGCACAGTGCTACTGGAAACTACTACTACTAGGAATTATAACCATGTGCGAGAGGCTATAGGAGTGCTAAAAAATATTCAGGATTTTAATCACAGACTCTAGTCGAAAAACCCAGAAAAAACCATAAATGGTTTTCCCTAGTTTTGACTTTGGAAATCCGACCCTCTAGGGTTGCAAAGCACCCTCTTGTTGGCTGAATTATGCACTGCTATTGGATAACTACTGGGATATGGATGAAATAATGATAAAACTGCTACAACTTCTCCCAAACAGCTCTACGAATGAAGGGTTGATCCCCTCACTTGATTCCAAGCTATGAAACTTGGATCCTTCCTCCTTCTCTGAAGCTGCCACTGCTGGATTGCACAATTTATGAAGGAGACTACGCTGCTAAGATGGGAAGTAGTATGGCCTGATGCCGGATGATGAGATACTACTCTGAAATATTGAAATACACTCAACAGGGTGAAGGGTTGATCCCCTCACAAGATTCCAAGATGGAATGCATTGAACTTCCTTCCACCTCTGAAGCTTCCACTACTAGACTGTAAAATGCTAAAAATGACTGCACTACCAAAGAGGGGAAAAATCTTGGCCTCATGCCAGATAATATAATATTGCTCTCAAGATGCTGAAATATACTCACAAGTGAAGGGCTAATCCCCACATAGGATTCCAAGCTGAGATGCTTGGAACTTCCTTCCTCCTCTCAAACCCTACTGCTAGAATGTGTAATTCCTGCAGGTGATTGTTGTTGCATGAAGGGAAATAATGATGGCCTGATGCCGGATTTTGAACTACTGCTAAGAAATTACCTTTCCTGAGTGGTCACTCGAAGTCCCTCGAGGATAAGGGTGTGATTTTCCCTTGGAAACACCCGTGTGCTAAACAACACAACTGACTTAGCTAAATAGTTGAAGCATGTAGAAAGTCATAAATGAAAATATAATATCAATATTTAGAATGCCTGCTATGGCTTCCATCCCTTTCCTTTTATGCTTGTGAGCCCTCGCACCCTTGGCCCCACAAAATAACGTTGTTGCATACTTGGCCACTAACCTCCATAATGATTGTGTTGTCCTCCACTATCTCCACTACCTCCATGACTGCACTATTGATATGGTCATCTTGACCGCATCCACATGCACTGACCCACACTCACACTAAGAAGTGGTTTATTCATCTTAACACCATCCATATGCACTAATCCACATTCACACTAAGAAGTGGTTTATTCCTACTAAAGGGATTTATGGGTCCCTCAGCCCTCTTATTCATCTATATTATTAAAGAAAAACAAAAATTAATATTCCAATTAGCTAAAATATAATTAGGAATATTACACATAAGTGCACTGAAAAGAGATTATTTTACATAGATTTTGAAGAGGAGGAAGAAAATGAACAAGAAACTTCAAAAGAAGATGATATACACCAGGAACCAACCATAGAAAAAGAAGAAATGAATCTCACCATATCCTATAATGCATTGGCAGGAATTACCACTCATCAAACTCTCAAGATAGAAGGACATATCAATAAGAAAAATTTAATAGTGCTTATTGATTCGGGTAGTACCCATAATTGTATTCATGGTAAGGTAGCCAAGGAATTGAATTACTTCCTATACCCAGCACCAAAGTGTCAAGTGATGGTGGCAAATAAAGGAACTATAAATTTCTATGGAAATTTCCATAAAATCAAGCTAACCATGGGGGAATATGTATTGAATAGTCCAATGCTTTCCATTCCAATGGGTGTTGTTGACCTTGTACTAGGAGTACAATGGCTACAGTCTTTGTGGATGATAGCTTTTAATTTTCAAGAACATTTCTTGAAAAAAATTTCAGAAGGAAAGGAAGTTGAATTAATAGGTATCGCAGGGAATTCAGGAAAGATAATAAGCTCTAATTTCATGACAAATATTATGAAGAAAGAAAAATTAGGCGTCATTGCACAATTATGCTCAATAGAAGTTCCAACATCAAAATCATCTATTTCTCTAGATCTCCAAAAAATATTTGACAATCATTCCAAGGTGTTTTAAACTCCCAAAGCACTCCCACCTATTCGTGATCATGATCATGTTATTATTTTATTCCAGGAAGTATTCCTCCAAACATCAGGCCTTACAGATATTCTTATGTCCAAATGAGATAAATTGAACGTATGATTGCAAAAATGCTAGAAGCTGATATAATTCAACCTAGTCAAACTTCTTTTTATGCTCTAGTAATATTTGTGCACAAGAATGATGGATCATGGCGCATGTGTTCGTATTATAGGGACCTCAATAAGCTCACTATTAAAGATAATTTTCCCATTCATGTGATTGATGAATTACATGGAGCAATTTATTTCACCAAGTTGGATCTTCATTCAGGATATCATCAAATTAGAATAAAGAATGAAGACATTCTGAAAACAACATTTCGAACTCATGAGGGTCATTATGAATTTTTGGTCCTTCCTTTTGGCCTTAGCAATGCACCTTCTACATTTCAAGGGTTGATGAATTCCATTTTCAAACCCTTCCTTAGAAAATTTGTGTTAGTATCTTTTGATGATATACTAATCTACAACATGTCTTGGAAGGATCTTGTTCAACATGTTGACAAGATGCTCAAACTATTGGAGTACAAACAATTATATGAAAAAAGCTCCAAATGTTCCTTTGGAGTACAAGAGGTTGAATATCTGGGTCATATTGTATCTCAGGAGGGTGTTAAGGTAGACCCTAAAAAAATTAAAGGCATTAAGGAATGGAAATTCCCCACAACCATAAAGAAGTTACGAGGATTTATCGGGTTAACATGGTATTATCGCAATTTTGTTAAGAAGTATGGGAGAATAGAAGCACCTCTAACAACATTATTGAAAAAATATTCATTTTCACGGACTCCTGAAGAAACTAAGGCCTTTGAACATCTTAAAGCGGCAATGTGCCAAGCATCAGTCTTAACTACTCCAATCTTCACAAAAACCTTTATTGTGGAATGTGATGCCTCAGGCAATGGAATTGGTGTTGTTTTAAAGCAATAAGGAAGACCCATTGATTTTGAAATCCATCCAATCAAAGGAAAGTATTTACATAAAGTTATTTATGAGAAGGAAATGTTGGCAATACTACATGCACTAAAGAAATGGCGAACTTACCTAATGGGAAGACACTTCAAGGTAAAAAATGATCATGATAGTCTTAAATAATTTTTGGAACAAAGACTGTCTTTAGAAGAGCAACAAAAATGGGTCACAAATATTTTGGGTTATGACTTTGAAATCATCTATAAAAAAGGGAAGCTAAATGTTGATGCAGATGCACTCTCAATAAAGGATGAGGATGTGGAAGCATTGCTTTGTGCCATTTCTATTATCCAACCCTATTGGATAACCAAAGCAAGGGAGGAATGGAAGAATTAAAAACAAGTATGGACACTCATTCAAAAGTTGCAGCAAGATCCCAGTACATCTAATAAATTTAGTTGGAAAAATGATTCCTTATGGTACAAAGATCGCTTATATATTTCTAATAATTTCCAACTAAAACAAAAGATTCTTTTGGAATTGCACACCTCTCCTTTAGGAGGACACTCGAGATTTTTAAAAACTTACCACAGGGTGAAGAAAGAAATTTTTTGGGATGGACTTAAATCTGATATTCAAAATTTTATGGTAGAATGTTTGTTTTACCAGCAAAATAAAGTTGAAACAATTAAGACCTCGGGTTTGTTACAACCTTTATCCATTCCAAATCAACGTTGGGAGGAGGTTTCAATGGATTTTATCACAGGTTTACCTAAGTCCTAAGGAAATAGTATCATCATGGTGGTAGTTGATACTTACCAAGAATGCACACTTATTTGCAGTCTCTCATCCATTTAAAGTGAGTACAGTTTCTATTGCATTTATGGAAACAATTCAAAAGCTACATGGAAACCCAAAGATTATTGTAAGCAATAGAGATCCCATTTTCACTGGAAATTTGGTGATGGAATTATTTTCTTGTTTGGGTACTCAACTTGCTCATAGCTCATCTTATCATCCTTAATCCGATGAGAAAACTGAGATAGTGAAAAAATGTTTGGAAGGATATCTTCATTGCTTTGTATCTGATAAACAAACACAATGGGTCAATTGGTTACCTCTGGCTGAATGGTGGTATAACACTTCCTTCCACACTGCAACAAAAATGACCCCATTTATGGAACTTTATGGATATCATACGTAATCCATCACATCATATTTAAGAGAAAATTATAAGGTTCAAGCAGGGGAAGATCACATCGAGCATCAACAACAAGTTCTCCAACTCTTAAAGGATAACCTAAATTTGACACAGAATCGAATGAAACAATAGGCAGATCAACATCACAGTGAGAGAATTTTTGATGTAGGCGGCTGGGTATTTTTACAACTACAACCACACAAACAAATGTCCCTCAAGCAAGCTAAGAAGGATAATAAATTATCTCCAAAGTACTATGGTACTTACAAGGTGTTGCAAAAGTTTGGTACTATGGCATACAAATTGGAGCTTCATGCATCTTCTTGAGTGCACCCAATTTTCCATGTTTCATGCTTAAATAAGGTTATAGGTGACAAATTTTTGGTTCAAACAATATTTCCATAACTTGATGAGGAAGGAAAAATCATATTGGAACCTAAAGTAGTCAGGGAAATAAGAACTCGACAGCTACGAAATCGATCAATTTTAGAGTATCTCATCAAGTGGAAGAACTTACCCACTGAATATTCCACATGGGAGGATGAAAATTTTATACAAAAGCATCCAAAACTACTCAAGCATTGAGGACAACACTTTTTTGAAGGGGAGGGGGATGTTAAGGCCCTATATTACTAATGTAGTCCCTTATTGTTGTTAGTGTAGCCCCTTATTATTATTGTTGTACCCATGTAGTCCCCATTTTGTTATTATTGTGCCCCATAATAACCCACTATTGTTATTGTTGTGCCCTTACATTATTATTGTTAGGTCGGCTAGGATTATATTGTGACCCCACGGACTCATATATATAGAAAGGAGGCTTTGTCATTTGTGTCATCCAAGAATTGTTCATTTATGTAATTTAAAGGAGGTTTCCCCCTAGAAGTGGCTTATTTCTAAGGCATTGATCTCTCTTTTCTTATATTTTGGGATTTGGTTTCATAACAACCTCAAACACCTTTGAATGATTATCCATGACTTTTTGGAGATCTGGAGAAATAGATGGTTTTAATATTTGAACCTCTAGTGAGCATAATTGTGAAATTACTCCTTGTTGTTCTTTCTTCAGAACCTTTTGTCATGACATTAGAACTGATTATCTTTCCCGGCTTCCTTACAATACCCCATAATTAAACTTATTTTCCTTCCGAAAAAAATTTCAAGAAAATTTCTTGAAAATTAAAAGCTATTGTCCCCAATGATTGCAATCATTGTACTCCTAGTATAACATCAACACCACCCATTGGAATGGATAGCATTGTACTATTCAATACATATTCCCCCTTGGTTAGCTTGATATTATGGCTCTTTCTAGAGAAATTTATAGTTCCTCCATTTGGAACCATCACTTGACACTCCAGTTCTGGGTATAAGAAGCAATTCAATTCCTTGGCTACCTTACAATGAATAAAATCATGGGTACTACCTGAATCAATAAGCACTATTACATTTTTTTTCTTGATATATCCTTCTATCTTGAGATTTTGGGGAGTGATAATTCCTGCCAATGCATTAAAAGATATGGTTGGATTCATTTCTTCTTCCTTTAGGTTTGGTTCCTGGTGTATATCCTCTTCTTTTGAAGTTTCTTGTTCCTTTTCTTCCTCCTCTTCATAATCTATGTAAAATCATTTCTTCTCAACACACTTATGACCTTTAGTGTATTTTATATCACAACTATACCAAAGCCCTTTCTCTCTTTTTTCTTCCAATTATTTTGGTGTCAACCTTGTAGGTTGTGGAAGTATAGGATTATAAACAGTTCCATATTTATTGTTGTGAGTGGTAGGATTCCTTGTCGCCATAATTTTTCTTTCAATTTTTATTTCCAAACTAAATGCCTTCTCCAATGTATCAAGTTACCAAAAGCAAACCTCATGTTGTATGTTATCCTTTAGAGTCCCTATGAAGATATCAATCCTATGTTCATCTAGAATATTATTTACCCTTATATTCAATTTTTGGAAGTCCTCAATGTGCTCCATCATTGAACCCTTTTGCTTGAGATTTATCAATTGGCTAAAGAAGGTGTTTATATTTGTATCCTCATAATTTGCTATCATTTCCTCCATAAAAATTGACCAAGGGACAAGTGGTTTACGAGAACAACGCCATTGATACCATACAAATTGATTTTGTTCTAGATATAAAGTTGCAATGCACACATTTTATGTGTTTTTCACATTATGGAGCTCAAAATATTGCTCCATTTGTAGTATCCATGTTATTGGATCCTTTCCATCAAAATTCCTCGTATCTATATTTGGAATATGGTGGGTCTTAAATACAAAATTAGAGTATATGAAATCATGATTAACATTTCTTTTGTTCTCATCATGACTTTCCTCTACTACCTTTTCACCATTAGGAAGTTTTTCTTGTAGAAACTTTGCCAAACCTTCCTTCAAACCTTCCATGTATTTCTTCAAATATTCCATGCTACCTTCTATACCATAGATATTATCTTCCATCCCTTTCATACCATCCTTAAACCCATCCATATTAGCTTTCATGTCTACTTTTAAACCACCGATGTCACCTTTTAATTCATTGTCGGTTGTTCTATGTGAGAGTGAAATTTGTTGCACTTGGTCTCGTAATTTTGATATATCATGTTTTCTTCCTCTTCATGTGTCATAGTAGAGTTCTTTGAGGGCTTAATGGGTGTTTTTTGGAGGAATATTAAAATTAAATATTATATATGTGCTTCAATATTCCATTGGAATCACTTCAAACTTATTTTTCAAACAAAAGTTATGCAAATTGTTTTAAACTTTACACACCTTTTTCTTGCTTTTATGAGCTCAATCTTGAAACAATTGTAGCTTTGTAATTTCGGATCTCCAAGATCTGAACTTTGGTCCCATGGTAGCTCTCTGAGTCTTCTTTCCAATTCCACAGGTTATACCTAATTTGGATTCTTCAAGGTAATTTATGCCCAATATTCCACAATGACCTAATTATTGGTTGGTCTAATAGATAGAATTTATATGAAGTTCCGCGTGTAACATTTTTAACCTTTGACTTTGAAATCGATAAAAAAAAACCATATTCCATGAAATTTTGGTCACTTTTTACAAAATTTAAATCCAATGTCTGAAATGAAAGTTATGATGATTTTCCCTTGGCCACCTATTTGAGACAAAATTATGGATCTTGCAAAAACCCTAGATTCCTCAGATCATATCTTCGAAAATATAGCGAACCAAGATCTGAAATTTTTACATGACTTTCCTCAAGATATTTTCTTCTTGTGGTAAAATTTTTAGCTTCTAAAACTTTGTAAAAAAATAGCTTTAGAGAAAATTCCAAGATGACCTGTTTGCAACAGTGAAACCCAAGAATCCAAAGCTCTGATACCAACTGTTATGCAACCAACCCACAAAATAGAAGAAAATATAAATCAAAACTTAAAAGTCAGCTTCTTTGAGGGGGAAATCTCATTTTCATTAAATAAATGAACAATTGTTGGATGATTTAAATTATAAAACCTCCTTTCTATATATAGGAGTCCAAGGGGTCATAATATAATCCTAGCCGACATAACAATAATAATGTAAGGGCACAACAATAACAATAGTGGGCTTCTATGGGGAACAATAATAACAATATGGGGACTACATGAGCACAACAATAAAAATAAGGGGGATAAACTGAAAATAATAAGGGGATATACTAGTATTATGGGGACCTAACATCTAGGCTTGCCTTAGTAAAGTTTGTATTGAGTTGCTAATTTTGTTTAAAAAGGTTCAACCTCATGTCCATCAACATGGACTTTACTCACATTAAACTTGATCAATTTCTTTCTAATGGTTATTGATTCTCCTATTGTAGTAATTGTTCTTATTTTTCCAATTATGTTATTATTATAGATAACATTGTCTAGGAATGAAGAAAGCTCTAGGATTTCCTTAGTAAAGGTTCTATTGAGTTGTTATTTTCCTTTAAAAAGCTTCAACCTCATTTCCATGAACACTGACTTTACCAACATAAAACTCAATCAAATTATTTCTAATGGTTAGTGATTCTCCTATTGTGGGAATGGTTCTTAGTTTACCAATATTGTTATTACATCTTCGAACATGAAGGAAGCTCTAGGATTTCCTTAGTAAAGGTTCTATTGAGTTGTTAATTTCCTTTAAAAAGGTTCAACCTCGTGTCCATGAACACTCACTTTACCAACATAAAACTCGATCAATTTCTTTCTAATGATAATTGAATCTCCTATTGTGGGAATGGTTCTTAGTTTTCTAATACTGTCATTTCTATGGATAATACTCTCAAGGGATGAAGGAAGCTCTAGGCTTGCCTTAGTAAAGGTTCTATTGAGCTGCTAATTTCCTTTAAAAAGCTTCAACCTCATGTCCATGAGCATTGACTTTACCAACATATAGCTTACTTAAATATTCTAACTTTGGTACCACTATCATTCCAATAAATCCCTTTTCCTACTTGTTTTACTTATGTGTTAATTTACCCTCACCTTTTCTCTTAATGACTGCACTCCTCACCTAACTTATTGATGCCAAAACCTCTTTCTGTGAAAATGTGGGTACAACTTAAATAACTTGACTATTAATATTTAATAAGTTTCCCCCCTTTACCTTTACTCTTACCAACTACCCACCTGCTTAACTCTAGCCTTAGTCTCCTGGAAGTGATTTTCTCTACTGAACCCACTAAGCTAAAGCCCTACCTTTTTAGAACCTTTTGATAAGCTTTGAATGAACTGTATATTGAAGGTTAGACATATTTTAGACCTTTTATGCTTATAGCGGGAGTAATTGTTTTCTAATGGTTATTAATTTTACATTTTTTCGTCATTTAGTCCCTCTATCTTTTAGGCATCTTATACCACAACAAAGAGCAACTCAATTTGTTTTTTTGTATATAGGCCAAATGTTATATTTCAATATTGGATAACAACATCTTGGATAACCGAGTTTATGTGTTTATCTATGAGAATGAAATTTATAAAATGTTGGGTAATGTTAGCCCACATTGATGTGGTGGAAACTAATTTCACTTTTGAATAATAGGACCGGAACCATGACTACTCGCAACCTACAACTTGCAAGGATAAATGTTTTGTATAGGTCAATGTTGTGTGTGGATTTCATGGTTTCTTGTGATAATTTGTGCATGAGGCAACCTGAAACTTGAAAGGATAAATGTTTTGTATAGTTCAGTGTTTTGAGTGGATTTCATGGTTTCCTATGACCGTTTGTGCATCAGTTTATACTATATATGTTGTCTTAGAAAAAAAAATAGTAAGAATAGTAAAAATAAATGACTTGAACATAGATCAAGCAACCTGAGAAAATTGAAATACATACTGTGAAAAAACTGAAATAAATAAAATGAAATACATATTGTGCAAAAACAGAAATAAATAAAATGACATATGTTGAGATTAAACAAGATGATGAGCTTAGTGAAAAGTAAGCACCTTCATTAAGTGGGGCCCACAGGCTATTTTTAGGTGTGTGTCTATTTTTAGACATGGTGAGCATATTCTATAAGTTGCAGGATGCTATTTGTATATGGTTTATCAAATGTGAAAAATAGATGAAATTCTAGTTTTAGAATATTGGGCGGAGTCTATTTATAGATTGTCAATCTAAAAATAGGTGCATTTTGATTATTATTAGCCCTTAATAATAATCCAACAATAAATATCAACTTATTCTCTTGGAGCACTATATTTCAGTGAACAGAATTGGCAAATAAATGGGCTAAAGGAATTACACAATTCCTAGGGTGTTTTGTGACTCATGCATGGAAAACTTAGTTAGAACTGAAGTGGCAAAGTTATGACAGAGTTGGAAGAGTAGTTACGGGAGTTGTTATTTAGTTTAACTCAGTTAAGTGAGTTAAACTCGGTTGAGCTAGTTGTATCTAGTCTAACTGAAAGATACACTAGTGAGAGTTTATTGAATTAATTATTTAATTAATTCATAACTAGAGAATCACTTACAACTGAAAAAATACAGCAGTTAACTACTTGCATGTCAGTTCTAGTGAAGACCCAGTGGAGAGATAGGTGAAAGGGTGAGATGGACTATCTATTGTGACTATAGTGATGCATTCAATGCATCTAACACACATTGGAGATGCCAATGAGGATTGCGCGGTCAAGGCAAGGCCTATTCAAATTCATTCAGGGGTCTTCTTCAGCATGGATTGTGCAGTGGAGGCAGGCTATCAAGAGGCAAGAAATTGGTGCATAGATATGCAAATTTCTGCATGACAGTGTGTAATGATTGTTGATTGTACTGAGAGCTTGATGTACTAAGCTTTGTATGATATTATTACATGATTCCATTGATATACATAATATATTATAGTTGGGGTTTTTAGCTTTAAGCTTTCCAGTTAAACAACTGTGTTTATGTGCGATTGATTTTCTTCATGAGTTTTGCAATTGGCAATTTAATTTCCGCAAAGAATTAAGTGGAAGGATTATGTATTTAACATAAGATTAATCTGTTAGATTAGGAGGATCTGGTAATACTATCAATATTAATAAATTTCTACATGGTATCGAAGCCAAGTTAATCACTGGAGATTGCAATAGTGAAGAGGTGTTGAGCTTTTGTGCTACTGGACAATTCGAATTTGCTGCAGAAATTTCTTGGTGCGACAGTTGAGTATTCATTGAAATATCGTTCAATGGGTTGTGGTTGGAGTACGCCCTTGAGGGTAGCTCTAATTACATAGCCTGGAAGGACAGGATGGAGGTGGTGCTTGAAGATAATGGATTGAAGGATTTCATCGATAGTGATGTTCTTAAGCCTACTTCTAGCGATGTTTCATTACTTGACGCATGGAAAAAGAAGGTAGCAAAGACAAGAAGAATTATGTTGGAAGGTGTGAAAGACCATATCATGTCAAGCCTTCATGGGAAAT
This sequence comes from Pinus albicaulis, assembly GCA_034641835.2. NCBI lineage: Eukaryota > Viridiplantae > Streptophyta > Pinopsida > Pinales > Pinaceae > Pinus > Pinus albicaulis. Next base: position 1,265,138,523 of record CM076570.1, read on the forward strand.
CCACTCCATTTGCAATATGGAAGGCTTTGACAGATCTTTTCCAAATCAGTCTCAACCATAGGAAGTTGGCACTGAAAGACAAGCTCAGAAAAATCAAAATGGACAAGGGTGACAGTATTCCAAAATATCTCACGAAGTTTGTCGAATGTAGGGATGAGCTGGGAAGTGTGGTAATTACAGTTGTGGATGATGACTTGGTGAGCTTGGCTCTCCTTGGGCTTTCGAAGAGTTGGCATAGCTACGAAGACTCTGTCAATGGATGGGAGAAACTATCGTATTGGGAGCGACTTTGGTCAGATCTTGTGTAGGAGGAGATAAGGCATAATACCAGGGATGGATCTTCATCGAAGAATGATGATGAAGATAATTGCGATTTGGCTGCCAAATAAAGGAAAGGGAAGGGGAAGACATCCCATCCAAAATTTGAGGCTAAAGGCAAGAAGTTGTATTTTTCCAAAGTGAAGTGTTTTCATTGTCACGAACATGGGCATCTCACCACTAACTGCCCACAGAAAAAGAAGAACAAGAGGTTGTTGGAGCTACAGCAGGTGAGGCCTTAGCCTCGCAATTTGAACTTGATTTCTCCTTGATCGCATGCTTGGTTTCAAGTGCAATAGGATCGGTGTGTGTTGGCCGGATAAATCGTTCTTGCGGACAAGACCGATCTCCCTAGTGTCAGAAGACAATCTAGCAACAAACGAACAACTAAGTTTGTCTTTCTCTAGATATATTCGTTTTACAAATAAATGCTATGAAGGTGTCGATCCTACCTTAGATCCAAATGCTTATTTGCGGTCGCAGTGCTTCCATGCATCAATAATCCTTCGTCGTAACAAGGGCCCTTTTGTCACAAGAAAGTATCATCTTTCATTGATCTGCAATCACAAAAAAGAAAATATCAATAGCACCTGTATAACAAATAATCATAAAACATACCTATCATAGTGATCAAGGAATCTATGAAATAAACGATCAAACGACAACTTATTGAAATAAACAATCGAATGACAATTTATTGAGAAAAACAGAACTTGATTGTATTAATCTTAAAATATACAGAAGAACCTTACAACCTTAGCCTTGATGTTCGAAAGGTCTTCCCGGGGTCCGAAGCAGGAGTCTCCTCTACTTTGATAAGTCTTGCACTCTTCCTCCAGGAGCACAAAGAGGTATGTGATCTTTCCTCTCAAAAGCTCAGCAGAAAGAAGTCTAAATCTCAACAACACTTCAGCTCAATCACACATAAAGCTTGAATTCCAATTCTCAATCTCCAATATCTCAATCTCCAAAATCTTCTTAACTTCACTTAACTTAACCCTTTGAGGCTACCCAATGCCTCCTTTTATAGAGCAGATGAGGAGGTTAAGATTCCACCTTTAAAGGGATAGAACCCTCCTTCAAAGGGATAGGCTTCTCACATCAAGGGATTAGTTCCTTAAGGTGTGGGATACATGCACCTTACTAAAGCGTACTCATCCCCAAAAAATCTCATCTAGAACCTTCCAGAATTGACCAAAATTCAACTTTTTTGGTTTAATTTCGCGCATTTTTGACTTTACAGGGGTACCGCACCTATAACACTGGAAAAATGCGTTCTAGAACGTAGTTTATCTTCACCTTACCTGCGTACCCTAGCTAAAAACGCAGGTAAGCTTCATATTAACTGCGTACCCAAGGTTTTTTGAGCTTTTTAGGGTTTTTTCTCCAGTTTCAGGGCTTGGAATGAGGAACAAAGGTTGTAAGACTTGCAAAGGAGGCATGTATGAGTGTTTAATGAGCTCATACAATCAGCAAAATGTCAAGGTGACAATTTTTAGTGTAACAGATTGCCCCCTAAAGTGCGAAGTCTGAAATAGATGAAGATGAAGTCTGTCATATATGAAGAGTGAAGTACTTTATCATTTCAAGGATCATCCTGTGGACACCCCAGTCGGAACCTGTCAAAAACATTCAATGCAAAATATATATATGTATGTAATCATATCATCGCTGAGGTAGGCATTCCCATACTCAGATCAAAACTAACTAGAACTAACTTAAATTGTTCTGATACAGGAATTATTTTGAATACATCATCAGTATAGACATATGTAGATACAGTATGGGCGCAACCATCTGTTTATAAATAGTCCACTGTATAAATGATAACAAAATTCCTCGCAGCCTGGATGGTAGAAACTAGATCCAGGGTCTTGATTTCTGCTTCTCGAACCAATACGATTCTATCCATGCGATTAAATGTGTTGAAGTCGAACATGGTAGAAACCACTTGATTACCAGTCAATGATGTGAACTGTTAACAAGTGTGAGAGAAACCACCAGTAATGTCAATGGATCTCAAAGTACTCAGTACAATCCATGAAATGTGAATCAATGAGCTGAAGTCGAACATCTCACGGAATCATCCGATCGAAGGTCAATGATGCAATCTGTCGTCGAAGGCGAGAAACCTGCCATTGAGGCATGCAGATTTCAAGGTACTGACGATTTCTAGATCAACTTCCTAGATAATGAGTTGTCGTCGATAGGAAGTGATCCGTCGTAGGCAAGCCCACAACACGAAATCATAGATCAAGTTTTGAAAATATATCGGCAAGGACTGACTCAGGGATGGTCAAAATGGATGACAGATATTTTGCAGATGAATGGTTTATTTGAACTGCCCTCTTGAACACATAACGACACTGCAGATGGCTTGGTAACAATTGACCCAAATCTAATACCCAGAAACCGGCTGAATACTTTCAATGTGGTTTGATTAACTGTTAGGTAAAGGATTTCCCAACCCAGGTGGACAAAAAGTGTCGTGTTCAAGAGTGGTTAACGGTTTTCCGAATAATCAAAATGTAACAAACAGGTTCGTTTTTCTCTCTTTTCCCCCACCATTTCTGGTAAGTACCTCTTTATTTTTGACAAGCTTGAGGAGGATAACATTTGCTTGTTTATAAGCTCATCCTTCGGATGAGTCCAACTTAGTTTAAGATTCGAACCCTAAGAAGGAGTGGTTCGTTCCTGTTGAAAATTGAACAGGTCCTTTACTATTAAATTTTAACGAGTCCAGTATAGGAGAAACTCGGTGTTTTTCAATTTTAGGGAGTCATAAGAAAAACTTAAGAAAACTCCGTGGGTGTACTTTTTCGTAAATTTAGTCTCTCGAGCCCGAAAAAGGATAAAATAATGCGGGAGAGAACTCTATTGACCGTATTTAGTCAACGTATACCTTTTTCGTAAATAGTCCATTTCAGTCCATAAAAGGGGTAAACTTATACTGAAGGGACGATCATTCATTTACTTTAACGAGTTCGAATAATCAAGTACTCGGCAATCTTTTCATGTTTAGAGAGTCTGAAAAGGGCTTAAAAGAGGACTCTAGAGTTTCGCTTTTTCAGTAAGTTTTAACGAGTTCGAAAAGGGGATAAAAATGTACTCATGGTTTTCACTTTTTCGTAAGTTTTAACGAGTTCGAAAAAGGGATAAAAATGTACTCATGTGGCCGACTTTCAATTTAATTTACGAGCAGGAAAAGACGGAAATAACTCGGCATTTTCATGTGTTTTACGAGAACGAAAGATAGCAAAATAATCTCGGGATTTTCATGAGTTTAACGAGTCTTGAAAATAACCAAAATTGACTCCAGATAGGTTTCATTTTTACAAAAGCTTGAAACAAAGAAAAACTATGCTTTAGAGTGGTTTCATTTTTACACAAGCTTGAAACAGAGAGAAAACTGTGCTTGATGTCCCCCAAGCGTAACTGCTAGAGCACATGCCCCCCCAGCTTCATTTCATTCAACTAAGTACACATCTGGTAATTAATCGTTGGATGGAATGAAGGTTCATTTACGAGATCCTATGAAAGACCCGACCTAAAAACTAACCTAAATATACGACTTAACATTTACGAGGTCTATTCAAAGACTCGACTCAATTAGGGGAGGATTTGTTTCATTTTTTAACGAGCTTGACACAGGAAAAGAACTATGCACATGGCAACATGTTTCATTTTTTAACGAGGTTGACACAGTAAAAGGAACTATCCTCAGCTAACTACTTATTTCTAATCTACCTACATAACCTACTGATTCATTTTTTAATGAGGTTGACACAGGAAAAGAACTGTCCTCATACCTGATTCATCTTTTAATGAGGTTGACTCGATAAATTGAGGTTGAATCGATAGCAGGAACTCTCCTCGGACCACCTGATTCATTTTTTAACGAGGTTGACACAGGAAAAGAACCATCCTCAGACCACTGATTCATTTTTTAATGAGGTTGACACAGTAAAAGGAACTCTCCTCGAATCAACTGATTCATTTTTTAACGAGGTTGACACAGGAAAAGAACTGTCCTCAGAAACTACCTATTTCTAATCTAGCAATCTACTCTCTACAATCTACCTACATGTTTCATTTTTTAAGGAGCTTGACACAAGACAAGAACTCTGCTCCAGACACCTGTTTCATTTTTTAATGAGGTTGGCACAAGAAAAGGAACTATCCTCACAGAAGCTTGTTTCATTTTTTAAACGAGCTTGACACAAGAAAAGGAACTATGCTCTCGACTAACTGATTCATTTTTTAATGAGGTTGACACAGGAAAAGAACCATCCTCAGACACACTGATTCAATTTTTAACGAGGTTGACACAGTAACAGGAACTCTCCTCAGACTCACTGATTCATTTTTTAACGAGGTTGACACAGGAAAAGAACTGTCCTCATACTCACTGATTCGTTTTTTAACGAGGTTGACACAGTACAAGGAATTATCCTCACCCATACTAATTCATTTTTTAATGAGGTTGACTCAGTAACAAGAACCATCCTCAGACACACTGCTTCATTTTTTAACGAGGTTGACACAGTACAAGGAACTCTCCTCACTCTCACTGATTCATTTTTTAACGAGGTTGACACAGTAAAAGGAACTCTCCTCCTCTCAAAGGAAGTTCATTTTTAACGGGGATTTGACACGAGTAAAAGAACTCTCTTTCACTCTCCTTTGATTCATTTTTTCGCAGAGGTTGACACGATGAGAACTCTCCCCTGCTCTTGATCATGGCTTCCAACTGGAAGAAACACATGTCAATGGACACACCTTGATCATGGCTTCCAAGAGGTCTTCATCAGATGGAAGAACAATTCCTTGGAAGGAATGCATGTCAAGGGACTCAAAAGGGATGTGAACATCACGTCCAAATAATCCCATAGAGTTTTCCATGTCAATTACCGGATCTAAGTCAAAATAAGACGAGCTAACAGTGAGATGCTCGTTTACATTGGTAACTGAAAACATGGGACTAGTTGCCACATAATTAACCCGTGGCGGGGTAGATACCACTTGCGTATGAGGAACATTTAGGGATGTTGGATCATTGGTAGTCGAATTAAGACTAGGGAACGAAAGCTGATCTACAGTCACAATATTACCATTGTGAGGGAAAGACATCACGCGAAAGAGTGTCGATACGACAGCTTTCATTCCATAAACATAGTCTCGCCCAAGGAGTAAATTGAAATCCAAGGGACCTCGAACTACCATAAGATCAATACAGACAGTTTTACCTTCCAAAGTAATAGAAAACTTAGGAAGGATCCCTAAAGGTTCACTAATGGTTCTGTTAAAAGCTTTCAGATTCTGCGTAATAGGCACAAGCTGAGGAGAACCCAAAGCTTTCCAAGCACTTGAGGATAAAATACTAACAGAAGCACCTTCATCTACTTGTGTGCGGTGTATATCCCTACCACCAAACTTCACAATGATTTGGAAAGGGATGGAGGAAGGAAGACGAGGTTCTGTCAGTCTATTCCAATCAAAGGAAAAGACCTCAGTACTTGGAGGGGGTTCTGTAGAAACAGGTGAAATGCCCCCTGGCATAGAAGAATCTGATGTAACAAGAAGAACCTGAGCGGTATGAAGCTCACTCTCTATAGGGAGAATGGGATCGACCGAATGTGAAATGGAATCGACCACTTGATCAACTAATGGATCATCAACCTGAGTGATATGAGTTTCGCTCTCCAATGGAAGAGTGGGATCGACTGTACTTGAAACTAGATCAATCACTCCGTCAGTTGACGGTAGGTTGGGAGAAAGTTTACGGTAACCAGTTGGAAGTTCTTGCTGTGGAACAGTAAGGTTTTCCAACAATTTTGAGGTTTCATCCATGTGAGGGCAAATGTGAGTTTGATGACTCCCTTTGCATAACTTACAAGGAAACCTAAGTTTACCCTTTTTCCCAGGAACCTGACTATCACTGGTTGATGGATCAACGAAAAGTTGATGAGATTTTTCTGACCATACTTCCAATACCTTTGGAATACCAGGACAATTGATAAGGAAGTGGTCACCCTTACAAAGCCTGCAAGGGTATTTGGGTTTACGATGCATGTTGGAGGTTTCCTCAACACAACTAACACTTACAGCCATGGTTGGTTGGTTGACTTCTTTCTTATCTTGCTTCTACTTCTTCTTCTTCTTCCCTTTCTTCTTCTTCTTAGCGACCTGGTTACTAGCGTCAAGACTTTTACCAAGCGAAGAGGAAGAAATGGAAGAAGAAATATTAGGCGAAGAAGGTAAAGGGTCAACAGAAGGTTGGTGATGTTGAGATGGTGAACTCTGTTTAGGTGAAGCATCCGGTTGAGGTGAAACAATTGGAGTATTCGGGGCCAACGAAGTTGAAAATAACCATATCGGTAAACCTATTGTAAATCCAGGTAATGACAACGTAGCCATATAAGGAGGACCAACATTTCCAAAGCAAGGAAAAGTACTAGGAATCTCGTTAAGAGGGGTTCCTTGGTTGGTAAATTCCGGAACAGTTGCCATTATATTCAACTTCAGTGAATTTTATTAACAATTTAAAACTAAAATTAACAATTAACAATTCACACCTAACAATTAAAATTCACAATTCACACATATGGTCTCTAAAAGTAAAAACAAACAAATTAACACGCGCTATCAAATCTAGGAGTCAAACCACACACAAACAGTAACTTCCCGTACTAAAAACACTAGTTGGTGATGAAATCCAACATCGTAGAATTTAATACGAAAGGGCGGTTGGAACGATTACACGAACAGCACCTTGGTAAACGGACGGCACAAGTTTCTTACAAAACCATCTCGTGTGAAGAGAACCCCAGAGAGTCCAAGTGAGTCTAGTCGACGTCACTCCAGGTACAGTGGGATCTTCCCTCCACCGTCACCTTGGGAAAGAATCCTATATATTATGGCCACTGAGGTTACCAATAGAAACAAATATGCCTGGGGGAACAGTCTACAATCCGACACACACGCAAGGACAGAGTAACAAAGCTCAATCCCCTTAAAGGCTCCTTGACATAATCCAAGATTTACTGACAAGTGGCCCGAGGCTCCTCGACCATGATCAATCCGAGGTTTACTGTTGTTAATACGTGTATATATTCTATCGTTCCCAATGAGGAAAGATTGATTACCTCATTGGTTTGGATATGATCTCGTGCTTGACTCCTTTAGGAGGAGTTTCCCAGAGCATACATGTTACTATTGGACTTTTCCTACTGCAAGATCAACTACTTGTTTGTTTTATTGTCTTGGAGAGTTAACTAAAACCTATTCCAAAGACACTAGCCTAAGCTATATTGGTGGAAAGAGCCCTAAAAATGTAAAAATTACTAGATGAGTTTTAATTAAGCGTTGTTTTATTTAGGCTGTTATTACTCAAAAGGGTAAATGGATATGAAACCAATGGTGTTATGACCCGAACCAAAACTGAATGCAATCGAATATGATAATGTAATCTTTTTAATTCGATGAATCCTACCTAAAGTAAGGAGAGAGTTTCCATCCACTTCCAACAATGCAAAGATTGATAAGTAAGAGAAAATATAACAAATTCTCTAATGCACTAATTTCATCAAGAAAAACTAATGCAAATCAATCCCAAAACAATTTTTATTTTTGTTTTTGTGTTTTTAGAACAAACATAAAAACATCTAAATTCAAATCAAAGAAAAAATGATCTAAATCTATGATTGATTTTTCAGAATGTAAACTATGCAATTGTAATCTATGCACAATTCACATGAAAAGTATGCAAATGTAATCTATGCACATTTTTCATTCATATTCTGAAAATGAGAATTCTAATTATGCAAATGTGATCTATGCAAGAGAATTCTCAAACACAAGATTATTCTAATGTAATCTAAGAACCAATCAAGTGGAAGTCAAGAAAATCGGGTGAGAGTTCCAAAGATCAAAAAACACTCAAAGGCGATTAACACTCATACACAATTTAACACTCATACACATCTTTTTGCAAAAACAAAAGCAAAAAGATGCAAAATTGTGAAAAGACTGAGACAAACCTTAAATTAATGACCAAAGGAAATAAAATTAAGAATTTCTCAAAAAAGAGACTCAAAACACCCAATTAACTGAGATTGATGAGATGAAGAATTGCTGAAAGAAATTCAGAAACAAGAGATTTTTTGACAGAAAAATACAGATCTGGGTAGATGCTAAGAATCCTAAATCAAATCTAAACTAAACTAAAAGAAGAAATCTAAGTTTTTCAACAATTTTAACAGGGTCCGCAGGCTCCCAGAAGTAACAGGTGCGGTCCCGCACTGTTTACTTAAGGAAAGTGCGGAGATGCCCGCACTGTGTGTGAAGACAAAGTGCGGTCCCCTAAAAACTTCAAGAAAAACATAAAATATTTCAAAATTTTAAAAACAAAGAAAACCTAAGCTACCCAGGCAGATATCCATCAATCAAAAACCAGAAAAAACTTTTCCTCAAATCAAAATAAAAGAGAACCAAAAACAACAAGTTTCTTTCCCCAGTGGAGTCGCCAATTTGTTGGCCGGATAAATCGTTCTTGCGGACAAGACCGATCTCCCTAGTGTCAGAAGACAATCTAGCAAAAAACGAACAACTAAGTTTGTCTTTCTCTAGATATATTCGTTTTACAAATAAATGTTATGAAGGTGTCGATCCTACCTTAGATCCAAATGCTTATTTGCGGTCGCAGTGCTTCCGTTGCATCAATAATCCTTCATCGCAACAAGGGCCCTTTTGTCACAAAAAAGTATCATCTTCCGTTGATCTGCAATCACAAACAAGAAAATATCAATAGCACCTGTATAACAAATAATCATAAAACATACCTATCATAGTGATCAAGGAATCTATGAAATAAACGATCATACGACAACTTATTGAAATAAACAATCGAATGACAATTTATTGAGAAAAACAGAACTTGATTGTATTAATCTTAAAATATACAGAAGAACCTTACAACCTTAGCCTTGATGTTCGAAAGGTCTTCCCGGGGTCCGAAGCAGGAATCTCCTCTACTCTGATAAGTCTTGCACTCTTCCTCCAGAAGCAAAAAGAGGTATGTGATCTTTCCTCTCAAAAGCTCAGCAGAAGAAAATCTAAATCTCAACAGCACTTCAACTCAAATATTTTACCCATCAAAATATTCTTCAATCCTCCATTAATTTAACTTCTCCAAACTTCTTGAACTTCACCTAAAAGGCTACCCAATGCCTCCTTTTATAGAGCAGATGAGGAGGTTAGGATTCCACCTTTAAAGGGATAGAACCCTCCTTCAAAGGGATAGGCTCCTCACATCAAGGGATTAGTTCCTTAAGGTGTGGGATACATGCACCTTATCAAAGCGTACTCATCCCCAAAAAATCTCATCCAGAACCTTCCAGAATTGACCAAAATTCAACTTTTTTGGTTTAATTTCGCGCATTTTTGAATTTACAGGGGTACCGCATGCATTACACTGGAAAAGTGCGTTCTAGAACGCAGTTTATCTTCACATTACATGCGGACCCTAGCTAAAAACGCAGGTAGGCTTCATATTAACTGCGTACCCAAGGTTTTTTGAGCTTTTTAGGGTTTTTCCTTCATTTTCAGGGCATGGAATGAGGAACAAAGGTTGTAAGACTTGCAGAGGAGGCATGTATGAGTGTTACTGAGCTCATACAGTCAGCAAAATGTCAAGGTGACAGTTTTCAGTGTAACAGTGTGGTATCTTGATAGTGGTGCTTCCTTCCATATGATGGGAGACAAGGAGTTTTTTAGTGACTTGGAGGAGAATAATCTCCAAATGCATATAGAGATGGGTGATGATGGTAGATACAATGCTATTGGAATTAGAACCATTATCGTTGAGAAGGAGTCAGGTAAACCATTTCTGTTGAATGATGTTATGCATGTTCCAGGTCTGAAGAAGAACTTGGTCTCGGTCGCTATGTTGGAGGACAGAGGTTATGAAATTGTTTTCAGCGAGGGAAAATCTTTCGTGCGACATAAAACAATGGGTCAAACCAAGAGGATAGGGATTCGAGTTAATAATCTCTACAAGCTGGAGGTAGATGGCTGCACTGCAATGATGGGCAAAGCAAAAGAAGTGGTGAGTCAGGATGAGGGCAAATTATGGCACAGGAGATTGGGCCATCTTCACCATGGCACCTTGAATATTTTGCAGCAGATTTCTACTGGACTTCCCAAGGGTACTCTTGCGTAGTCAGATCAGTGCAAGGGATGTACTATGGGTAATTTTGTGAAGACCACCTTTCATGAGAAGGAGAACCGTGCTTTGATGATCCTAGAGATAATTCACACAAACGTGTGTGGACCTTTCTTAGTTGCTTCAACAACAAAACACAGGTATTATGTTATATTTGTTGATGAATATTCTCGTAGATGGTGGATCTTCTTCATGCAGAAGAAGAGCGAAACATTCTCAAAGTTCTGTGAGTTTAAATCATTGGTGGAGAAGGAGTCGGGGAAGCAAGTGAAGGCTCTGTGGAGCGATAATGGTGTGAATATATCTCAAACAAATTCAAAGACTTCTATAGCAAAGAAGGAATTCGAAGAGAACTCATAGTGCCTCTTAACCCACAACAGAATGGGGTCATGGAGAGGAAGAACAAAATGATTGTGGGTGTTTCATGAGCTATGTTGCATGACCAGGGCCTACCAATGCACTTGTGGGCAGAAGCATGCAACATTGTGGTTTATGTGCAAAATCATTGTCCTCATAGAGTACTTGGCATGAGTACTGGTAAGAAGCTTGATATTTCACATTTGAATATTTTTGGCTCATCTGTTTACATTCATGTGACAAAGGATGCCAGGAAGAAGCTCGAGCTGACTGCAGAAGTTGGGATATTTGTGGGGTACACATAAACACCCCATAATTATCGTGTGTGTTTTCCAAATAGTCGAATGATTGTGATGTGATGGGATATAAAATTCAATGAGGTGAAAGCCATGAAGTTGTCGCTTGAGAGGGAGCTACACTTGCATGTAGAGGAGGAACTTCTTGTTCCCAAAGATGAGCCTCTAGATGTGTATCAGCCACAGGAGGAGATTCATGGAGTGGAGGAGTCCACTCATGCAGAACCAAACATCAGAACTGGCAAAAAAAATACCACAGAATCTAAGAGACTGAAGCTTGATGCAGCACAAAATGTAGGAGTCCCTACATCATAGTGCAAACAGAAACAATCACCTGACCGATTTACTGGATACATGGCTCTTATGAGCAGGTGTATCATGAGAGAGCCATCTTATTTTGAAGAAGTAGCGCAGGATCCCACATGGGTAGATGCCATGGTGGAGGAGTATGACTCCATTGTCAGAAACAGTGCTTGGGAGATTGTTCCAAGGCCGATGGGTAAATCAGTGATAGGTTCAAGATGGATCTACAAGGTAAAGCAAGCTGCTGATGGGAGCGTCGAGAAGTATAAGGCAAGATTTTTTGCCCGAGGCTTCTCACAGATCGAGGGGATTGATTATGAAGAAACCTTTTCACCTGTCGCACAGTATTCTTCCATAAGGACCATCCTTGCTCTCTCAGCACAGATGGGTTGGCACATTCATCATATGGATGTGAAGACTACATTCTTTAATGGGATCATTGAGGAAGAAGTGTACATTGAGAAATCTAAAGGATTTGAGATCTTCAGCAACGAGTCGAATGTGTGCAAACTCAAAAGAGCATTGTATGGGCTGAAGCAAGCACCACGTGCTTGGTACACTCAAATCAACAGCTATTTCACCAAACTTGGCTTCACCAAGAGTGAGGCGGATACAAACCTGTACCAAATTGTGGTGGAGGGTAAGCTTTTAATCATTTTTCTTTATGTTGATGATTTAATGCTAACGGGTGATGAGCAGTTGATACACTCATGCAAGGCAGATCTTGCAAAGGAGTTTGAGATGAAGGATTTGAGCCTCCTTCATTATTTCCTTGGATTGGAAATATGGCAGCGAGAATGTGAACTATTTGTGTCTCAAGGCAAGGATGCTCGGGAGATACTTGGTAAGTTTCACATGGAGGACTACAAGCCCATGGATACTCCTCTTCAAGGAAATTGGAGGAAATAGGATGCTACGTCGGCAGAGGTAGTGGATGCCACTGTTTATCAATAGTTGGTGGGTTCGCTCATGTATTTAGTTAATACAAAACCGGACATATTCTATGCGGTGAACCAGCTTAGTCAAGCGATGGTTAAGCCTACCAAGCTCTTTTGGAAGGCAGACAAGCATGTCCTAAGGTATCTCAGGGGCACATCTGAGTATGGTCTATGGTACAGACAGATGGATGAGGTGAAGTTTCATGGCTTCACGGATGCATATTGGGCAGGCAGCCCAACGGACAGAAAGAGCACATCATGAGGGGTTTTTAGTATCGTACCTACAGCAGTTTCTAGGTACAATAGGAAACAAATATCTGTGGCACTCAGTTCAACGGAAGTAGAATACATGTAGCAATTCAAGCTACATGTGAGGCTATCTGGATGAGGAAGATCCTGGTCATTTTGTTCGGTTCTCATTTAGATCCTATAGTGATACATTGTGATAATCAGAGTTGCATTAAACTCTCGATTAATCATGTGTTTCATGATAGATCTAAACATATTGATATAAAGTATCATCGTATCAGAGATTGTGTGCAGCAGAAGATCATGTTGCTTCAGTACATTCCTACGGAAGATCATGATGCAAATATTCTGAAGAAGGCGCTCAGCAGGAGCAAATTCGAATACCATAGAGGTAGGATCAAGGTGAAGGATAATCCCTATCTTGTTGAGAGGGAGTGTAGAGATTCAACAAGATGATGAGCTTAGTGAAAAGTAAACACCTTCACTAAGTGGGGCCCGCAGGCTATTTTTAGGTGTATGTCTATTTTTAGACATGGTGAGCATATTCTATAAGTTGCAGGATGCTATTTGTAGATGGTTGATCAAATGTGAAAAATAGATGAAATTCTATTTTTAGAATATTGGGCGGAGTCTATTTATAGATCATCAATCTAAAAATAGGTGCATGTCGATTATTATTAGCCCTTAATAATAATCTGACAATAAATATCAACTTATTCTCTTGGAGCACTTTACTTCAGTGAACAAATTTGGAAAATCAGTGGGTTGAAGGAATTATGCAATTCCTAGGGTGGTTGGTGACTCATGCATGGAGGACTCAGTTAGAACTGAAGTGGAAAAGTTATGAAAGAGTTGGAAGAGTAGTTATGGGAGTTGTTATTTAGTTTAACTCATTTAAGTGAGTTAAACTCAGTTGAGCTAGTTGTATCTAGTCTAACTGAAAGATACACTAGTGATAGTTTAGTGAATTAATTATTTAATTAATTCATAACTAGAGACTCACTTACAATTGAAAAAATACAGTAGTTAATTATGCAATTCCTAGGGTGGTTGGTGACTCATGCATGGAGGACTCAGTTAGAACTGAAGTGGAAAAGTTATGACAGAGTTGGAAGAGTAGTTACAGGAGTTGTTATTTAGTTTAACTCAGTTAAGTGAGTTAAACTCAGTTGAGCTAGTTATATCTAGTCTAACTAGAAGATATACACTAGTGATATTTTAGTGAATTAATTATTTAATTAATTCATAACTAGAGACTCACTTACAACTGAACAAATACAGTAGTTAACTACTTGCATGTCAGTTCCAGTGGAGACCCAGTGGAGAGATAGGTGAAAGGGTGAGATGGACTATCTATTGTGACTATAGTGATGCATTCAATGCATCTGACACACATTGGAGATGCCAATGAGGATTGCGTAGTCAAGGCAAGGCCTATTCGAATTCATTCAAAGGTCTTCTTCAGCAGGGATTGCACAGTGAAGGTAGGCTGTCAAGAGGCAAGAAATTGGTGCATAGATATGCAAATTTCTGCATGACAGTGTGTAATGATTGTTGATTGTACTGAGAGCTTGAAGTAATAAGCCTTGTATGATATTATTACATGATTCCATTGATATACATAATATATGATAGTTGGGGTTTTTAGATTTAAGCTTTCGCGTTAAACAATTGTGTCCATGTGCGATTGATTTTCTTCATGAGTTTTGCAATTTCTGATTTAATTTCTGCAAAGAATTAAGAGGAAGGATTAGATATTTAACATAATATTAATTTTTTAGATCAGGAGGATCCGGTAATACTATCAGTATTAATAAATTTCTACAAAATACATACTATGCAAAAAATAAAATAAATAACTCACATATAATTTGTACTCTCTTGATGGTATGTCTCCAGGGTTGATGAATAGTTTAAAATTCATATTCAACAAGGGTTCAACTTATTTTATATTTTTTTTTTTATTGAATTTGATTGGTAACAAATATTGACATGGATTGCAATCTCTCAAATTTGAATGTGTGTTCTAGATTGATTTGGATGTGATCCAATGTTTGAGATTTTTTTATGGTTGATTCTTTTGATTTGATCTGTTTAATGGATAATTTAATGTTTTGGGTGTTATTTATTGAATTTAATGAGTTGGGCATCATTTATTGAAATCAATGGGTTGAATTGTTGAATAACTCTGTAGTTATTTCTGAAATCCATCAACTTTGTATATGCACAAGCATGAATGTGCACTGGGACACTTAGCTCCAATTCAGCTCAATGGGGGTTGAAGTGATGGGTACCTTGTATGGTGGATTATACCATTTTAGGATAATTTATAGTTTTATTTGCATTGCATTTGGGTCAAGATTTTGTATACTCTTAATATTTAAAATACTATTTATGGACAATCAATATTTGGGGAAATTTTGGACATAAATTAAAATATATTTTCACTTAATGTTATTTATTTTTTCTTAAATGTTGGTTTAATATGTGGAAAGTTATGGTGGCTTGGTGGGACTAGTATTATGACAACTACTGGCCCTTGCACAACGTTAGACATCTCTCCCCTAGTTATTTTATAATCACAACCCTTAACGCAATTTTTGAATAAACAAATAGTCGTTTCATAATTTTTATAATCTAATGTTTGGAAAGAAATCATAAGGAGCTGAGGACAATGATTTTATCATCCCAACCCTTAGTGAAATTGTTGAATAGGTAAATGGGTGTTTCATAAATGATTTTCTATAATCTATAATCAGGAAAACGATGTTCTTTATAGCTTGAGTGGGCATAATGGTTAAGAACATGTGTTTCCTTGTAAGAGGTCACAAGTTCAAAACCAAAGGTTATAGAGTATATATGCCTTCGTAGACTTAGCGCACGGAGGTGGGTCCCTTGTCCCAAAAACAAGGGGGTCTCATACACCAATTTGGTGTCTGGCTTGGTCGTGACCTTAAAATTGGATTGTAGAAGTCAAATTGAGAGAGACGTGCAATTATTTTCATACTCAACATAGATTATATATATACGCTATGTTGAATATGAAAAGAATTGTACGTCTCTCTCAATTTGAGTTCTACAAAACACCTATTTGACAATTAAGATAGTTTTATTTTGCTATTTTAACTTTCACACTTTTTGTTTATAGTTGATATTCATTTTTGGGGTTAAAATTTCATCTTTTAATTAGAATTTGTAAATAATTATACATCTCCCTTAAATTGGGTTGTGCAAAATGTCCATCATTTATGAAAAAACAATTATAATATTTTACTCTTTAAAAAAAAAAAAATTATTCTACAAACAAATAAAATAGTGAATACAATGATTACAAAAATTAATTATAATAATTTAATGTTATAAATAATAAATAGATATTTAATTTAATATTGTACAAATAAATAAATCATGAATTTTAATTTTTAGATTTAAGAATAAAAATAATAATAATAATAACATATTGGAAAAATTCAATTGATGTTTTTATTAATTCTATTATATTATTATTTTTGTAAATTGATTTGTATTACCTCAGAATATCAAATTACATCATTCTTGCTATCACGGATAGCACATTACACAACAATACATTTATTACCTTCCTATTCCTAGATCCCAAGATTGTTCATGGATTTTTATTATTTTCCTTTTCTCTTGCAGACGTCAATAAATCATGAGGAGTTATCAGGAACATATGTAGATGATACAATGATGAAACTTCTTTGAGATGGTTCTAGTGCCGAAGACTCTGTCATGTTTGTTGTTTCCTTGTCACTATCTAAGTGGTATGATTCATGGATATGTTTTTTCCCACTCATTGACAGAGTTGAAATTATGGTCAAGCCTCATTCCTTTGATTTTTTAGTTAAGGGATGAGCTTTCTTTGGTGAGGGTTGAGGTGGCTATACATGTGGCTAAGCTAATTTGAAGGAGTTTATTTGGTGGTGGGTGTCTTCTGTTACCGAGTGTTGACTTGCTTGTGAATCGAAGTAGTATTGGATCCTTTCGTTTCCTTTCAAAATTTCCATCCAAGTCTCTTTTTCTTACCATCTAGATGGTTATAAGGCTCTTGAGAAAATGGGAATTGATTCTGAATGACTGGGCTATTTACAAGTCCTACAATAGAAATCAATGTTTTCATAATCTAGCGGTTATGAAAAAACCCTAATCCTCCACTTGAGAAGGATTTTATTAGGAAAATATTTATTGAGATTCACTCTGAAGCAAATGTGAACAAATGTGACAATTCCTTTAATAAACCTTTTAGTGTCTAATTTTATGAAGTGTCCTAGTAAGTTACCTACCTCGACTAAGATATTTGGTTGTGTCAAATGAATGGGCAGGTTAGGGATCCTTACATAGACGTGGGGTTTCTAAATCCCTCATGGAAAGAGGATTAAAATTAGGAAACCATAGTTGAAAGGAGAGAATAGAATGAATTTGGAACAATGTCCTTGATCAAAAACCTTTTTCTGGCCCTATAAATTTTTGAAGAACAAAACAAAGAATCCTTTTGAACAATAACACAACACTGCATTCTGAGACAATTGTTTGTGCACCCTGATGAAACTCATCAATAGGTACATTATAAAGGGTCATAATTCCATCCTCCAACTTTATAACTATCTCTTTATTACATTTATTTACATTTATTTTCATATTATGCTTAGTGAGAAGGGTGAAATATGTTTGTCATATCATGTAGCATAATATGGTTAATTGTAGGAAATTGAGCAATTTTTGAGACATCTATATGTAGGTTCTCAGAGTAGACAATAAGGAGATATTATAGGGGTTTTCCACCTACTTAACTCCCTCAATCATCCCAATATCACATCAAGATATCTCTCATTAGCTCGAGGTCATTGGCAACCAAGCAAGTGAAAGTCATGAGGAGCCAAGCTCCACTCTTCTCGAGTTTTAAGAGACAATATTCCTATTTTCTAGGTAGTTGTTGGTAGCTACTCTCTTGTATAAATAAACATGAATATATCATTAGGATTCTAGTTTTGATTTCAACTAGGAATCTATTGAGCTCATACATTGTTATTTTTTTACTGTTATGTGATGTAATAGACCTTGATTCAATTATAACGAGAAGTTGTTATTTGATTCATTACTAATTTTGTTTCATAGGGTTGAGGCTCTTAGGTTTGGCCCCAACCCAGTGGCTTAGGTCCCTCTTGTGTACTTGTATATTTCTCTTAGTTTCATAGTTTTTTTTATTTTATTGCATTCAGTAGGAAATAATCCATCAAAACCTGTGGTTGCAACCTCTACTTCCCCTCTCTTGTGGGAGCATGGATTGAAGGATTTACAACCACAACCAATTTTTTTTATGATTTATTGGAAACATATTTGTGTGGTTATCTTGTTTTTCATATTCTTGTTGTACCTTAGGATTTTTTTTGTTAATTAGATCATAGTCTTGGCATAAAATAGATGACATTTAAATTCAACACATCTCTTCCACCACTAGTTGTTTTTTTTTTTCGATGATAAATGAATGTATGCATGTGATCATTTCATGGTTGTTTGAATCTATGGGAAAATGAACCTTTAGCACCTCCACATTGGACTCCATCACTTCCTCTTCCAAACTCCAAACTATGTCATCAAAATTTTGTTTTATGAGCTCATTTTTCCATTATCACTGAGAGCATCTCTTCTAGTGCAAAACAAGCCCTCAAGGGGATCTGAGCTTGGTTAGAGGTTTTGGCCACCTTTCACCCATTTTAATTCACTTACATTCACCTTACCACACCTTCCAACCCTCTTCTTGACCTCTTGAACCTTCTCAGAAGCCTTCCTATAGCATTATAGGGCTTCCTGTAACAATACAAGGCTCCTATAGCAGCCTCCTATAGAATAGTCTATAGGTCCTCATTTCCATCCAATTTTGATCCTTGCTGCAACTTGAACTTAGCTTAGGATGTTATTGACCCCCAAATATGGTTTCGTGACCATTAGAGACTTCTAGGCCACTCCAAACCCTCCTTTTACTTTTCTGCAAAACATAATAACATTAGTA
Source organism: Pinus albicaulis (assembly GCA_034641835.2). Lineage (NCBI taxonomy): Eukaryota > Viridiplantae > Streptophyta > Pinopsida > Pinales > Pinaceae > Pinus > Pinus albicaulis. The sequence continues at coordinate 1,265,157,237 of CM076570.1, forward strand.
TTTTTATCAAAAATTTATAGAACCATGATTTATATGCAAGTGTGGGATAGTTAAATAATAGATAGAATATTGACTTATGGTTTTATAGGATATGCAAGAGAAAATAGTTGATTTTTCGCAAATAGGATTGATAGCTAGATAGATAATTGCAAGATAGTGTAATTTCCTTTCTGCAAGTAGGTGAGATTTTTCATATTCATGATTTGTTTCAATAGAATTTGCAAGTTGAAGTTGATAGCATTTACCTTTTCTCATTTAGAGGTAGTTTACACGTTGCATATGCATTAGCTAGTTTCACTAAAATTCAGTAGGAGGAATGGCCTTGAAACACTATTGATTAGAATACCTAGTCGAGGGTGGCATGATTAGAATCCATCTATTGTGCATATAACATTTTCACCTTGAGGTTTATACGAACCCCGGGTTGATAAATAGATTTGATTAGCCCTTGGGAGCTGTAGCACTCTTGGTGAAATACTAAGGCTCACCACTTTTTGGCAGCGTTGTTGGGGAGGTGTCTACGTAGATGAATGTTTCTGCTTAGGCATTATTTTCTTCTTTTTGTTTTGCATATGGTTTTGAAAAAGTCAGAAAAACCACAACAAAATTGTCTTCAATGCCTCATAGGAGTAGGGATAATCAAGGAAAATTTCTACAAAAAACCCACACAACCTCACATATTCAACCTTCTCTCTTCTTCAGTGATTGTCAGATTCTATTTCTAACAACAAGGGAGTTAGAATACCCTTTAGGCAAGCCCCCTGAAATTTTTGAAGAACCTATTGGGGAAGAATAAGGACCTACGTCACCCATCCAAGCTATGGATGAGAATAGAAACAATGAGATATTTCCCATCATAGAAACTAATTGGGAGGCCAAGATGAAGAACATCAAAACTAATTCCCTCCCACACTTCCATGGCCTAACCTCTGAGGACCCTAATACCTTCATGTTTGAATTTTTTGTTTTTTGTAGGACCTATGACTATGCCTCAGATGAAAAAAAGCTGAATTTTTTCCCATCTACCCTTAAGGATGCAGCCTTGCGCTAGTTCATGGGTTTTCCTAGGTGCAACATCACTACCTGGGTCGAAATGCAAGAGTCTTTCAATAACAAGTACACATATTATTGTAGGCCCAAAGAAACCAAGGAAGAAATATTTAGGATGACCCCAGGTCCCAATGAATCTTTAGAAGACTATGAGGAAAGGTTTCAACTTAACTACAGGAGGGCGAATTGCACCCTTGATCCTGGATCACTCAAGTTATTTCTTCTCTGAGGGGATCAACGAGGAAGTGTTGGCAACCCTTAACATGCTATTTGGAGGGGATATATATCTTTTGTATGATGATGACATCAAAAATGTGTTCAAAAACCACTCTACGATGGCTAGGAAGAAGGGTATAAGTAACCAAGGCTTGACAAGTACCTCTTTCTCCACCTTATCCATAAAAAATGAGATAGGTAACATGTTGGAAGATTTCAAGAGTGAAATTTTTCATACCTTTACATTGCAAATGGATACCATGAAGATCAAGAGGAAACAAGAGGAGGCAGAGAGAGCCTTAGCTATATTTTTCCATAAATGTGCTGGGAGACACCCTAGGAATGAATGCCCAATGAATGTCATAGAAGTCTGCTCAGTCGGTGAGGAAAACCATGCAACAAAAAAATTCCCTTCCTTACCAGGCCTAAAATATATATACCAAGGGGTGGAAGGTGGGCCAAAGCAACTCTTCTTCATCAATAAAAGGATGCCTCAAGGACCTCGGCCATACCAACAAGGCATTGAAGGTGCACCTTATTCTTATTACAATTCAAATCAAAGTTCACCTTTGCAACCTTGGTACTCTTCCACTCATCCATCACGTCCCACACCTTCTTCTTGGCCTTATGCTCCTTCATATCCTCCTCAACCTGTCAACCATCCTTTTCAGCCATATCCTTCCCTACCTCCTCAATATTGCAACCCATCACAAGGTTGGAAGCCTAAGCTTAACCAACCTAATGCTTTATTTCCTCCACCACAAAGTCAACCAAAACTCGCTCATCCTGCTCCACCTAAGCAACCTTAGATGCCTGATCAACCCAATCCAAACCTAAATAACAAACATGCACAACAGGTCTACAATGTAGATACATCTTACCCTGCCTATGTTGTGGAGATCCAAGAAATTAACCTTAGGTCTGGGAGAGTGATCCTAGATAACCATCCACCATATCCACTTGAAGAGCTTGAATAGTAAAAGGAAGAGAGTACCCCTCAAGCAAATACACCTCCTTTCCCTGACAAATTTATCCACCCTAGCTAACACACCCCAGAGGAGATGGAACTTCTGGGAAAATTGAAGAAATTATGTGTTAAGATACCCATTATCTAGGATATTAAGGATTTTCCCATCTATAATAAGCTTATCAAGGATAAATGTTTCAAAAATCCTGGGAGAAAGAAGAGAGACACCCCCACCATCAATTTTTTTGGTCAATTACCTGATTTGATGATGGGGAGAGTGATTTCCCCGAAATACTTAGACCCTGGCAATCCAATAGCGGATATGCACATTGATGGTATCATTGTCCCTCATACAATGATTGATATTGGCGCTTCCATCAATGTCATGACTAAAGAAACCATGTTGAAGATCAACCTCCAAGGAGCCTTGAAAAATATCACTACAGTGTTGCAACTAGCAAATATATCCATAGTAGCTCCCGTGGGAGTTGTTGAGGATGTCATTGTTAGTATGAATCTTAATCGCAAGTGTACAAAAAAAACTCACTTTAGTTGTGCATAACAAACAGCCCTAACATCAAAGATGGTTGCCAATTTCTTTAGATCTACAGTTAGTTGACCAAGATAAATGCTACAAAATCTAGATATATGCAGTAAAAGACATTAAGCAGTAAATAAAAGCAAGAGTTTCTCCATGCATCCAATAGACAAGACAAGAATATTTTTAAAGAATTTTTGTATTTTTGACACCTGGGAAGGGCACATAGAAAGATGTTACCAGTCCCCCTCAATGGGATGGGTTCTTGTAAGTCCTCAGCACTTCAAATCAAAGATCTCTCTCTCTTGATGGTGTAGAAAACCCAAACAAAAAATTGGAACTCAAAGGGAGCTCATAAGAAAAATGGTAGCAAAATATGACAATGATGGAGGATCAAAGTTAGACCAAGAGTATAGATCCAAAGTGATCTTTAGGCAACAAAAGGTAGTGAATGAATGGAAAACCCCTTCTATTTATAACAAAATATTGAGTTAGTCTAGATATTGGTGCATAGTTAAAATATTATTAACCAAATCAATATCCCACTTTTATGGAATATTTTATTATATTTGTTGGAGGGAAAAAGAATTTGACTTTGGTCAAATCCATTTATTTGTAAATAATAAATAAATAAATGATTTATTTATTATTTTAAGGATGTGGTTCAAAGATAATAATCAAAATAATAATAGTTTATTTAATTATTTATAGTAATTTAAATCAAAATTGTGAGAATATTATTTAAATAAGGTTTAAATAATTATTCCTAGAAAATAATAAGATAAATAATGATTTATCTAATTAAGTTTCCTGTTTTGGCTTAAATATGACCAAGAATATTAATTAAATTGTTGTTTAACTAATTATTCCCTGAGGAAAATCAAAAAAATGTGGATTTATTCAATATTTCCTCATGGGGTTTCCTGTTTAGACCATAAACAACTTAATAAACATGGATTACTAAGTTATTTTTCATAGTGAAAGCAATTTTACTTAGGGTAAAATTAGTCTTACATGGTGTACTTTGGTCCATGTAATAGTAATAGGTTATATGACCAAAAAATGGTGTAACAGATTGCCCCCCAACGCGTGAGCGTTAGGAGCTAATCGTATGAACGAAGTACGTTGTAAGAACTCAATCACTAGACACCGAATGGGAATTCATAGAGAGATAAATATAAGGTAGACCGAAGTGCTAGAGGACTAGACCCTGAGTAGGTGAGACTTACAGGTGCGACAAGTCTCTTTTATGAGTGAGTACCTATGCTATAGGCAGCAAGGGAGGCATACCTATGCCCAGCGAGACAAAGTACAAAGAATAATGCGTCCAGTAAACAAGGGACTGAACTATATAGTAAATGCTGGCATAAACATGAGCCAGATAAAAACATGATAATGAATCCCACATACATATTGTGTCTGGGATAACATCTAGGACATATACAATAATATCTGAGTACATGAGATATAAGTACAACCAAAGTGCCCCTTTAAACAGGAAAGGGATCAAATCTGACTGATACATGCAAACTAAAAGGCTCTGCAAGCGGTTGAGGTTGACATCATCAAATCTATGGAGTTGCATCAAAGGTTGTAATGAAGAGGTCATCCGAGCATGTGGGGGGCTACCTGAAGGGCCACCCCATCATGAGGTCTGAAACATCTCACACACACCCGGGAATCACTGGTACAATCTGCTGCATCACTAAACCATCAAGTATACGGATCTCGATCATGTCGTAAGGAGCTAGAACTGATAAACAATCAAGTCAAAGGGCAATAAGGAGTCCCTTTGCCTGATCTGAGGCACCGAACAAGAATGGAAGTTGGAACCAAGGTACACCTCCCTCTAGACCTGTATTCTAAAATGAATGATCTGATGTCGACAGAAGGAGGTCCACCATAGGTGAGGCAATAAGGGATCCTCAACTAAGGCACGAGAGAAAATAGTATAGCAACTAAAAGCAGAAGCACAAGGATGATGATGAAATAGAGTGCTGAGTAGTGGAAGGACAACTTCCCTTGTTAGAGCATAAAGGGCATGGATGCCCTAGCAGCAACTGACACAATATCAAAGGGGACAGGGGACAGTAGGACTGAAGGCCATGATCTGCGACACGGGAGAGGAATCAAGCAATGAAGGATAGAGGACTATAGTTAGATACAAAGGGACTTGGGATAGACTCCATGGATGCGATGATGACTCAACTCGGATGCTCTAAACAAGGGCAACTCGATGATGCTGCCACACAAAAAAGGTCCAATGGGGCCCATAAAGACATGAGTACAAGATGGTTACTGATGAAGAAAATCGACATGAGCATGGACAAGTATGGAGGCAAAGTGGTGCCCCAAGTACATGTGTTGCAAGTGAAGAAATTAGATTTTGAGGAGTGGTGAAGTGACGCTTCTTGGACAAAATGTGTCCTTGTGAAGTATCAAATCACAAAAAACTAATGAATACCCATTTGAGAGCTTTCCAATGGTATCGTCGGTTTGTCAAACTGAGCTACAGTTTGGTTGCAGTAGGCGAAAGAAAAATCTAAGGTTTCTCTTTTAATAAGGCATTTTCCCTCCAAATTAATTCATTTGCAAGTGTAGCTATGGTGAATGTAGAGAGGAGAGAAGGCCCTAAATCTTGTGGCAATCATAGCGGACAAAACGACCGTTGGAATTGAGATCCGTGAGTTGCAGGTAAGAGGCCTAACCCTACTCTTTCATTTCAATGGATTGAAAGTTCAGTTTAGGTGCCCAGAGCTTGGAAACAGACCCCTGATCCTCTTCACAGTCGGGTTGCACTTTTTGGGGAAATATCCACGACCTGGGTAGTAGGATTTGGGTAAAAAATTGCGACCTGTCACAGGATTTTGCCTGAAAAGTGCAACTTGATAGAGAGGGGTTTTTCTGTGCTATTTTTTGGCTGATAGCTGGGTTTTTATGTTTGTATGCAGTCTTTCCTTTCTTACACTAAAAAATATGATGATTTTGTGCAGATATGGCAGAATTACGGATCAACTGCAGAGAGAGAGACCTAGGAAAATTACGGTCGGAGATCCGGGAGGATCATGGTATCTGTAGTGCATTGGCCAGGTTTGGGGTCCTAAAGTTTGTGGAGGACCCTTTGATAAGAGCTAGGGAGCCCTTGTTGGCCCGTATTCTCAGTTATTGGGATTCGTACCATGAGGTATTTATAGCGCAGGGGCACCGGATTGAGTTGATGGTCCAGGATATATATTTTCTAACTAGTCTCCCACCACTTGGGATGGTGGGGAATATTCAGCCAGTGTTACCGCAAGGGCGAAACATCATGGAGTTTGTAGAGCGCCATTGTCAACCAGGTCTCCATGTCAAAGGGACACAAATACCGATCAGGGATCTAGAGAGGTTAGAGACCCGTGATTTGGCCGTAGCGGTGTTGCGGATCCTAGGCAACCAGGCACTCCACCACATCACTGGGAGGGCAAATGATGCTTGTGGAGAGTGTGTTGAGTGGGACCTACTATGGGTGGACCCAGATGATGTTTTCGCCGTTAAAACGACAGTTGTCGCTATGCAAGTGGCAAGTGAACCATGACTGTGCATATGGTACAGTTTTGTGCTCGCTCTTCTTCAAGAAGATCCCGACACTGCGACCATCCATACAATTGCAAGATGGGGGCCCGAGAGAGCCTAGGATGTGCCAGTGGGGGCAACTACTATGCAAAGGAGGAGGTGGGGCAGTCGGGCAGGTGTTCCGACTCGAGTTCTTTGCTCATTGGGATCATATCCCACTGTACATAGATGACTATCCCTATAGTGGGATGAGTTATTGTGGGGACTCGGACTTGCCACTGCCACCTCGTCAAGTATGGGGGCCCTATGGTAAGTGACAAGTTGCTAATATTTTATGTGCATTGTAAACATTAGGGGAATTTTGAGGTCTAAAATGGGCCTCCTAAGGAAAATGTACAATCAAAATTCGCTTTATGAGAACCAATTACATTTTAGGGGATGAAATCATCCCTAATGGTTGAGTTTGCACTGCTTGAGTTAAAGGTACTTATTTGTCACATTCTCAACGGTGGATAAAAACTCATGGTTAACCATGGTAATGCTCTAAGTACTTTTAAACTCAAATTAAAGTACTCATAATAAATGTCATTTCACATTTTTTGAATAAAATTCCTACATAAAATAATATATTACATTTATTATATTATTTTCATGGTTAACCATGGTAGTGCTCTAAGTACTTTTAAAGTCAAAATAAAGTACTCATAATAAATGTCATTTCACATATTTTGAATAAAATTCATACATAAAATAATATATTACATTTATTATATTATTTTTATACAGTACATTAATTATATGTTATTATACAATTTAAATATAAATTTTAATTAATAACATATTATATAATTAATAATTTATGAATTTATATTTATATTTTATTTTAATTTATTTAAGTAAAATGGACAAATGCATTAGTTGTTAAATGATAATGATTTTTTCTTAAAAAACTCATTCTTATTTATAGTCGCATCAATACAATTTTTTTATCAATTTTATTTTGGTACAAATTTTGAATTGAATTTAACCATGGTTACATTGATTGTGGTGCAAACAGTGAATTGCAAATGCATAAATATTATTTTATTGATTTAGCTATTATTTTACTATTTCCTTAGGAGGCCCATTTTAGACCTCAAAATGGTTTCATAATATTGTATATGGTACTGATTCTTTCACTTTTGGTAAATAGAGCCATGTATTGGTCTACCCTCAAAGTGGCAAGGGGTCATGCGGCGCATAGCGATGGCTGGATAGGGGATGCGCGATCTATGAGCTATGGGAGCAGAGCCATTGGCTCGGGATCCTCCAGATAGTGATTAGGTGTAGGGGCAGGTGGTGCCCCCAGTTTTGAATTTTTGTAACATGCAGTGGGCATGTCATATGTAGCAGAGTTGATGGACTCTAAAAAATTTTATATGACACATATAATGGATATGCATTGTTTTGATGGTTTTATATTATTGTCTTGGGTTAAATGCGTGTGCTAAGTGCCAATCTAGAATATTGTTTGCAATGTTATCTACATAGTGATCTTGTGCTCTAGGTACATGATTGAATGTAATGATTTCAAATTCACGCATCAAAATTGTCACTCATAAATATCTTCTAAAAAGGATAGGATTATGCACACGATATACACCATTCAATTGCAGGACAAGAGGCAGGGAATCTAAATGAACATGAAGGTGAAGGATTCGATAGGAAAGGGCATCGGCTAATAGATTTTGCACTGCATCATATTCAGCCTGATTATTGGTGGAAGTACCAATGCATACACCGTTTAAGAGAACAAGTGAATGTAAGGGGGTAAAAATGGCCCAACTTATGAAGGCTAGATTGTAGGAGTAGTGACTTGCACCATCGGGATAACCGATATAAGGTGTGGATGGGGGGTCCATCTGAAAGGTGCCACAAGACAACAAATGAGAGGATGATGAACAATGCTGGCAACCTGAGTGCAAGGTAGAAATCGAATAAACACTACTAGAGGGAGTGCTCTGGGTACGATGTCTACCACCCGCACACCAACGGGGAGGTGGTGTGTGGGAGATACCTTGGGGATAGCTTGTGCTTAGGTTTCAAAATTCACCATAGACACAGATGGTACCATTCCACTTATGGGCGGGAAAGATGAAGTTAGGGGTGGACAAGGCTTCCATGATGTCGTCATCATAATAGAAGATGGGGTGACTAGACGAAGAGAGACCACACGATGCAGTGAAGCTACCTAACTCATCATCATGAGAAGGTTCACATGTGCATCATCACGGGGGGTGATAGAAGAAAAGCCAGATAAGGGATCCACTGATGTTAAGGCCAGGGTGATCGCTGAAGGGAGGTTGAGTGAAACAGAAGGGGAAGTTTCAGAGGGAGCTTCCATTGTGGATCTCATGAATGATGATAGGTAGAGGATGGTGGCTATAGGCTCCGTCATCTTGACATTAGGAGGGGGAATTTCAATGGGATCGATTAAATCCTCAAGCTGGCATGATCCATACTGCGAAAGGACAAGAGAGGTGGATTGGTTCTATTCAATCTCGTACTCCCGAACTACCTCCAAAGAGGTGTGGTAATGCGTGAGGCAGGGACAACGATGGGTATAATGGCCATGGAGATCACACAAAGCAGAATTTTGGTTGGTGTGAATAGTATTAGGGTTCTTGATTTCAGTGAAAGAAGAAATAGAGGCTTCAGGGAACGTAGACTCAGGGAACGCAACATTCACCATGGGCTTGATAAGAGGAAATTCAAGACAATGATGGGTGGCATGACTGATAAAATCACACAAAGAACTAGGCTTTGGAGGTTGAGGAGGAGTAGGCTCAGTCGAGGCAGCCTTGTCTTGAGGTGCCTTCTTGCAAGCTTTGCCCCTTTTACCAAGCTATCGAAGTAACGGGAGGAGGTTCTGTTGAGGTGGTTGAGGCATGATGGCAATGGGAGGGTCATGAGGCCAGGTTGAACTGGGTCAAAGCAAGATAAAGTTTGGAGGTTGACTAGGTGGGGTAGTGGGTGGGGGATCGATGTACCAAACGGGAATCCCGGGGTCGGGTTAGGAAGGGATAAGGTAGCCATGGTCTGAGAACACTCTGGAGGGGAGAGTAGGAATGGTATCGGGTTTGGAGGGTAATGGCGAGGTGAGACAACTGTGAGACAGGTGAGACAACTTCAATATGGTTAAGGCTGAGGTGTTGAAAATGGCAACACGAAACAGTGAAGGAGGCCTCCTGAAACATCTTTCCTGATCCTATTTGGAAAGTGATCACCTAAACTAGGTGGGGACCACACAAGTGATTTTTGTCAGTTAGTCTATTTTTAGACATATGGATCATGGTCTATGAGTTGCAGGATGCTATTTATGGATGATTGGTCGAGTTGGAAAAATAGATGGACTTCTATTTTTAGACATATTGGGTGGAATCTATTTTTAGATTGCCAGTCTAAAAATAGATCAGTCGAATATTATTAGCTCCTAATTATATTTGGACTATAAACATTATCTTATCCTCTTGCAGCACTTCGGTTTGAGCTACGGATGTGGCACATGCAGCTGACAGAAGGAATTACGCTATTCCTAGGGTTTAGTTGAGCTATTGCATGGTTGACTTCGGTTAGAACTCATGTGGCAGAGTTTGGTGGAGTTGATGAGACAGTTGATGGAGTTGTGTTCGGTTTAACTTAGTTGAACTAGTTGTATTTAGTTTAACTGGATAATACACTAGAGATGAGTTGTGTGAATTAAATATTATTTAATTCACTAAGTATTAACTCATAATTCAACTAAAGAACACATTAGTTAACTGCAGTGCATGGACAGTTTCAGTGGAGACCAGTGGAGAGATAGGTGAAAGGGCAAGATGGACTATCCGTTGTGACTACTAGTGATGCATGAATTGCATCTACATATACATTGGAGTTGCCAATGAGAATTACGCAATCAATGAGAGTAGGATTACATTGAATTGGTCTTTTTAATCAGCTTGGATTGCGCAGTGGAGGCAGGCTAGCAGGAGGCAGAGATCGGTGCATGGATTTGCAAGATTGGTTCCGATTAGTGTATGACGATTGTACTATACTGAGAGCTTGTGATAAGCTTTGTATGTTTGTATGAGATTGTCATATGATCTCCATGACATGTATAATATACAGATTGTTGGGGGTTTTCAGCTGTAAGCTTTCCCCATTACATATTGTGTTTATATGTGTGATTGATTTATGCTTCTATGTGCGCATGCGCTTGTTGTTTTTAATTCCGCATGTTGATGATCAATGGTAGAAGAGATTATGTGTTATGCATGAAGCTCAAATAGTGTGTGACCAAGATAATCTCGGTTGAATAAGTGATTTATTCAGGAATTTCTACAGCAGGAACCATGCCAGGAGGGTAGAGAGGCTCATGGATACTAGTTGCAGATGAAGGGCGAGGAGGAGGGGGTCCAGAAGGCTGAGTCGAAGTGCTAGGAGTAGGTTGCGGAGGGCGGGGCTATTGACTAGCTGAAGCGGGCCGCTTGAGGGAAGCCCGAGACGATTTCATCATGCAAACATTCAATGAGCTGGGATCAGAGACAGCAGGAGGAAGACCAGAAAGTGAACCAAGAAAAGAGGAGTCTTTGTAGACTCCAGGTGAGACACTGGTCAAGGGTTCGACGGTTTTCTTATTGGCCACCGAAGATATGATGGACTCAGGGGAGGTCTGAGACTTCGGTTCGTAATATGTCAACTGGTCAATGGTGACTATCTTTCCATTATGGGTAAAGGACATCTTGTGGTGAACCGCAGATGGTACAGTAGACATCGCATAGGTGTAGCTACGACCCAATAGAATGTTGTAATCTAAGGGGGCATCAATGACTTCTACGTCAATGCAAACAGTCTTTCCCGCAAGAGTAATAGGACAATTATGGAACATGCTAATGGGCTTGGAGGAGTGGCTGTCCCACGCTCGGAGGCTGACAATGGAAGGTTCCAACTCAAGTGATCTAAGTTTCTTCCAAACCAAAGCGGACATCACACAGGTGGATGCCCCCTCATCAATGATACAATAGGAGACATTGGCATTCCAAATCTTGACGGGGATTTCGAAGGCTACGGAAGCGAGAAGAGGAGGATGTTTTGACCGATCAAAATCAAAGATGATCAAATGATCACCTGAAGGATCTACGACACCCATGGCAGTTATTAGAGCTTTTCATTGTGAAGGGCATGACTAGAGGAGTTCCAACATTGAGATGACAGTAGGAGATTGCGCCAAATCATCTACTATACTATACGAATGGGCAGCTTTGCAAGAAGCAGTGTTTCGGTGTAATGGTCCCTTGGGGATCTTGGTATGAACCTCTACCTTAGGCTGAGGGATCTGTAAAGTACCATTGGTTGTCGAAAGAGGCTCTATAGAACCTGAAGAAGGGGGCTCGGGGGCAGACGTACCGGGAGGCTTGTTGTACTGACGGGACTGAATCTGAAGGTTGAGGTCAAGGGTAATGGGTTGCTCAGAGTTCATCATGAGAATTTAGTAATTGGAGGTACCATATGGAGGAGGTTGAGTGGCTGCCTGACCTTCAAGTGTTTGGGTAACCATGAATCCATGCTAAGGGAAAGGATTGGTAAACACAACTGGCTGAATGGGCGCAAAATGGAGAGGGACAAAAGGGGAGGCTTGGTTTCCTCACGATGTTGCTTGAGTCTCCCACATCTACCGCATATGTGGTAAAAGAGGAAAATCGTGGGTGTAATGACCATAGACACTGCAACATGAACAAGGCTTATTCATGCGAACAGGCCTGTTTTGCTTGGGCTGAGTGCCCTGTTGCTGGTTAGCATTGTTAGGTGCATTACCTTCAGGATTAGGTCCAGGATTACTAGGGGTACATTGATTTTGAGTGCCTTTCCTCTTATTTTTGGAAGTAGGAGGATTATTCGTGCCCTGATATGCATATACCTACCCCTGAGGGGGTGATGGCTGCTATTGCGGGGGTTGAGAAGGCAAGGGAGGCAGGGGTGCTAATGGTGGAGGAGCTGGAGCACCAGGCTGCGGATACGGATAATAAGGAGGTTGGGTAACATTGTGGTAAACAGTTTGGGAAAAATGAGGAGGCATGTCGTATCCTGGATACATGCTACCGGGAGGGGGAAAAGTGTTGGAGGTGTTGGCCCCTCCCTAAGGGAAACCATAGCCCATGGGAGGCTAAGCGTAGGGATGAGAAAGAGCACCAACAATACCATGGGCAGCATGGGATGCCCCCAGTGTGTTGCCACCACTGGTTCTAGGGAGATCAGGTAAGAGGGTATAAACATAACCAGACTAAGCGTAGATCAAGTCATATTTAATGTAATCTGGAGAGCAACTTCTTCGGTTTGAGGGAAATGCGATGCGACATCTTTTCCTATAGCAAGCAAAAGGGATCTAAGGAACCAGTCCATGTAGACACGGTCTTCAAAGGTAGGGGCTCGACATAGGCTCTTTCTTCTCCACCATTCCTGGACATGATCGAATAGGCAGGTCGCAGACAATTGACAGAAAGAAGTAAAAAGTTCAGTACCAGTGTCATAACAAAGGGGAAGCTAGAAATAAGACAGAAAAGCCCGGGAAAGAGTCGCAAAGGTGGTATGAGAGGAGGAGGCTTGATCAACATACCACTTAGAAGCTTTGCCAGTAAGCGTACGTTGGAACAACCAAAGACAGATAGAGTGATCAGTAATGGAGTTAGATGAACACCACATGTGGAAAGATCGAACATGGTTTGTAGGATCCTCTCCAACAAGACCTTCAAACTTGGGGATGTCAGAAGGGAGCTTGTTTGGCATAGCAGGCCAACCAGTGTCATGGAATATAGGGTCATTGATCAACTGGTTAAAATTAGGAAGACTGAGGCCTGCCATATAGGGGAGCAAAGGAGCAGCTAGGATAGTTCTTGTTGCGGTCCCACTAGTAGTATTCCCAGCATTAGGGTCGGGGATACCACCAGCGTTAGGTCCTTAACCACACATGGTGAAGGTGACAGGGGAAGAACCAGGGACGGAACCAGAAGAGGAGTCATAATATGGACTCGGAGGAGGACTAACTCGAATCCTACGCGAAGGAGTAAGTCTTCCTAACAGAAACTGAGGATGAAGGCCAAGAAGTCTCCGAGATAAATGCCTTGGGGGCACAATGATGAAAGCACAAACATGGCACAAAGGGAAAAGAGACCAACAAGGGCAAGGAGGTGCAGGATCAAATGATTACAATGTTGAAACAAGGGCAGAGAGGTGCAGGATCAATTGATTACAATGTTATAGTCTTTGCCTGGCAGTGTTAACCAGGCTCTTCTTCACTTAGGGTGTGTGTGTGTGTAAGTTTTAATTTTTAAACCCAGACATTTGTAGAGAAAAAAGAAAAAGTGCATTGTGTAACTGTAAATAAACCTGCAAATAATAGTATATGAAACTGAAATAACATAAAATAAACATCTAATTATGCAGTAATCTAAACTCGAGGAGGCGGGCCTCTCAACAACTAGTCTGTGGGTGGGAAAAAATTTAGTCAAAACACACCAAAATAGCCAATAGATCTAAAGTTGGGAGGGGAAATGATCTAAAGGTCGGATCTGCCGGAAATAAGTTTAGACAAACAGCAAAAAATCAAAGGGAAAATTGTTGTAAATGAGGTGGCTAAAGGCTACAACCTAGAGGGAAATGGAGGGGACCCTAGAGGAAGACCCAAACAAAACTAAAAGGAGGTGTCTTGGATGGATGAATAACCAATCTGAAGTGGATCTAAAGGTGAGGGATCAGATCTAAAAAAATGGCTTAACACACTGAAATTTCAAACGATCTGCTGTAGCTAAAACTCCTCCTAGAAAGGTGGAGGCTACTAAAGCCCTAGGGGGCTAGGTTCCCAATTTGATGAGTAAAATAGTGCAAGTACAAGTCCAAAACAAGTGGAGACAGAGGTCAGAAAACCATGAACAGAGGCCTAGACAAACCCAAAAAAATCTCAGAAAAATTCCCGCAAAAAGTTCAGGTCGTAGTTTTTGACCTGTTTTCTGCAGAGGTCGCAGGTTTTGGCCTGTTTTCTGTGCCTTGAAGGTCTAGGTCATAGGTTTTGGCCCAAAAAGTGCGACTTGCACTTCTGGCACTCTCAAGAGCAGGTTTTAGAAAAAAATTCCGTCTCAGCTACGGCGGATGCCTGTCACATGCGTAATAGGTCCGAAAACACACAAAAGTTAGAATTTGTAATGTTTTAGGGTTTATAGGTTAAAAATATCATTAAGAAAAGAAAAACAAGAATTTGAAGAGAAATCCTAGGGTTTGAAGCAGCTAGTCATGCAGGGATTTGAAAAATGACAAAGGTCGTCATCATAAACCCTTGTGGAGTCGCCAATTGTTAGTATGAATCTTAATCGCAAGTGTACGAAAAAAACTCACTTTAGCTGTGCATAACAAACAGCCCTAACATCAAAGATGGTTGCAAATTTCTTTAGATCTGCAGTTAGTTGACCAAGATAAATGCTACAAAATCTAGATCTATGCAATAAAAGACATTAAGCAGTAAATAAAAGCAAGAGTTGCTCCATGCATCCAATAGACAAGACAAGAATATTTTTAAAGATTTTTTGTATTTTTGACACCTGGGAAGGGCACATAGAAATATGTTACCAGTCCCCCTCAATGGGATGGGTTCTTGTAAGTCCTCAGCACTTGAGATCTAAGATCTCTCTCTCTTGATGGTGTAGAAAACCCACACAAAAAAATGGAACTCAAAGGGAGCTCACAAGAAAAATGGTAGCAAAATATGGCAATGATGGAGGATCAAAGTTAGACCAAGAGTCTAGATCCAAAGTGATCTTTAGGCAACAAAAGGTAGTGAATGAATGGAAAAACTCTTCTATTTATAACAAAATATTGAGTTAGTCTAGATATTGGTGCATAATTAAAATATTATTAACCAAATCAAGATCCCACTTTTATGGAATATTTTATTATATTTGTTGGAGGGAAAAAGAAATTGACTTTGGTCAAATCCCTTTATTTGTAAATAATAAATAAATAAGTAATTTATTTATTATTTTAAGGATGTGGTTGAGTGATAATCAAATAAATAATTATTTATAAATGATTTAGTCAAATTTAACAAGGAATATTATTTAAATAAGGTTTAAATAATTATTCCTAGAAAATAATAAGATAAATAATGATTTATCTAATTAATTTTCCTATTTAATTATGACCAGGAATATTAATTAAATTGTTGTTTAACTAATTATTCCTTGAGGAAAATCAAACAAATGTGGATTTATTCAATATTTCCTCATGGGTTTCCTGTTTAGACCATAAACAACTTAATAAGCATGGATTACTAAGTTATTTTTCATAGTGAAAGCAACTTTACTTAGGGTAAAATTGGTCTTACATGGTGTACTTTGGTCCATCTAATAGTAACAGGTTAGATGACCAAAAATGGTGTAACAGTCATGGTCTCCATTGACTCTTGGGAGTATACCACTGACTTCCTGGTGATTCAACCCAAAAACAAGTTTAATGGTTATCCTCTTATCTTAAGAAGACCTTGGTTGGCCACTGATTATGCCTATATCAATTGTATGGATGGGAACATGACCATCAAGAATGGAACCTTATAAAAAAACCAATATTTTATCCTCCTGCTTAGCTTTCTATTGAACATGATATACCTTTGTGGCTAGAGGACAAGGAATAAGATGAAGTGTATCATGAAACACCATACCCAATTTGTACATTAGATATTGTTATAGGAGGGGGGAAACCTGATGAAGATGACCTCATTGACCATATCCTTCAGAACCAACCCCCCACTACCATTCCACTTGATGAAATTGTGAGAAAATCTGGAAGAAGTCCTTGGACTGAGCTATGCTCGGTTGAATCAAGCCCTGGACATGTCAAAACTATAGAGTTTGGCCCATATAGAACCTTAAATATCAATATGTCTCTCTTATAAAAACAAGACGAACAATTGTGCAAGATGCTGAGAGAACACTTAGATGCTTTTTCTTGGGACTAAAAAGAAATGAAAAGGTTGCATCCCTCAGTATGTACTCACCATATTTACGTCAAAGAAAGTTGTAATCTTGTGCACCAACCCTAGAGGAGAATGAACCCAACCCTTAAGGACATTGTGAAGGAAGAATTACAAAAGTTGTTGGATGCAGGGTTCATATACCCCATCTTATATAGTGAATGGGTGTCATCTCTTGTCTTAGTCCTAAATAAGAATTGGAAGTGGAGGATCTGTGTTGATTACAGAGAACTGAACAAGGCCACAAAAAAATACCATTTCCCTTTACCCTTCATTGACCAAGTTATGGATGGTGTTGCAAGGAAGAAGTTCGTCTCTTTCTTCAATGGTTACAAGCATATCCAGATCAGCCCTAAAGACCAAAACAAAACTATATTTACATGTCCTTCGAGTACCTTTGCTTTTACAGCTATCCCATTTTGCCTATGCAATGCCCTTGCGACTTTTCAAAGTGAAGTTTTGAGCATCTTTGTTGAGTTTTTCCATGAATCTGTGGAGATATACATGGATGATTTCACTCCCTATGGATGTGATTTCCAAGAGGACCTGTATAATCTAGGTAAAATCATGAGGAAATGTATTGAAATGCATCTCTCATTGATCCCTGATAAATTTGAATTCTTAATGAAGGAAAGGATTGTCCTTGGCCACTCCATATCTTAGGAAGGAATATAAATGGAGTCAAACAAGATTGATAGAATAAAAAGGGTCCCTACCCCTCAAAAATAGAGAGATGTTAGGAGTTTCTTAGGCTTAGCTGGTTACTATAGAAGGATTATCGAAGATTTTAGTAAAGTGGCTTCACCATTGTTTGGATTGCTGGCCAAGGATTCAGATTTTTGTTGGACAAGTAGTTGTCAAGAGGCCCTTGAAATTGTAAAAGATAAATTTACCACTACACCCATAATTATAGGTCCCAATTGGGCTCTGCCTTTCCATATCCATAATGATGCATCAAACAAAGATGTGGGGGCAGCCTTGGGAGAAATATATGATAAGTTACCCTATGTCATTTATTTCATTAGTAAAAATATGTTTAAAGCTTAATTGAACTACACTGTCACTGAGAAAGAACTCTTAGTTGTTGTACACTCCTTGAACAAATTTAGGAACTATATCACTGGGTATTATAATTTTGTGCATACTGATCACGCAACTATTAAATATATGATGAAAAAACTTGATGTGAATTCTATAATTATTAGGTGGTTGTTATTGTTACAACAATTTGACTTGACTATCATTGATAAGCCAGGAAAATAAAATGTAGTTGCAAACTTTTTGTCTAGACTCACTTTGCCTACAGATGATGAAGGTATGGTCAATGATCAAATTCTATATGAGCACCTATTTGCTATCTTATTGTTCTCTTCTTGGTTTGCTAACATAACCAACTACTTGGTTGCTGGGATATTTCCTCCAAATTTTTCATCCAGGGATAAGAGAAGAATTGTGAGAAAGAGTGTCTCTTTCACTTGGATTGGTGGCAATATTTTCAATCTAGGACCTGATTAGATTTTAAGGAGATGTGTAAGGGAAGAGGAACTCTTTGAAATCCTCTCAACATGCCATGATGGGCCTTGTGGGCGTCATTTTTCTTCTAAGAGGAAAACCTTCAAAGTTCTACAAGCTGGTTACCATTGGCCCACTCTCCATCAAGATGCGAGGAGGTATACCAACAGATGTGATCAGTGCCAAAGGATGTGGAAACCCACACCCAGGGATGAGATTCCTTTACAACCTAAAGTGGCCTTAGAGCCATTTGAAAAATGAGGCATGGATTTCATTGAGCCAATTGATCCACCATAAGGATAGAGAAAATACATTATTGTGTGCACTGACTATTTGACAAAGTGGGATGAGACAAAGGTTTTCAAAGAAACAACAAAGGAAAAATTGGTTGAGTTCCTAAGGGAAAATGTTTTCTACAAATTCAGGTATCCAAGGGAGATAGTCACCAATCAGGGGGATCAATTCATATCACATTTGATTGAGAATATCCCGAGGCAACATAATATCAAGCACAGAACATCTACTGCCTATCACACTCAAGAAAATGGGAAAGTAGAGGTTACCAATAGAGCATTGGATAACATCCTTACTAAGGTTGTGACAAGCAATAGGAAAGATTGGGCAGATAGATTAGTGGAGGCCACTTGGGCCTATAACACCAGTTAGAAGACAACTACTGGGTTCACTCCACATGATTTGGTTTATGGGAATAAAGCTATGTTATCTATTGAGTTTAAGTATAACACTTTGAGAATGGCAACCAAATTTGACTTAGATATCACAAGTGCACATCGAGAAAGGTTGATCCAACTGAATGGATTGGATGAGTTTAGAATGTAGGACCTCCTACACACTGAATTTATACAATTACAAAGGAAGGTCTGGCATGATAAGCATATCAAGGAAAATATTTTTCAAGAAGGGGATTGGGCCTTGCTCTATGACTCTATGTTCAAGGATTTTAAGGGAAAATTAATGAAAAGGTGGTTTGGACCATACCTGATAGAGAAATTTCTTGACAATGAAGTTGTCCAAATTAGAACCATTGATGAGGAAGGGATCCCTCTGCTTGTCAATTATTATAGACTGAATTTATACAAGAGACCCATGTCTAAGGAAAAATTCATCAGTACAATTAGTAGAGAAGTCAATGTGATTTTGAGTTGCATGGCTTCGAGTTCACAACCCTCCTAGGAAAAGGAAAAAATAAAAAAAATAATAAAGAGGCTTGGATGAAACCTCTATGAGGCATCCAAGTCAAACTCCAAGGTTGAAAACCTATTTGAGGCAGTCCTGGAGCAAAAAAGAGGAAGAAAAATAATGAATATCCCTAGGTGAGAACCTACTCTAAGGCACCCAAAGTGGGAAGGTGGGTTGAAAACCTCCTTGGAGGAAGCCTACTTGTCTCTCTCTAAAAAAAAAAAACAGAAAAAAAAAACAAAAAACAAAAAAAAACAAAAAAAGAGGAACAACACAAGATGATGCCATGACCATTGACCTTTCTTTTGTTTTGCAGGATTATGCACGGTGGAATATTATGGCTACAGGTAAAAGAAATGTTCAAATTTTCCTTCACTCCTACATTATTCACTCCCTCTCCGTCATCTCCACTCATATATTCAGCTCTCTCCACCATCCCATTAGTTCAAAACTAAAGTTTCACCTCTTCTCTATGTTGCTACGAGAGGATCTTGTAATGCTACAAGAAGGTCCTCTGGTGCTACAGGAGGGTTCATAAAAGTTATAGGAGAGAAATTCAAGGGAAAGGACAACCCAATAGGAGTCTTATGACTTGTATAATGATGAATAAGGCTCCCTCATCCTTGTCCACCATCCATCCATCACTCATCCATATCACTTCACAAAGAAATTCACTCAAACCCTCCACTATGTCCTACATGTTACTTTTTTTTTACAAAACCATAGAGGTATTCATATCCATTTTTACAAGTCCAGATCGCTCCCTCATGGTCCTAGTACTATCCTCAGCTCTTATCACACTTCCCCTCAACACCCTATGTAGATTGAACACCCAAGGGTAAAAGGAATGGGCTACTACAAGAAGAGAACCTCCTCCTGTAGAAAACTTGTGCAATCACCATAGAGAGCACTACATTGTTTTATTTTTCATCAAAGGATACAATGGGACCTTGTGAAATAACTCTGGAGAATTCATAACACTCCTAGTAAGAATCTCCACCAATAGCAACAACTTGGACATCAACAAAGTACCTGCACACACACAACAAACACCACAGTCAAGCATCAAGAAGAAAATGAAGAAATACACACTGAAATAAGCCATCAAGTGAAACCCCCTTAGTGTTAATACAATGGTCCAACTCCAACATGCAAGTTCCTGCAGCAAATCAACCATGAGGTAGGCTCAGGTAGGCTCAGGTATGGCAATCTCTCACTCTCTCCCTATGTGTAAATGACTAAAATGGATGAATGTCGAGAGGAGATGTTTTAATAAGCTGAAGATATTATTTATAAATCTTTTGGGAAATCACATAGGAAATTATTTAGGACTAGTTATTTATAATTGGCTTTAAAGTAATTAATTATTTATGAATAATTATTTTAGTTTCAAACAATAAAGATCGTAAACAATTTAATTAATTTTTTTTGTTAAAGTGAACTAAGAAATTTAATTCAGTTTTTTGTATATATATATGCGCAATATTACAAAAATATAGTTGCATGAGATTCAATAGGTGTGAATAGTTGCAACCAAGCTCTATACCACATGCAATGGCCTAAAATTAAATCATAACTATATATGAAATCACTTATAAAAAATTGAGAATATAATTAAACGTGTAAAAAATTGCTAATATTTACATAATCCACATGATGTGAGTGAGAGGAATCATACTTCGAGAGTTGACAAACCCAACTCACTTACTTACTTACATCATGTCATTTCTATTTTTTTTGTTTTAAGTTTTTCTTAATGTAGTTTTTTTCATAATTTACTATTACTTATTTTACTTTTTTACTTATTATTAATTTTATTTTTTTCCATATATTTATTCTTACTATTCTTGCTTTTTTTTTAAATGCTTCCTTTATTTACTTATTATGAAATTCACTTTACTATTTACTATTTTATTTATTTATTAATTATTATTTTAGATTTTATTATTATTATTATTATTAATTTGATAATATGGGGAATTACAAATATATTATATAATAATTTGACTCCACCACATTTAATTTTTCTAGCATTCAATTGTTGTTCATTAACTTTTTTTTTAAATATTTATTTACGAAAAATAGTATTTTTACTTTTGAAGTGAAATAAATTTAATTATGAAAAATGATAGTAAAAAAAAAAAAACGAGAGGTATCACATGTTTTGATGAATTTTGTCATGGAATACTTAACCTTAATCAAAGCTATCATTCATATATATATATATATATATGAACATCTATTTTCCATTCACTAAGAGTAGCAATGTAGAGTTAACTTAGTAGCATCTAAAACATTGAAGGTTGCATAAAGAATGCACAAAACTTCATGATCTTACACTCCCTAGTCAACCATTTAAGTCTGAGTTAACAGGATTCAACAACTCATAAGTCATACTAATTCTTTGGCTTACCAATTCCCACTGCTACCAACTTTCCCGGTCTAAATATAAAACTCATATTCTAAGTTTCAACTTGCATCCGTTTAGATGGAGGAAAACACAGTGTTCCAATTTGTCAACCAAGTTGATTAGACCATTCAAACTTATTCAAATCAAGCTTAGGTATTCAATGTGACAAATTAGTGAAACATTTGGGAAATGGATTACAATTTAGGATAACCTTCAACCATGAAATCTTCACCATCAACACACTTACCCTTGCTAGAGCCTTCACTAGTGAATCAATCACAATCATGTGCTTACCCTCTACCTTGCCAAGTTTACCAAAACAAAGTGAGATTTATACTTTAATAGTAGTAGTGCGGTTTTAAAGTTATTTCTCAGTTGCATCCATTTTGTATGTGAGGGACTTTATTGCTAAAATTATATCATTCACTATGTCTTCCAAGGTAGTGATGCTTCTAGTGTGCATCATTGGACCAAGGGGACCACCAAAATGGTTTCCCAAAAGTTATATCAATTTGTTTTTTGTCATGAGAGGAGTCTTTGAGATAGGTCATAAATAATGGCATTGTCTAGTCCACAAAGAAAAGGTTACTTGAAAGTTATGCTAATGCAATAAGTGTCACATAATGACTATTTTGGGATAGGTCTCCCACAACGGTATTGGCTAGCCCAAGACCTATTTTAAACTTCAATGAACGTATTACTCTTTTTTAATTAATATTTCTTTGATGGAGTTCTCAAATCATTGATATTCCACAAGGTTGTTTTGTTTATCGTTTGTGTTGCAAAGGCCAAGGTTGCAAGTTTCTAAGAGTAGAAGAGTATTATGCAATATAGCTCTTTGATATAGCAAAGGGTTTTCAGTAGTAGTGCTTGACAAAATATTTAATGGTCCTAAGGAGAATAGATCATACCCTTAGTCATACTACTTGATTTCTTGGTACATGATAGTGATCGCCCTAATTCTTGTTCATGTTGTACTATAGCATCAAGATGAATGATGGGTTTGTGTAAAAATGGTTTTAGGTGTGCCTAGAGGAATTCTAATATCTTTGAGGGAACATGAAAGATTGAATCAATATACATGCTATGTACAATGTGATACTACTTTCTAGGTACCAATAACGATGTACAAGGGCATATAACTAGGTCACTTGCTTGTATTCACTATGTATGCTTCCCCAACTATAGGTTTACCCATTGAACAAAATGTTGTTACATGTTTAAAGCTGTTAAAACATGTCTCCGGCCTCAAAGAATATCTATAAATTGAGTGCAAGTGGCATAAGAAAATGTTATGATACTACTTGTGGTGGAATTAGATGGCTTTATTGATAATATGAATATGAAGTAATGCTCATTTGCATCTTTCCAACAAGGCTTTGAGTAGACAATGATTGGGTAATGTTAAAGCACTCCTTAATGCTAAGGTCACCGGCTCAAACCCTGTGATAGTCCCACTTGCCTAAAAAAAACAATGTTCACTAGCATTTTCAAGGGAACACCCTCAAACTAAGTAGAACTCAAAAATAATATTAATCACTTGGAAGCCAATTACACAACTTCAACTTCTACTATTATAAGTAATTTTTAACTATTCAAAACTTTGACCACTTAAAAAATAATCTTTATTAATGATACTACAATAACTAGACATTAGACTTTCTTTAACATTGTCACTTATATAATCTCACTATTTAGTGAACTTTATTCAATAGAATCTCACTATTTAGTGAACTTTATTCAATAGAAATATTCATTATACATTAGATAATAACCCATACTAAAAAAACACATATTCTCAACCAAAAAAACGCATGAAAATTCCAACAAAATCTTTAGATAATAACCCTCATTGAAATATGATGTCATTTTAAAATGAAAGATGATGCCATTTCAAGATGATGTTGAGACTTACAAATATGGTTGAAAAAATTAATGCATATCAAATTAATTAAATAAATTTAAAAATTGAAATTAAAAAATATATATATGAAATTAAAATTACAAAGCCACCGCTTCTTGCAGGGTGATGTCAGGGTGATGTCATTTTAGGATGATGTTAGAGACTTTATAGTCAGGCTCAAAAGATAATGCGTGAGAACTATTTTCTATTAATAAATTACCAATTTATTTATGAAAAGTCTTCGAGAAGATAAGAATTCTTCTTATTTAAAAGGGGAAAGAAATCCTGGAAAGTGAATAAAAAGGTACAATATAAGATTGAAAAGCTTTAAAATGTGTCCACAATCTATGAGAGTGTTTTTGGGATCTTTAAAATGTGTCCACAATCTATGAAAATGTTTTTTTTGGAGAGGATAGATATAGACATTTATGTTTTCAAATTAAGATTTTTTTTAAATATTAAAAATATAAGATAATAAATAACATCATAAACATAACAATATATATCATCATATCATCACATATTATTATTATTTAATTAAATTGAAAAATAATTTAATTATTTGTGGAATTTTGTTATAATGATGTAAAAGTCTAGAACAAAATCTAAATACTTTTTAAGATGATGTTTTCCTCCATCTCTGGACTCTCATTCTCAATATCTCCCTCATATTTGAACAAATAAGCAACACAAACTAAATAATATACCATTAACATTTTTTTTTAATAAAACATATAACATCATATTAAATATATTTAGTCAATCATAATTTAATTTAAAAGATTTAAACACATGCAACCAGATTCACACTGACATAGAAGCGAGAGTACAGTTAATGGCTTCCATTCTCTCTCGCTATATATAGCTCTAACAGGTTCCTCACTCTCATAACTTGCGAGGACAAACCTGCTCAAGACTTTTTCCAAGATTTCTGCCTGTTTGGAATTTGGCCACTTCCTAAAGGTAAGGCTAGCAACAATGTTTATCTAGTTAAAGTTCTGTGTACAGTCTCATTTATATTGTTATACATGACTTCTAGACTGATTTATCAGTCCATGGTTTTAAGATGCCCCTGCCACTCTAAGTCCATTGATTTTCTCCAGTTGGGTGATTCAATTATCAATTGTTTAGGCACCTTGAGGCCCAATAAACCATTCTTAGTTTGAAATGTTTTCATTTCAAGAAGGATATGGGGTATCTAGAAATCCAGTGTTGAGCTCAAATTTTAGCAACTGTTACCGTTCTTTTGCATTGAGTTGTACTCCGGGATTTTTCTTGTAAGGTCCAGAAAGTGATATTGTGGTAATGTTTTTTGAAATTTGCAGTGTTTTCTTTATGTGAGCCATTGAATTCAGTGTCTTTTGGGTTTTTGCAGGACTGAATTCATTACAATGGAAGGATCAGTGCTGCCATGCAAACGGCCTTATGAGGAAGCATATGGTGAATTCTGCAAGAAAAACAAAGCTATGAAGAAACGGGTTGATCCAGTTCAAGGTCTGGCTAATGCTCGCCATGAGTTTGGTGAGCATGGAGGTGTGAACATGTCCATAGAAGCCTCGGCTACCTTTACAGTCATGGAGCCTGAGACCATGAAAAGGATGTTTAGTGGAGAGCTCGGCCCAGAACGTGATTTCTACATATACAGCCGACATTTCAATCCAACTGTGTTGAATCTGGGGAGGCAGATGGCTGCTCTGGAGGGGACTGAAGCGGCCTACTGTACTTCCAGCGGTATGTCTGCAATATCGTCTGTTTTAACACAGTTGTGCAGCCATGGAGACCATGTTGTGGCCTCTAGGTGTTTGTATGGAGGCACCCATGCTCTGTTAGCACATTTTCTGCCAAGGGCCTGTGGAGTTTCAACAACTTTTGTTGATATACACAGGCTTGAGGATGTGAAAAATGCCATAACACCATCTACAAAAGTTTTATATTTTGAGTCCATGTCAAACCCAACTCTAGCAGTTGCAGACATACCATCTCTGTCTGCCATTGCCCATGAGAAAAATGTCAAGGTGGTGGTTGATAACACCTTTTCCCCTGTGATCTTATCTCCTGCAAAGCTTGGTGCTGATGTTATTATTCACAGTATTTCAAAATATATCAGTGGGGGTGCTGATGTCATAGCAGGAGCAATATGTGGGTCAGCAGATCTCATAAATTCCATGATGGATCTCCATCAGGGAGCCTTGATGCTCTTGGGGCCGACGATGAATCCCAAAGTGGCATTTGAGATCTCTGGGAGACTCCCCCACTTGGGATTAAGGATGAAGGAGCACTGTCACAGATCATATACATATGCAAGCAGAATGAAGAAAATGGGGCTTAAGGTTATCTATCCAGGCCTAGAAGATCACCCTCAGTATACCCTTTTAAAGTCCATGGTGAACAGTGGGTATGGGTATGGAGGGATGTTGTGTGTGGACATGGAGAGTGAGGAGAGGGCCAACATGCTAATGCAACACCTGCAGAATTATACGCAGTTTGGGCTCATGGCAGTGAGTTTGGGTTACTATGAGACATTGATGTCATGCTCTGGAAGCAGCACTAGCAGTGAGATGAATGAGGAAGAGAAGGAATTGGCAGGGATCTCTCCTGGTTTGATTCGTATGTCAATCGGCTACAGTGGTACTCTTGAGCAGAGATGGGGCCAATTTGAGAATGCCCTTACCAGTATGACTGATGTCCTGTCTTCTAAACAAATGTAGATGCAACTGTAGATTTCTTTCATCAGTGTTTATCTATAATAAGTGTGATGTTTGCCACAGTTAGATAAATTAATTGTGGCAGATTTATTTCCTCTTACCACTGTTTCTTCTGCTCTGTCTTGTAATTATATCAACCACATGATACCTGACATGTTGAAAATATAATCTCTGTACACATATTATATCTTATCACTGTTCTTTTTTTGTCTTTTGTCTTTGTAATATATGAAGCACATGATTCCTGACAGTCGGAAAGTATAGATCATATCATTAAATTGTTATGGATCTCTTGATAATGATAAGATATGAAATTTGTTTGTTCAAAATAAATGTATTTCTGGAATGTTTCTTTAAAGGTGTCCACCTATAAAATTGAAGGCCCAATATGCCTAGAGAATACATATTGAATATATGCACAGACTATGGTCTGGTGAGGCTGGAGTGGTATCCTCATCAGACATGTCTGGAAAAAGCAAGACAAGTCCAAAAATAAGTCATGTCATTTTATAAACATATCAAATCATTAAAGATTACACAGTGTCATTATAGATATGGTTGAGGTCTTGTTCATTCAACACCAACCACAGCCTTTTATTTGAGAAATGATTGAAAAGTTTGAGGCATAACAGGATAATGACACTGAACAGAGTTTGAGAAGCTTAAAAGGATTTTATATTCACTGCACCGAGATAGAGCTAGTCATGCTTCTAGATGACTGAGCTAGCATGTTGGAAGATGATGTCTTGGCTTGTTAAATATGACGTTGGTGTTTGATGACTAGTTTTCCATTAAGTTTGGGGAGATGAACTTTTAGAGTCGAAGAACCTTTAACAAATCATATGACGATGAGAAAAATCTTTGGAAAAATCTTTGCACGCGTGATTGTTTAAATTTCAGTGCCCTCACCAGTGTTGTGGATATCCCTTTTTAACTTCAATATCTCTATAATCAATACTTTTAAGAACTTTCAACGAAGGTGGTTTTTTTCTTCATCCAAAATTCTGAAAGTTGAGTAGGTAAGGTGTCGATGAGACTCATTCTTTCTTAGGGTTTTGATGTGGCTTTAAGGTGTTGATGACACTTATTTTTTCCTTGGGGTTTTGATGTGATTTTATATTTAATTATTATTTGTGTGAGTATTCCAAGAGTTGAGTAGCTAAGGTGTTGATGAGATTCATTTTTTCAAAAGGGTTTTGATGTGGCTTTAAGGTGTTGATGACACTCATTTTTTCCTTAGGTTTTTGATGTGGCTTTATATGTATTATCATTTGTGTGAGTTTTTTTTCGAAATTTTTTAATGTACTACAGTTTTTTTGGGTTTTACATTAACTTGCAATGATATGTTTGGGTTTGGAATGATATGTTTTTATTTTATTTTATCTCCATTGTAATTTTGTTGTGTTTAGATTGGCAATTTAGGTATTTGGGAAACATTTCAAGTTCCTCAATGCATATGTCCATTTTACAATGGTATTGTCTACAACCTCTTTCACCATGTAGACTTGAAATTGTAAGATTTGAGTGTTTTTTTCTTGAGATGTTCCATAAATAAATACATTAGTATGGAGGAAAGTGGTGTTCTCATTGCCGCACTACTTGTAAAAGTGTCTTATAAAACTAAAGAGCATGGAACAAAGCACACCTTTGCTAATTTAGGAATACTTGGATCAAAAATCTCTTTGTTATCTTGCACCCATTCATCAAGATGATTTTGGTAAACAATGAAACAACGTTGATGCTAACTAGATTGTCTAGAGAATTGTCCCTTTTGTTTTAATTAGGTTAACAAAGCCCTTTCATTATTTGATGAAGCACTTAGTGTTCCTGAGAAGCATTTTAAGTAACCTCACAATATACATGGTAATCTCAAAAGTGGGTGAGATAAGTATGTTCTCTAAGAGTCTAACACGGATGCCCTCTTTATGGATCTTCATCAATCCATAATTCTTGGAGTTATCTCACCACTTAACATAAAGCATTTCTTCCTTCTATCCCCTATATTGCCTCCTTTTATGGCCTTTTTTACCTCCTTAATAATCTTGTTGATTGAATTTTTGTTCAACTTCTTCTAACTACCACTAATGGTAAGATATTGAACTACCTTAGTATTGTTGAGAAATCAATGCAAGTAGATTAGGGTTTGATTTCTCTTTCTTGATAATTACTTTTGAATTGTGTTGGCTTCTTTTACTTCTTTATTATATTAGCTTTCATCAAACAATTACCAAATTATGTGTGTATGAAGATCACAAAAAACACAAGACACAAGATGTAGGCACTATGCCAGGACAAAACACCTCTCTAGGGGAAAACCCAGTCAAAATTCTCTTCCTTCAATAGTTTACTTTGAGATTCTTCACCCTAGACATAGACCAAACATTTCCTCCACACCAAGTCATATTTTCCAGATCTTCGACCAATAACAACAACAACTTGTCCCCAACAACTTCAACTATGCAACAACTTACGACATCATGCAGCAGTAGCAACACAAAAAGACTTCGATCTCCCAAACTAGGGCACGAAAGATAGAGAGAGAGTAGCACCAAAACTTCGATTTCCTTCTTCTCTTTGACCTTGACCCAACTCACACTCCTTTTGGCTTCCTTCACCCACTCCACACATTTTCCGGCTTCAATAGAGATATTGAACTAGCTTGAGATGAGATGCTCCAAATTAATTTGATCTCCTTCCTTTTACAGGCTTCAAGTGAGGTCGAATTGGTCTCCTTTAGGCCGACTTGGTGTGGAGGTGACATAATTCATATTTGACTCAATAATAAACATTTTTACATGATTCAAAAGGCCAAGAAGGTTCTCTTTAAATATACAATGACTCTATTGACTCAATATTAATCCTAGGAGTCCACAATGGAGACTTTGACTAATATAATAATGACCCAAGCATGAAACCCATGCTTTAATAAGTCATTATTACAATAATAAAAATTATTTTCCTTATTCTTTTGACAAGTACATTACATAATGACTCAAATACATTTTATGAAGACCGGCCCTAGTTACATTCTTCAACACTCCCTCTTAACTAGGAAGGTAATCATAATATAAAAATACAATGGAAGATCTCAAACTATATGAACTATGAAGAGTTTAGGCACCACAATGCCATGGACTAGATTCCTGACCAGGGCAATCTATCCAATGGTCTCTCAACAATTTAGGCACCGCAATGCCATGGACTAGATTCCTGGCCAAGGCAATCTATCCAAGTGGGACTTGTTAGCACTATATAATTTATAATATTGGCAAGAATAAACTATAAAGAACAAACATCAAACCACTTTGGAGCCTAGGATCTAGCCCTCCTAGACTCAGAGAGGGATCTCTCTACAAGATTTAGCTTTGTTTTTAAGTTTTCTAATATTAAGCTAGTTGAATTGATTGTGAGAGTTGTTTTTTATTGATATTTTTGGTTGGATTAAGGGATCTCTTTAAACTGTTTCCATTAGGCTATGGAGTCAACACAGGCTGGGTGTATGCATCAATTTTCTAGAGAAAATGCAAGGGAAGCTAGTTGTATATACCAGTGCTTTATAACGGAGTGAATTATGAAATGGAGAAGAATGATTTCAGTAGTGGTTTAAAAGAAATTAAGTATTCTTAAACTAGACATCAGAGAAAAAACATTTAAATTGTAAAAAAAACCATACTTATGGTGCTCTGTGCAGCAAATCTTAATCTTCAGATTTTTGTTTTACAATTAGAAAATGAAACATTGACAATAAAAACAGTGGGAAACATTAAAAATAGTAAAAGAACATCACCAGGACAATACAGCACATGAATCTTGAAAAAATTTCTTTTTATTGATTCTCCAGCTCCAAAATTACAAATGCTCCAATGAAAAATGCTTACAATCTAGGGTCCAACCCCTAATACTGAATCAAATGCAATATTTAAAATAATTCCTATTGATTTCCGTATCAACATAGGCAGTCTGTTATTTATTACAATAGCTATTGATTATTGACAATTGTGACCACTGCATGGACACATTAAAACCATTTTGATAGATGGCCAACATTTTCATAAAGTCGTTATTGAGTGTTGTAGTGGATTGTTGTGCTGACAAATTCGAGGTTGATGTGCTATACTGATACACTGGGTCTGCTGAATTGAATGATGAGCTGAGCTAGCTGTTTCGCTGTCATGTTGAGTTGTCACCCTTCCTGAAATTCACATAATTTCTCCCATTCCTCTAGACTCGGAATCTTGATCCTGATTAATCGTCTGTATATTTCATCAGTTTCTGTGTACTTCATTAATGTTGGCTTCAACTAAAATATGTGCTTGATTTCATGTTGTATGAAGATGTCATTGCCGAGAACTTCATAGAAAGCCCTCCCTATCATAGTGTTCTTCATATTAGCATGCTTGGATGCATCCTTGGAGATGTCAGTGAGCTTCTTTACATAATCTATCCTAGCCATAAGCTTGTCATTTATCACAAACAAGGAAGGAAACCCTTTTTTGTTCAGGGGTTCAATCCTGTTAAAGAATTTTCTTACTCCAATCTGAAGCTGATGACACTTCTCTCAACCTGTGCAACTAAACTCTTCTTATTTAGAACTCTCTTGACTTCAAGTATGGTTTTTGTTGGAATAGGGTTCCCTAACCTCAATTTTGTCCAGTTTTGTAATATTTTGTAATATCTAGTCTAGCACAGGGGGTTTAGGGTGGGTCAAAAACCCCAGTGAATTGTAATGGGTCAAAAGGGTAGACCAAGGGTCCACAAACCACGGTTTGCGTACCATAGGATAGCGTAGGCTAGCATGATATAAATAGATGGATAAATAGAGGCTAGAGGAGGCTAAGAAATAAATAAGCTTGAATACTGATTTGTGGATCTTTGTGTCGATTGTCTGTGTAAGGGCTCCTGTTGGTTGTGTGCGCAGAGACCTTGAGTCCTGCTGTGTGCGGACCTTGCTAGGTGTGTGTGCGAGCTACTAGATAGAGTATGTAAGCTGGATCTAGATGTTAATGAATGAGAAGACTATTTGGGATACCGAAGTGTTATGTGTTATGATTATTCACTATGCTCTGTGTTATTTATATCTACATACTGATGATTTTTGATGCACGTGTGGATGTGATACTGTATAAGACGATAGATGCATAGATCTAGTTAGATTTGGATGTTTTTCTTCTATTGCTATTGCATGATTTATGAGCTCTGCTGGAGATATTCCGCTGATACACAGTTAAGGGTTTTGTATTAGGGTTCCTTCGGCGCAGGTCTGATCGATCTGAAAGGACCCCCTTCAATTAACTTTCTCTCTCTCTGGGTGTGGAAACCTGGTTCCAACACCCTCCCATACTACTTCGGGTGAGACCTTGACCTGCGCAAGTAGGCCATTTCCGAAAGGGCCAGTAGTATAGGGGTTTATTGGCAAACCTTAAAACTGAACCTAGGTCAGGACCCCTAAAGCCAACAAATGGTTCTGTTGCCGGGACCGGGAGCATTTTGAGAGAGGGATTGGGTAATGCCACAGGGTCTTTGGCAGCCATTAAAACCTGAGTTAGAATATTGGTTCGAAAAATAGATTCAGGAATTTTCCCTAAAATAAAATAGGAGTTTGAAAGTTGTCCATATAAGAGTGGAAAAATAGATATATTTTTATGGAGGTACACAAAATATTTTTTGTGTCCTTCGCACACGAGTTGCAAGAGTGGCTAGCTTGATTGGCGGAATTTCAGACTTACTAGAAGGATGATCAGGTCATGCAGTGGACCCCCGAGTTGGTCCGGAATTGGAAAAAACTGATAATAAGATTACCAGAACTATGGATCATTGGGTTGACAGTATATTAGGCAGATTCGTGAAAGAATTTGTTGTTGATCATTTTGTGTCATATTCGGAAGAAGAATGAAGGTTCTTCAAAGGATTTAGAGGTAAGTTCCTAAAAAAAATTCCGTTGTTGATTAAGATGCTATTGAGCGAAAAGGGTGTCTTGTGTGGCCACACCGAGTGAATGACCTCCAATTTGTTAGGTACCTATATTACTAGTATAGTCCCTTATTGTTGTTAGTGTACCCCCCTTATCATTATTATTGTACCCCTATAACCCCCATATTGTTATTATTGTGCCCTTAAATTATTATTGTTAGGTCAGTTAGGATTACATTGTGGCCCACTAGGATTACATTGTGGCCCCATGGACTCCTATATATAGAAAGGAGGTTTTGTAATTTGTATCATCCAAAAAAATTTCATTCATGTAATGTATTGGAGGTTGCCCCATCGAAGTGGCTTATTTCTAATTCGTTGATATCTCTTTTCTTCTATTTTGGAGCTGGTTTCACAACATTTGGTATCAGAGCTTTTGGATTCTAGGGTTTCGCTGCTCCAAACAGGTCATCGTGGAATTTTCGCTATAACTATTTTTCTACGAAGGTTCAGAAGCTGAAATTTTTAGAGTGTGAAGCCAAATTCTTAAGGAACATCTTCGCAAAATTTCGGAGCTTGGTTCACAATATTTTCAGAGATATGATCTATGGAAGGTAGGTCATTTTTCAGGCTCCTGAATTTAACCTAAACAGGTCATCATGGCATTTTCACTATAAATTTTTTTCTACGAAGGTTAAAAAGCTGAAATTTTTATACTGTGAAGCTAAAATCTTGAGGAACATTGTTGCAAAATTTTAGATCTTGGTTCGCAATATTGGCAGAGATATGATCTGTGGAAGTTAGGGCTTTTTCAGGCTTCTGAATTTCATCTCAAAGAGGTGATCATGGGAAAAGCTTCATAAATCTCTCTCTGGGCATTGGATTGGAATGCTATAAAAAGTGACAGCAAGTACATAGACTACAGTTTTCTGTATATCAATTTCAGAGCCAAAGGAGGAAACAGTGACACGTGGCAAGTCGTACACGTTCACTCTACTGAACCAGTCCATAATTGGGTCATTGTGGGAGATTGGACATAAATTTTCCTTGAAGAATCCAAATCAGATCAGACCTGTGGCATTTGAAAGAAGCTTCAGAGGGCTACTATAGGGCCGAATTTCAAATATTGAGGATCCGAAATTATAGAGATAATTCAATTTCAATATTGAGCTCCTCAAAAGCAAGTAAAAGGTGTGTATTTTTTTTTCCGAATTGCATAAGTCTTGTTTTAAGAATCAAGTTGAATTGATTCCAAGGGCATATTGTAGAATAGATATCAGTATTGGATTCTAAAATGGCCCCTAAAAATAATTCAACACCCATTAAGCCTTTAGAAGGCTCTACTATGACTTATGAAGACGAAGAATGACAACATGACATATCAAAATTACAAGAGCAAGTGCAACAAATTTCGCTCTCGCAAAGAGCAACAAAAAATGACGTGGAAGTTTTGAAGAAAGGCATGGAAACTAAGATGGACGGTTTGAAGAAAGGCGTGGAATATAAGATGGATGGTTTGAAGAATGGCATGGATGGCATGGAAGCTAAGATGGATGGCATGGAAGTTGGCATGGAATCTAATATTGATGACATGGAAGCTAAGATCGATGAAAAAATGGAAAACATGAAGAAGGATCTAAAAGCAGACATGGAAGGTTTGACAAAGTTGATACAAGAAATGTTTCCTAATGGTGAAAATATAGTAGATGAAACTCATGATGAGAAAAAAATAAATGTTAATCATGATTTCATAAACTCTAATGTTGGAAGGAAGAACCACCATATTCCAAAAATGGATATGAGGAAATTTGATGGAAAGGATCCTGTAACATGGATACTACAGATGGAGCAATATTTTGATCTCAATAATGTGCAAAACACACAAAAGGTACGCACCACAACTTTACATTTAGAACAAAATACATTTGTATGGTATCGATGGCTTTGCTCCCGTAAAAATATTTTCACTTGGTCAATTTTTATGGAGGAAATGATAGCACATTATGAGGATACAAAGAGCAACACCTTCTTTATCCAATTGATAAATCTCAAACAAAAGTGTCCTGTGGGGGAGCACATTGAGGACTTCCAAAAATTGAATATAAGGGTAACTGATATTCCAGAGGAACACATGATTGGTCTCTTCATAGGTACTTTAAAGGATAACATCCAACATGAAGTTCATGTTTTAGAACCTGATTCATTGGAGAAGGCATTCAAGTTGGCAAGAAAAATAGAATGTAAAATTATGGCGACAAGGAAGCCTACCACTCACTTCTATAAAGAGGGAAGTGTTGCTACTCCTATATTTCCACAACCTACAAGGTTGACACCACAACAATTGGAAGAAAAAAGAGCAAAAGGGCTTTGCTACAGTTGTGATAGAAATACACTAAAGGTCATAAGTGTGCTGAGAAGAAATTATTTTACATAGATTGTGAAGAGGAAGAAGAAAATGAACAAGAAGAGGATATACACCAGGAACCAACCCTAGAAGAGGAAGAAATGAGTCTGACCATATCGTGTAATGCATTGGCGGGAATTACCACTCCTCAAACTCTCAATATAGAAGGACATATCAAGAAGAAAAAGGTAATAGTGTTGATTGATTCAGGTAGTACCCATAATTTTATTCATTGTAAGGTAGCCAAGGAATTGAATTGTTTCCTATACCCAGCACCAGAATATCAAGTGATGGTTGCAAATGGAGGAACTATAAATTTCTCTGGAAAATTCCATAATATCAAGCTAACCATGGGGGAATATGTATTGAATAGTCCAATGCTTTCGATTCCTATGGGAGGTGCTGATGTTGTACTAGGAGTACAATGGTTACAATCTTTGGGGACGGTAGCTTTTAATTTTCAAGAACTTTTCTTGACATTTTTTTCAGAAGGAAAGGAAGTCGAATTACGGGGTATTGAAGGGAAGCCGGGAAGGATAATAAGCTCTAATGTCATGACAAAGCTTCTAAAGAAAGAACAACGAGGCGTAATTGCACAATTATGCTCACTAGAAGTTCCAACATCAAAATCGTCTATTTCTGCAGATCTCCAACAAGTCTTGGACAATCATTCCAAGGTGTTTGAAACTCCCAAAGGACTCCCACCTATTCGTGATCATGATCATGCTATTCATTTGATTCCTGGAAGTGTTCCTCCAAACATCAGGCCTTATAGATATCCTTACTTCCAAAAGAGCGAAATTGAACGTATGATTGCAGAAATGTTAGAGGCGGGTATAATTCAACCCAGTCAAAGTTCTTTCTCTGCTCATGTAGTGTTGGTACACAAGAAGGATGGATCATGGCGAATGTGTCCGGATTATAGGGAGCTCAATAAGCTCACCATTAAAGACAAATTTCCCATTCCTGTGATTGATGAATTATTGGATGAATTACATGGAGCAATTTATTTTACCAAGTTGGATATTCGTTCGGGATATCATCAAATTAGAATGAAGACTGAAGATATTCCAAAAACAGCATTTCGAACTCATGAGGGTCATTATGAATTTTTGGTCATGCCTTTTGGCCTTACCAATGCACCTTCTACATTTCAAGGGTTGATGAATTCCATTTTCAAACCCTTCCTTAGGAAATTTGTGCTAGTATTTTTTGATGATATACTAATCTATAGCAGGTCTTGGAAGGATCATGTTGAACATGTTGACAGGGTGCTCAAACTTTTGCAGGAGAAACAATTATATGCAAAAAAAATAAAATGTTTCTTTGGAGTAGAAGAGGTGGAATATATGGGTCATATTGTATCTCACGAGGGTGTTAAAGTAGACCCTAACAAAATTAAAGCCATTAAGGAATGGAAAGTCTCCACAACCATAAAGCAGTTGCGAGGATTTCTCGGGTTAACAGGGTATTATCGCAAGTTTGTTAAGAATTATGGGAGAATAGCAGCACCTCTAACAACATTATTGAAGAAAGATGCATTTTCATGGACTCTTGAGGCAACTAAGGCCTTTGAACATCTTAAAGAGGCAATGTGCCTAGCACTGGTCTTAACTACGCCAGACTTCATAAAAACCTTTATTATGGAATGTGATGCCTCAGGAAATGGAATTGGTGCTATTTTAATGCAAGAAGGAAGCCCCATTGCTTTTGAAAGTCGTCCAATCAAAGGAAAGTATTTACAGAAACCTATTTATGAGAAGGAAATGTTAGCAATATTGCATGCACTAAAGAAATGGAGAACTTACCTAATGGGAAGACACTTCAAGGTAAAAACTGATCATGATAGTCTTAAGCACTTTTTGGAACAAAGACTATCTTCAGAAGAGTAGAAAAAATGGGTCACAAAGATGTTGGGTTATGACTTTGAAATAATCTACAAAAAAGGAAAGCTTAATGTTGTTGCAGATGCACTCTCAAGAAAGAATGAAGAGGTGGAATCATTGCTTTGTGCCATTTTTATTATCCAACCAGATTGGATAACCGAAGCAAGAGATGAATGGAAGAAGGACAAAGATGTATGGACACTCATTCAAAAGTTGCAGCAAGATCCTAGTACATCTGATACATTTAGTTGGAAAAATGATTCCTTATGGTATAAAGATCACTTATATCTTTGTAATAATTCCCAACTAAAACAAAAGATTCTTCTGGAATTTCACACTTCTCCTTTAGGAGGACACTCAGGATTTTTAAAAACTTACCACAGGGTGAAGAAAGAATTTTTTTGGGATGGCCTTAAATCTGATATTCAAAATTTTGTGGCGGAATGTTTGGTTTTCAAGTAGAATAAAGTTGAGACAATTAAGACCCCGAGTCTTCTACAACCTTTATCCATTCCAAGCCAATGTTGGGAGGAGATTTCAATGGATTTTATCACAGGTTTACCTAAGTCCGAAGGAAAGAGTGTCATCATGGTGGTAGTTGATAGACCTACCAAGTATGCACACTTTTGTGCTTTATCTCATCCATTTAAATCTAGTACATTTGCTACTACATTTATGGAAACAATTCAAAAGCTACATGGAAACCCAAAGGTTATTGTGAGCGACAGAGATCCCATTTTTACTGGAAATTTTTGGACGGAGTTATTTTCTTGTTTGGGTACTCAATTAGCTCATAACTCATATTATCATTCTCAATCCGATGGTCAAACTAAGATAGTAAATAAATGTTTGGAAGGATATCTTCGTTGTTTTGTATCTGTTAAACAAACACAATGGGTCAAGTGGTTACCTCTCGCTAAATGGTGGTATAACACTTCCTTCCATAATGCAGCAAAAATGACCTCTTTTATGGCACTTTATGGATATCATCCACCATCCATCACATCATCTTTAAGAGAAAATTTGAAGGTTCAAGCAGTGGAAGATCACATTGAGCATCAACAAGAATTTCTCCAACTCTTAAAGGATAACCTAAATTTGGCACAAAATCGAATGAAACAACAAGCAAATCAACATCACAGCGAGAGAAGTTTTGATGTAGGAGACTGGGTATTTTTACGGCTACAACCATACAAACAAATGTCCCTCAAGCAAGCTAAGAAGGATAATAAATTATCGCCAAAGTACTATGGTCCTTAAAAGGTGTTGCAAAATATTGGTACTATGGCATACAAATTGGAGCTTCCTGCTTCTTCGCGAGTACATCCAGTTTTCCATGTTTCGTGCTTAAAGAAGGTTATAGGTGAAAATCTTCCGGTTCAAACAATATTGCCAGAACTTGATGAGGAAGGAAAAATCATATTGGAACCTGAAGCAGTCATGGAAACAAGAACTCGACAGCTACGAAATCGATCAATTTCAGAGTATCTCATCAAGTGGAAGAACTTACCCACAGAAGATTCTACATGGGAGGATGAGAATTTTATACAGAAGCACCCAGAGCTACTCAAGCGTTGAGGACAACACTTTTTTGAAGGAGAGGGGCATGTTAGGTCCCTATATTACTAGTATAATCCCTTATTGTTGTTAGTGTAACCCCCTTATTGTTATTATTGTACCCCTGTAACCCCCATATTGTTATTATTGTGCCCTTAAATTATTATTGTTAGGTTGGCTAGGATTACATTGTGGCCCACTAGGATTACATTGTGGCCCCATGGACTCATATATATAGAAAGGAGGTTTTTTAATTTGTATCATCCAAGAATTATTCATTCATGTAATGTATTGGGGGTTGCCCCCTTTAAGTGGCTTATTTCTAAGGCATTGATATCTCTTTTCTTCTATTTTGGAGCTAGTTTCACAACAAAATTAGAGTGAGAGCACAACACGAAGTGGTGAATAATACCGAGTTAATCAAGAAGGAGATAGATCGGTATACAGTCCCTTGAGGGAATCATCGGATCGTAACCAAGGAAGGGTCATGCAAGGCGGAACAAGCCTCCTGGCCACACCTGCATCGAACTCCCACAAGGGTAAAAACTCTCCTACACCTCCCCCACCACCATCAGAGGACGACATGGTTACGCACATGAAGCTGCCTACCTTTAAGGGCATAGGAGACAAGGACATGGATCGATTCTGATTTGTAGCTGAATCTGTACAGACCGCGCAAAACGTGAACAACGATGCTATCAAATGAGCGCAGTTGTCCATAGCCTTTGAGGGGAGGGCACTAGATTGGTTTATGGGATACATTGGTAAACATGCGAATGCATCCATACAAGATATTAAGAATTCCCTAAAGCAACAATTTCGAAATCCTAAGTCATACGCTCAATGTGTAGTCGAACTAAAGGACTTTAAGCAAGGACCTACAGAGTCCATCTGGGAGGCTGACCAACGATTAAAGAAG
This sequence comes from Pinus albicaulis, assembly GCA_034641835.2. Lineage (NCBI taxonomy): Eukaryota > Viridiplantae > Streptophyta > Pinopsida > Pinales > Pinaceae > Pinus > Pinus albicaulis. The sequence goes on from CM076570.1 coordinate 1,265,196,002, forward strand.
GTTATCAACGATGGGAAATTTTTCTATGAAGATAAGCAGCATAAAGAGTGGTTTATCGCTATGTTGTTACCACACTTGTGCGGGCCCATGGGACAACAAAAGATCGGCTCCCAAGAGGAAGCTCTGGAAATAGCCATGAAATTAGAAGTTGTACCAAGGGATGATACGCAGTTCGCAGCCCTACAAATCTAGAACCAACTGGAGGCAATGGACTTAGAAATTAGGAGCTTGCAAAACGATCGCAATAAGGAAGCTAGCCCAGACGACTGGTGCATACGTTGTAAGGTACCGAGTCACACTAAGGATCAATGCCCGCTGTTATCAAACTACATAGGCTAAGGGACCAAGCCCTCTGCAACCCGGGGAAATGCATGGCCCTAGCAGTCCTGTGCTATGGTGTGTTGATTGTCGGGTGGCAGGAAGACATGATACAGATCACTGCCCGTGATTGGGTGCTTATGTTACGGAATTGAAACAACAGTGGTGCATATTCTACTCGTTTGAAAGTCATGACGAGAAAAAATGCTAAACCCTTGACCTTATGGTAGATAGGGGAAATTTATACAGAGTGCAGGGGAGGAGGGAGAGGGGGGACTGTTGGTCGAGGACGCGGAAAACTGATCTGTTACAACTGTGAAGATGTAGGAAATTTCGCACGAGATTGCCCGAACTCGGCATGCTAGTCTTGCAGATATTGCCAGCAGTTCGATCATGTCATTGAAGACTGCCCGGTGCTAATAGCGAAAATACAAGAGAAGCAGCAGACACCTACACAGAATGTGCAAAGAGTTAAGGCAGAACCACGAGACAATGGACCATGTATCAATGTAATCACACGCAGTGGCATTCCACTGGAGGAGCTGAAGAAAAGGTGGAAACTGAATCATTAATATGAAAGGCTGAGGAAAAAGCGGAAGGCTTAGAGCTGAAAAGAGAAAAAGAAACCTTCATCGAAGCACGAAGGGAGATGACCAAAAGCGAAACACCTACCACGAAGGGTGCAGTAGATCTACAAGTAGACGAAGCAGTTAAACCATTCCTCCAGGCATGTCTAAAGCTGTTGTGCAACCAGAAGGCCATAGAAAATCTCCAAGCCCTAATAGACAACTACGCAAAAAGGATTTCTCCCCAGCCCGAGGTTAAAACTTTGAACAGGATATACAAAAACAAAAAAAGGACGGGACGAGAAATGCGCATGACTGCGCAGATTCGGGAATACGAAATGGACCAAGTTATCCTTGACTTAGGCATGCTAATGTCCTACCCAAGTAGACCTGGAAACGATGGGAGAACCTAAACTAGAATGGTCGACTATTCAACTACGGATGGTTAATCAGCAGATGATTATCCCATTATGAAGACTGACGAAGGTGGTGGTAGATATTTCAGGTGTTAAGGTTCATGCAGATTTTGAGGTAATCCAGATAGTAGATGACGCGAACCCTTATCCTGCGCTCTTGGGTTGGTCTATTGACATGAGAGGCATCATTAATCTAAAGAGGAGAAGCATGATCTTTGAGAACGAAGGTGTAGAAATTTCTGAATCTTATACTTTATGCAGGAATTGTTACTGTTAATATGGTTATGCTCCTCCTACTTATACACGTTATTAACTGAATAAATTCAAGTTAAAATCGAAGAAAAACACATAACATATCTCTACCAATCCAGATCTAGAATAATCACATGCACACATTGACAAAGTGACATAATTATTTTTGGACAAATAGTCCTCGGAAAAATCCAATGTGGGAAAACCGGTCTCTGGCTGCTGGAGGGTTCTATTATTAAGAATATTTCTGAATACACAAATCTGGGTTCTAGATCTGGAAAACTCGACAGAGATAATACTAGATATACAACTCACTGGCTGATCTAGAGCCAAAATAATGACTGATCCACACCCTCAAACGGGATTTACAGAACTCAGCCAAGATTAGGGCCCAGAAACCCCAGCGCTGCCCTTGAAATCCTCTGCGTTAGCCTCTGAAGTCCTCCAAACCCTCAACGTTGCTCCGAAAGGGACTGCGTTACCCCAAAATTGGTGATGTAGTCACTACACTGCCCTTGAAGGGTCTCTGCGTAACCCCTGAGGGTTTCCTGCTGAAAATCACGTTGTCCTTGGAGAGATTGCATTGTCCTTGCTGTTGCCTTCCTCTGCACTCTCCTTGAGATGATCCCTTCCTCTTGTGTATTCTAGACCCTGGGATCAGATCATCCCCTTGGTCTAAATTCTCCTCTATGCAGCTGAAACACTTCTGAGTATTCTTAGCAAACTCTGTCCTAGAATCTCAGCTTAGCTTCAGTGCTCTGCCTCTGTGTGACTTTAAAAATGACCCCAAGCCTTTCCTTTATACTTTTATCGTTGACAAATCAACGACCATGATCAGATCTTGAATCAATGGCTAAGATTAAAATAAATCTTGATCCGTGTGACTTAAGACAATTTCATCACATGTTTAATTAAATTCACTTTTATTATTTAAGTTCCCTAAGTTTTAACTTAGGAAATACACTTAAAATAATTAATTAATGTAATATCTCCTAAACCATATGAAATTTCCCAAATCCATTTCTGGGTCTTGCAGATCAGGTGTACTCTAGTCCTTCCTCAAAATTTGGGACTTAGAGCACAACTAATGCTACCCCAAATACAAAAAATCTCAACACTCCCTCTTATCATCAAGGGTGTGCTCTAGCAATACATCACACTATGCATTACATGATTTTGAGTACTGGTTTTGTGCTGCTGAAGCTTGGCTTGCTTCCACTCAACTTTGCAATGTTGCTGCCATTCTGTACTACTTACCATGACTCTGCCACTGCCATTTCAACTTCTATATTGCAACTCCCTCTCAATATGTTGCATCTGTGCTGCTCATAGCATTGCCACTGCTGATCTGCTGCACTGCAACTTCAGTTGTTGAGAGAAAAAATTGAATCTCCTGCCCAATATTTGACAAGCAAGTCAGATGGGTTGCAACCTCATCACTGAAGCTCCATAGGCTACATATATGTGTTGGCATCTAAAGAATGATGCACAGCTACAGCTCTGCTTGCGTAATCAGACTCCCTCTACACTAATGAAGTCACATCAGCTCCTTCTGCTAAAATCTATCACGTTGTTGTTGTACTGCGCTATCCCTCTGAAGCTTTCTGCGCTGCTACAACTCTACACTGCGTAAGAAGCACTGCTCTATGTTGCTGAAGTCACATTAGCCTCTACGCTACTACTGCTGCTTTTCTCTGCGTTGCTCCTCCCAGCCTTTAGATCTGTTCTGCTTCTGCCTCATCTGTGATCTATGCACCCACTGCTCCACTTATCCCGCTATTGCCTTAAGGTTGTCGTAGCTCGCATGTGATCCAAGAGATGAGCTGCTCAAGGATCCCGCCTTCTTCTATGTAGCTCCTCTACATATCCATGTCACCCTACCTCCGTAGCTGATGAGCACTCATGGTTGCATCATCTCCTGACATTTTCTCAACAAATCTGTTGGAGATCCTTCTCTCTATAATAGAAATATAGATTTAGGGTCCTTTACGAACTGGGCACCCTCTGCTCCCTCTAACAACTGATTTCCCTCCTTGGAAATCTACCAAATAATCTATGATTCAACTTCTTCTTTGATCCTTTGATCAAACTGCAAGTTTCCTTTGGCTAGAAACTCTCTGACAAGCTAATCTCCTCCCACTCTTTGTCACTTGTGCTAAGGCTAAAAATCTGAAAACTTCAAAATTTTAACCCCACCCACTCTTCTGAATTTTTGCAGTTTTTCTCCAGTATTTTATGGATCTGACAGATTCAGATCTGAATCACACTGGATGGCTTTAGACCAAACCAACATTGTTTCTTAGTTGCCTCTCCATATTAATTGTGTGGGCTTGCTTAGGACATAGCACTAGACAACGTCACCCTTCCCTCTACGTGAATCTACCTCTAAAAACTGCGTTGTCCCTTCAAATATGTGTTTCTGCTGCTTTTCCCGATGCTTCCTACAGCGAGAACCTTCAATCTCTTCTGCTGGTGAGCCTCCTAGATCTGCAATTGCTTTGATACCATGTAGAAATTTATGAATCTTATACTTTATGTAAAAATTATTATTGTTAATCTGGTTATGCTCCTCCTACTTATACAAGTTATTAACTGAATAAATTCAAGTTAAAATCGAAACAAAAAACATAACAGATCTTTACCAATCCTGATCTAAAATAAGAGCATGCACACATTGAAAAAGTGACAGAGTTATTTCTGGACAAATAGTCCCTGGAAAAACCCAATGTGGGAAAACTAGTCTTTGGCTGCTGGAGGGTTCTATTATTAAGAATATTTTTGAATAAACAAATCTGGGTTCCAGATCTGGAAAACCTGACAGAGATAATACTAGATCTACAACTCACTGGCTGATCTAGGGCCAAAATAATGACTGATCCACACCCTCAAACGGGATTTACAGAACTCGGCCAAGAATAGGACCTAGAAATCCTAGCGTTGCCCTTGAAAGCCTTTGTGTCAGCCTCTGAAGTCCTCCAAACCCTTAGTGTTGCTCCGGAAGGGACTGCGTTACCCCAGACAGGGTGATGTAGTCACTACGCTGCCCCTGAAGGGTATCTGTGTAACCCCTTAGGGTTTCCTGCTGAAAATCACGTTGTCCTTGGAGAGACTGCGTTGTCCTTGCTACTACTGCTGCTTCCTTCCTCTACGTTTTCCTTGAGTTGATCTCTGCCTCTTGTGTATTCTAGACCCTGGGATCAGATCATCCCCTTGGTCTAAATTCCCCTCTCTATAGTTGAAACACTTCTGAGTATTCTTAACAAACCCTGCCTTAGAATCTCAGCTTAGCTTTAGTGCTCTGCCTCTGTGTGACTTTACAAATGACCCCAAGCCTTTCCTTTATACTTTTCTCGTTGAAAAATCAACATCCATGATCAGATCTTGAATCAATGGCTAAGATTAAAAGAAAGCTTGATCCGTGTGACTTAAGACAATTTCATCACCTCTTTAATTAAATTCACTTTAATTATTTAAGTTCCCTAAGTTTTAACTTAGGAAATACACTTAAAATAATTAATTAATTTAATATCTCCTAAACCAGATGAAATTTCCCAAATCCATTTCTGGGTCTTGTAGATCAAGTGTACTCTAGTCCTTCCTCAAAATTTGGGACTTAGAGCACAACTGATGCTACCCCAAATACACAACATCTCAACAGAAGGCATAAGGGTGATAGTCCCATTGGACCCAGTGGAAGGAGAGCGGTATATTGAATCGATACGAGAGGAAGAATATGTCGATCACATATAAAAACTGACCACCCGAGATGACGACTAGATCAATCCCATGGCTGACAGCATGCTATGTTGGGAAAGGGATAGTGAGTGCTTATTCGACTTAGACGAGGAGATCGAAAACTGGAAAAATTAGATGCATGATGTGTCTGCACTAAGGTGTCTTAAGATCACGAAGATATTTTGATGTATTTCTTTAGAAGTAAGAGAACTACCCTACTTTGATGGCTCTAGTAATGTTGAAAATTTCCTTGAAGCAATAGAAGCAAATGTTCCTGAGGAATGGAGATTTTGGGCCCTGGACTTAGCCATGTGCGCAACCCCTATGCATTGGTGGGAAACTTATAAAGGATCTTTTAGGGACTAGGGGGAATGTCAAAGGATGATGACCTTACGATTCCACGTACCAGTTAGACCACCAATAGAGCTCTTCTCGGGGCAAGGGGATCCACACAAAAATGTGGCTTGCTAGCTAGAAGTATGGAACGAGGACACAAGGAATGAATGGTTCCACTGATTTATTCACACATTAGGACCAATCCCTACCACCTGGTATTTGGACGCAGAACTACATCAACGTACTAGGCATTGGAGCACGATGGATGAAGACTTTGTGATGACGTTTGGACTAACGAGAGGCATCGAGCAACTTGATGAAGCCCTATAGGATATAGATGCTCTGGTGTTCAGTGAGGCCCGCCCTGAGCAAGAACGTGTTGTGCCAACATGGGATGTGGAGCTACAGGATATCATAAACTGTATAAATCTGTCAATAGAAGCCTGTGATGAAGATCCTCGGAATATTATGATCGAAGAGTCAGAAGGGGAACGGGTTGTTGCAGGTCCATTGTTGCAAACAGTTAATGTCACCAAACCTCTGAAACTAAAAGAAATCAATATTGGCTTATAAGAACAACCCAAGATGGCCAAGTTTGGGGATTACTGGGATGATGGCACAATGGGAAAGGTCGCAGAGATGCTAACTAAATATCATGATCTATTCCCGACCAATTTCTCTGAACTTAAGGGAATTGTTGGAGACATGGTAGTTATGAGGATTACATTGAAACTAGATGCGCAGTCAGTCAAACAACGACCCTATCGCCTAAACCTGAAGTACAAGCAAAACGTTAAGGAGGAAATTGAGAAAATGGTGGTAATAGGTATCATTGAACCAATAGAACAATCGGATTGGGTAAGCCCCATGGTGGTCCAGGAAAATAAGACTAAAGGAGAGATACAGATCTGCATCGACCTACGCAAGTTAAACGACGCATGTGTCCACGATCTGTTCCCCATACCATTCTCTAATGAAATCCTAAATAACGTGGGGGGTCAGGAATCTTATTCATTTACTAATGGGTGTTGAATTTTGCAACAAGAAATAGTGAAGGAGGCATCCTGAAACATCATCCTTGATCCTAGTTGGAAAATAATCACCTAAACTAGGTGGGGCCCACACAGACTATTTTTAGGTGTATATCTATTTTTAGACATGGTGAGCATATTATATATGTAGAAAGAGGCTATTTGTAGATGGTCGGTCAAATGTGAAAAATAGATGAAATCATATTTTTAGAATATTGGGCGAAGTCTATTTATAGATTGTCGATCTAAAAATAGATGCATGTCGATTATTATTAGCTGTTAATAATAATCAGACTCTAAACATCAACTTATTCTCTTTGAGCACTTAATTTCAGTATACAGATTTGTCAAATAATTGGGCTGAAGGAATTACGCAATTCCTAAGGGTTTACTGGAGTTCATGCATGGATGATTCAGTTAGAACTGAAGTGGCAAAGTTATGACAGAGTTGGAAGAGTAGTTCATGGAGTTGTATTCAGTTTAACTCAGTTAGAATCAGTTAAGTTGGTTGTATCTAATCTAACTGAATGATACACTAGTGAGAGTGGAGTGAATTAATCAGTTAAATTAATTAACAAATAATAACTCATTAATCAACTGAACAATACAACAGTTAACTACAGTGCATGTCAGATCCAGTGGAGACACAGTGCAAAGATAGGTGAAAGGGTGAGATAGACTATCTGTTATGACCATAGTGATGCATGAATTGCATCTATATATAAATTGGAGTTTCCAATGATAATAACACAGTCAAGGAGAGTGGGATTGCATCGAATTGGTCTTTGTAATCAGCTTGGATTGCACAGTGGAGGCAGGCTAGCAGGAGGGCTGATATTAGTGCATGGATTTGCAGATTTCTTCTATGTTAGTGTGTGACGATTGATTGTACTGAGAGCTTGATGTACTAAGCTTTGTATGAGGATTGTTACATGATCTCCATGATACATGATATATGATAGTTGGGGTTTTCAGCTTCAGGCTTTCCCGTTAAACAACTGTGTTATGTGCGATTGTTTTTATTGCTTCATGTGTTTTGAAATTGTTAATTAATTTTCCGCAAAAGATTAATAGTGGAATGATTTTGTATTTTGCAAGAAATTAAATATTGTGAGATCATGGGAATTTGGATTTATGCATGCTTAGTGTATACTAATTTCTACATGGTATCAAAGCTGTGTTAATTATTGGAAATTGCAATTGTGAAGTTGTGCTGAGTTTTGTGCTGGTGGAGAAATTTGAATTTGTTGTAGGAGTTTCTTGGTTGCGGTTGGAGTATGCACTCGAGGGAAACTCTAACTAAATAGCCTGGAAGGACAAGATGGAGGCGGTGCTTGAAGATAATGGCTTGAAGGAATTCATCGAGAGAGATGTTCCTAAGCCCACTTTAGCAGATGCAGTAGTACTTGACGTATGGCAAAAGAAAGTAGCAAGGGTAAGGAGGATTCTGTTGGAAGGTGTGAGAGACCATATTATCTCAAGCCTTCATGGGAAATCCACTCTATATGCTATGTGGAAGGCTTTGACAAATCTTTTTCAAAGCAACAACGACCAGAGGAAGTTGGTGCTGAAAGATAAGCTCAGAAAAATAAAAATGGAGAAGAACGACACTATTCCGGTACATTTGAAAAAGTTTGTCCAATGCAGGGATGATCTTGGGAGTGTAGGAGTCAGTGTTGATGATGATGACTTGGTGAGCTTGGCTCTCCTTAGGCTTCCAAAGAGCTGGCATAGCTACGAAGACTTTGTCAATGGATGGGAGAAACTACCAAGTTGGGAGCGAATTTGGTCGGATCTTGTGCAGGAGGAGATAAGGCAAAGTACCAGGGATGGCTCTTCATCAAAGCATGATGATGAAGAGGATTTTTCTTTGGTTTCCAAGGCAAAGAAGAAGAAGGGGAAGAAATTCCATTCTATATCTGAGGCTGGTGAAGATGGCAAAGAGCATGACATGTCCAAAGTGAAGTGTTTTCACTGTCACGAGTTTGGACATATTGCCACAAATTGTCCACATAAGAAGAAGAACAAGATGGATGTTGGAGTTGCAACTGGTGAGGCTCTTGCCTCGAAATTTAAGCTTGAATTCTCATTGATCGCATGCATGGTGTCTAATGCATTGGGATCGGGGTTTTACTTTGATATTGGTGCTTCCTTTCACATGACGGGAGATGTGAACCTTTTCAGTGACTTGGTGGAGAAAGATCTCCAGTTGCATGTTGAGTTGGGCGACAATGGACGATACAGTGTGACTGGCATTGGTACCATTACCTTTCAGAGGGCATCAGGTAAACTCATTATTTTACAAGATGTTGTGCATGTTCTAGGTTTAAAGAAGAATTTAATCTCAGTCGCAATGTTAGAGGATAAAGGCTATGATGTTGCCTTTAGTGAAGGAAAATTTTTCCTTCGGCACAAAGCAACAAGGCAAGTCAAGAAGGTTGGGATTCAAGCTAAGAATCTCTACAGACTTGAAGTAGATGGGATTTATAAGGAGCTTCCTACTGTTGGGAAGTGCAAGAAATACATGCAATTGAAGCTTGAGAGAGAGAAGGATTTGCATGTAGGTAAGAGTGAACCTTGGGATGTGGAGCAGCCACAAGATGAGGATCATGGAGTGGGAGCAACCACTCATGCAGAGAAATATCATGCCAGATGGGCAGAGGGAGTGCATGCAGCTATACCACCAGGTGAGAGTTGGGGCGACATGCATGAGTAATCATAATAATAGGTTTATGGGCAGGATTCATTGAGATGGTGTGGATCTCATGAATTGAACCTGGCTACGAGGAGCCCATAGAGCAGCAGTAGCATGATCAGTTGGATTGATGCAGTGAGATCAAAGTGACAGTGTCAGATACTGGAGCGTGGTTTAGAGTTGAAAACAAGTGCAAAGTGCATGGGTGCAAAGTTCAATAGCGCAATGGTTCCTGAAAACATGTGCAGTAGCTAAGCAGAATTCGAAGAATTTGATGATAGATGCATTAGACTGACTGAGTTGTTTGGAGCCATTTAGTTTCAGAAGTGTTGAAGCAAGAGTTGCAGGGTGAATGCATGGAGTTGCATGTCACATGCAAAGACAGTCCTTTCTTGTTGATAGGGAGTGTTGAATTTTGCAACAAGAAACAGTGAAGGAGGCATCCTGAAACATCATCCTTGATCCTAATTGGAAAATAATCACCTAAACTAGGTGGGGCCCACACAGACTATTTTTAGGTGTATGTCTATTTTTAGACATGGTGAGCATATTCTATATGTAGCAGAAGGCTATTTGTATATGGTTGGTCAAATGCGAAAATAGATGAAATTCTATTTTTAGAAGATTGCGCGAAGTTTATTTATAGATTGTTGATCTAAAACTAGATGCATGTGGATTATTATTAGCTCTTAATAATAATCAAACTCTATACAACAACTTATTCTCTTGGAGCACTTAATTTCAGTATATAGATTTTTCAAATCAATGGGCTGAAGGAATTACGAAATTCCTAAGGGTTTATTGGAGTTCATGCATGGAGGACTCAGTTAGAAATGAAGTGGCAAAGTTATGACAGAGTTGGAAGAGTAGTTCATGGAGTTGTATTCAGTTTAACTCAGTTAGACTTAGTTGAGCTAGTTGTATCTAATCTAACTGAATGATACACTAGTGAGAGTGGAGTGAATTAATTAGTTAAATTAATTCACAAATAATAAATCATTAATCAACTGAATAATACAGTAGTTAACTACAGTGCATGTCAGATCCAGTGGAAACCTAGTGCAAAGATAGGTGAAAGGGTGAGATAGACTATCTGTTGTGACCATAGTGATGAATGAATTGCATCTACATATACATTGGAGTTTCCAATGATAATAACGTAGTCAAGGAGAGTGGGATTGCATTGAATTGGTCTTTGTAATCAACTTGGATTGTGCAATGGAGGCAGGCTAGCAGGAGGGCTGAGATTGGTGCATGGATTTGCAGATTTCTTCTATGTTAGTGTGTGACGATTGATTGTACTAAGAGCTTGATGTACTAAGCTTTGTATGAGGATTGTTACATGATCTCCATGATACATAATATATGATATTTGGGGTTTTCAGCTTCAAGCTTTCCCGTTAAACAACCGTGTTATGTGTGATTGTTTTTATTTATGCTTCACATGTGTTTGCAATTAATTTTCGCAAAAGATTAACATTGGAATGATTCTATATTTTGCAAGAAGTTAAATATTATGAGATAAGGGGAATCTGGATGTATGCATGCTTAGTGTATAATAATTTCTACAATGGATTCTCAGGGTACCATCAAATACGTATTTCACCTGAAGATCGCAGCAAAACAACTTTCACGACAGAGTGGGGCTCGTTTCAGTACACTGTCATGCCCTTTGGATTAAAGAATTCCCCTGCCATATTTTCACGCGTTGTTGTAGCCTTGTTCAAGGAATTCATGAAAAAGTTCCTAGAAATCTATTTTTATGACTGGACGGTGTTTGGATTATTAAAGAACCATGTATCGAATATGCGCATGATGCTGGACACCTGCAGGAAACACCAAATTTTGCTAAACATCAAGAAATGCATCTTCTGTGTCCCGTTCGGAATTCTATTAGGACACATAGTATGTCAGCAGGGGCTGATGGTCGACCCGGCCAAGGTCATGATTATCATCAACCTAGCACTTCCAACCACTGAAAAACAGTTGTGCTCCATCCTCGTCCAAATAGGTTATTACAAAAAATTCATACAGGGATACGCTTTGATCACCACTCTGATGGAAAAAATATTGAAAAAGGATGTGTCGTTCTTCTAGGATGATGAATTCCAGAAGAGCTTCGAGCTACTAAAAGAAAAGATTGTTACTGCTCCTATCCTGATATTCCCCGATTGGGCCAAGATCTTCCATGTCCATGTAGATGCATTAGGGATCACCTTGGGAGTTGTCTTGGCGTAGCTAGAGAAGGGGACATTGATCACCTGGTGGCCTTCACTAGCAAGAAGTTGCTAAGCACGAAGCGTAACTATTCTACCACAGAGCGGGAGGGGCTAGCAATGGTATATGCCCTACAAAATTATAGGAAATATTTACTCGGAGGACACTTCAGGATGTTCACAGATCATTCGGCCTTAAAATACCTAGTTAATAAACCTGTGTTGGGGGGGAAAATATGTCAGTGGTTGTTATTATTTCAGGAATATGATTTTTAAATTATCATAAAGCCAAGGAGGTTGAACATTGGGCCAAATCATTTGTCCAGAATCGAGCATGGGGAAGAGCCGACTAACTTGGATGATGGAATTCCTGACACGCAACTGCTTTCTATCAAGGTAATTGATGAGCACTTTGTTGATATCGTCCACTTCTTGACCACAGGTAAAGCCCCCAATGACTATTTAGTACTACATAAAAAGGAACTAGTTGCCTGCATAGCTGACTTCACTATCATTTCAGGATAGCTCTACAAGCTGGGGGCAGATGAGGTGCTACGAAGGTATGTCCTTGAACATGAAATACCAGCTATCCTAGCTGAATCCCATGCCGAAATTGTGGGGGGACATTACACTGGTAAAGATACTGCGTAGAAGATATTACGAGGAAATCTTTGGTGGCCCACACTACACACAGATTCTCATACTTATTGTCGAGCCTGCTATGCATGCCAACGAACTGGGAAACCCTCATGACTGGATGAGATGCCCCTGCAACCACATATGGCCCTACAGGCATTTGAAAAATGGGCCATCGACTTTGTAGGCCCCATTAATCCCCCAAGTAAGAAGAACAGTGCTCGATATATCATTACAGCCATAGATTACGTTACTAGGTGGGTAGAACCTAAATCTGTCAAGGATTGCACTGTGGACACGACTGCACACTTCATTTTTGAAAATATCTTAACCAGGTTTGGGTGCCCAAGGATCCTGATGAGTGATAGAGGTATGCATTTCATTAATGAAACTATTAAGGCTATGACTGAGTAATTCCAGATCCACCATGCAAGGAGTACCCCATATCATCCACAGGCGAATGGGACCGTAGAATCATTTAACAAAATTTTGAAACATGTGCTCACCAAGTTCTGTAACGCACAATATAGCGACTGGGATGTGTGCATCCTCTCTATACTCTGGGCCTATAGGACTACATGTAAGAAGCTCACGGGAAAGACACCCTTCAGAATGGTCTACGAGAAGGAAGCTATCATGCCTATGGAATACATCATTCCCCGCTTATGCATCTCGACCTTCACAAATATGGCAGACCCAGACATCATGGAGGAATGCTTGGCGCAAATGGTAGCTTTGGAAGAAGACCGGTTCATTTCCCAATTCCACCAACAGGTTCAGAAGGCGTCGGAGAAAGCTTGGCATGATCAACATATTTGGCAGAAGGTCTTTGTGGAGGAAGAATTGGTCCTACTGTATGATAGCCAGTTCGCGAAACACCCAGGGAAATTTTGACAGCACTGGTTAGGTCTGTATCTGGTAAAGGAAATTACCAATGGCGGTGCGGTCCGATTGGCTACACTGCGCGGCGATTCTCTGCCAGGATATGTTAATGGGAGTCGATTGAAGCCCTATAGGGACTCCCCGGTGCCGATCAAATGAATATTATAATGGATGATGCACGCATCTGGTCATGGATGCGCAGGGATGGTGCGTAGCACTAGAAGTGCAGGTGGGTGCGATACAAGCACAGGTGTTGTGCGCGGTGAAAAAAACTAGTCGTTGAAACGAAGCAGGGGCATGGAAAACTGCTCTTCCTATTCAATGAAGTGGGTAATTGGAAATTAATGTGGTGAATTACGAGGATTTTTTACCATTCCCGAAATGATGAAGGACAATTAAGGATTAACAAGTCATTTTTCCCTCACGAAGGCTATAAGATGAGGACTGTTTGTTTCACGGGACTTAATTACTTCTTAAGATTGTCACACCTCGGCCACTCTGATATATATCATCTCATTTGTCTACTTGTCATCCACATGACTGAGTCAGCTACGATGTCTGAAAGTAGCAATGGCGAGTTCATATTCAAAGCAAGGATGATTGCTACCAACCCTAATGCACCTCCGCCTGCAACGACGCCCGAGTAAATAGGATCTGATGAGGTCTAGGAAGTAACCCCTGTAGTAGAAGAAATCTTCTCAACTTAGGCAAAGTAGAAGGGAAAAGAAAAGGTAAAACATGCAAAATGGGTTGGCAAGAAGCCTCGTACTATTGAGATTCAACAAGATGATGAGCTTAGTGAAAATTAAGCACCTTCACTAAGTGGGGCCCGCAGGCTATTTTTAGGTGTATGTCTATTTTTAGACATGGTGAGCATATTCTATAAGTTTCAGGATGCTATTTGTAGATGGTTGGTCAAATGTCAAAAATAGATGAAATTATATTTTTAGAATATTGGGCAAATTCTATTTATAGATCGTCGATCTAAAAGTATATGCATGTCGATTATTATTAGCTCTTAATAATAATCCGACAATAAACATCAACTTATTCTCTTGGAGCACTTTATTTCAGTGAACAGATTTGGAAAATCAGTGGGCTGAAGGAATTACACAATTCCTAGGGTTTACTGGTGGTTCACGCATGGAGGACTCAGTTAGAACTAAAGTGGAAAAGTTATGACAGAGTTGGAAGAGTAGTTCATGGAGTTGTTATTCAGTTTAACTCAGTTAATGGAGTTAAACTCAGTTGAGCTAGTTGTATCTAGTCTAACTGAATGATACACTAGTGATATTGGAGTGAATTAATTATTTAATTAATTCACAAACAATAACTCACTAATCAATTGAATAAATACAACATTTAACTACAGTGCATGTCAGTTCCAGTGGAGAACCAGTGGAGAGATAGGTGAAAGGGTGAGATGGACTATCCGTTGTGACTATAGTGATGCATTGATTGCATCACACACACATTGGAGTTTCCAATGAGGATTGCATAGTCAAGGAAAGGGTAATTCGAATTCATTCTGAGGTATTCTTCAGCGCAGATTGTGCAGTGGAGGTAGGCTGTCAGGAGGCAAGAAATTGGTGCATGGAGATGCAAATTTTTGCATGACAGTGTGTAATGATTGTTGATTGTACTGAGAGCTTGATGTACTAAGCTTTATATGAGATTGTTACATGATCTCCATGATACATAATATATTATAGTTTGGGTTTTCAGCTTCAAGCTTTCCCATTAAACAACTATGTAATGTGTGATTGTTTTTATTGCTTCATGTGTTTGCAATTGAGTTTTTTTGAATTTCCGCAAAAGATTAACAGTGGAAGGATTCTGTATTTAACAAGAAGATAAATATTTTTAGATCAGGAGAATTTGGATATATACATGCATATGTTATATAATTTCTACATGGTATCGGAGTAGTGTTAATTCTTGAAGATTACAATTGTGAAGAATTGTTGAGTTTGTGCTGGTGGAAAATTCGAATTTGCTGCAGAAATTTCTTGGTGCGACAGTTGAGTATACATTGAAATGTCTTTCAATGGGTTGCGATTGGAGTATGCCCTTGAGGGCAACTCGAATTACATAACCTGGAAGGATAGGATGGAGGCGATGCTGGAAGATAATGGATTGAACGAGTTCATCAATAGTGAGGTTCCTAAGCCTGGTTCTAGCGATGTTGCATTACTTGACGCATGGAAAAAAAGGTAGCGAAGATAAGAAGAATTTTGTTGGAAGGTGTAAAGGACCATATTGTGTCAATATTTCATGGGAAAGCCACTCCATTTGCAATGTGGAAGGATTTTACAGATATTTTCCAAAGCAACAACGACCAGAGGAAGTTGGTGCTGAAAGATAAGCTCAAAAAAATAAAAATGGAGAAGGGCGGCAATATTCCAGAATATCTCACGAAGTTTTTCCACTATAGGAATGAACTGGGAAGTGTGGGGATTACTGTTGGTGATGATGACTTGGTGAGCTTGGCTCTCCTTGGGCTTCCAAGGAGTTGGCATAACTACGAAGACTCTGTCAATGGAAGGGAGAAACTGCCGGGTTGGGAGTGACTTTGGTCGGATCTTCTACAGGAGGAGATAAGGCATAGTACCAAGGATGGCTCTTCATCAAAGAATGATGATGAAGAGAATTGCGCTTTGGCTTCCAAAGCAAGGAAAGGAAACGAGAAGAAATTCCCTCCAAAATCTGAGGCTAAAGGCAAGAAGCAAGATTTGTCCAAGGTGAAGTGTTTTCACTGTCACGAACATGGGCATTTTGCCACTAACTGCCCACAGAAGAAGAAGAACAAGAAGGCTACTGGAGCTGCAGTGGGTGAGGCCTTAGCCTCACAATTTGAACTTTATTTCTCCTTGATCGCATGCTTGGTTTCAAGCGCAATGGGATCGGTGTGGCATCTTGATAGCGGTGCGTCTTTCCATATGACGGGAGACAAGGAGTTGTTTAGTGACTTGGAGGAGAAGGATCTCCAAATGGATATAGAGATGGGCGACGATGGTCGATACAGTGTGACTGGAATTGGGACCATTACCTTTGAGAGGGATTCATGTAATCCATTTCTGTTGAAAGATGTTATGCATGTTCCAGGTATGAAGAAGAACTTGGTCTCGGTTGCAATGTTGGAAGACAAAGGTTATGACGTTGTTTTCAGCGAGGGAAAAGCTTTCCTATGACATAAAACAATGGTTTATACCAAGAGGATATGGATTCAAGTTAAGAATATCTACAAGTTGGAGGTAGATGGCTGCGCTGCAGTGATGGGAAAAGCAGAAGAAGTGGTGAGCCGGGATGAGGGCGAATTATGGCACAGGAGATTTGGCCATCTTCACCATGGCGCTTTGAAGATTTTGCATCAGATTTCTACTGGAATTCCCAAGGGTACTCTTGCGTAGTCAGATTAGTGCAAGGAATTTACTATGGGCAAGTTTGTGAAGACCACCTTTCATGAGAAGGAGAACCGTGCTTCGGTGATCCTGGAGAGAATTCACATAGACGTGTGTGGACCTTTCTCGGTTGCTTCAACAGCAAAACACATGTATTATGTTATATTTTTTGATGAATATTCTCATATATGTTGGATCTTCTTCATGCAGAAGAAGAGCGAAACATTCTCAAAGTTCTATGAGTTTAAAGCATTGGTGGAGAAGGAGTCGTGGAAGCAAGTGAAGGCTCTACAAAGCGATAATGGTGGTGAATATATCTCGAACGAATTCAAAGACTTCTGTAGCAAAGAATGAATTCGAACAGAACTCATAGCGCCTCATAACCCATAGTAGAATGGGGTCGTGAAGAGGAAGAACAGAACGATCGTGGGTGTTGCACGAGCTATGTTGCATGACCAGGGCCTACCGATGCACTTGTGGATGAAAGCATGCAACATTGTGGTTTATGTGCAAAACCGTTGTCCTCATAGAGTACTTGGCATGAGTACACCTGAAGAATATTTTACTGGTAAGAAGCCTGATATTTCTCATTTGAATATTTTTGGCTCATCTATTTACATTCATGTGACAAAGGATGCCAGGAAGAAGCTGGAGCCAACTGCAGAAATTGGGATATTTGTGGGGTACACAGAAACACCCCATAATTATCGTGTGTATTTTCCAAACATTTGAATCACTATGGTGTGACAGGATATAAAATTCAATGAGGTGAAAGCCATGAAGTTATCGCTTGAGAGGGAGCTACACTTGCATGCAGAGGAGGAACTTCTTGTTCCCAAATATGAGCCTCTAGATGTGGATCAGCCACAAGAAGAGATTCATGGAGTGGAGGAGTCCACTCATGTAGAACCAAACATCAGATCTGGCAGAAAGTGTACCACAGAAGCTGAGAGACTGAAGCTTAATGCGGCACAGAATGTAGGATTCCCTACATCACAGTGCAGACAGAGACAGTCACCTGACCATTTTACTAGATACATGGCTCTTATGAGCATGTGTGTCATGACAAAGCCATCTTCTTTTGAAGAAGCAGTGCAGGAGCCCACATGGGTAGATGCCATGGTGGAGGAGTGTGACTCCATTGTCAGAAACAGTTCTTGGGAGATTGTTCCAAGGTCGGTGGGTAAATCGGTTGTAGGATCAAGATGGATCTACAAGGTAAAGCAAGTTGTTTATGGGAGCGTCGAGAAGTATAAGGAAATATTTGTTGCCCGGGGCTTCTCACAGATCAATGGGATTGATTATGAAGAAACCTTTGCACCTGTCACACATTATTCTTCCATAAGGACCATCCTTTCTCTCTCAGCGTATATGGGTTGGCACATTCATCAGATGGATGTGAAGACTACGTTCCTTAATGGGATCATTGAG
This sequence comes from Pinus albicaulis, assembly GCA_034641835.2. Lineage (NCBI taxonomy): Eukaryota > Viridiplantae > Streptophyta > Pinopsida > Pinales > Pinaceae > Pinus > Pinus albicaulis. The sequence continues at coordinate 1,265,213,917 of CM076570.1, forward strand.
GAAGAGGTGTACATTGAGTAGCCTGAAGGATTTGAGATCTTCAGCAATGAGTCGCATGTGTACAAGCTCAAAAGAGTGCTATATGGGCTGAAACAAGCACCTCGTGCTTGGTACACTCGGATCGATAGCTATTTCACTAGACTTGGCTTCACCAAGAGTGAGGCGGATGTAAACCTGTACCAAACTGTGGTGGAGGGTTAGCTTTTAATCATTGTTCTTTATGTTGATGATTTAATACTAACGGGTGATGAGCAGTTGATACACTCATGCAAGGCAGATCTTGCAAAGGAGTTTGAGATGAAGGATTTGGGCCTCCTTCATTATTTCCTTGGATTGGAAATATGGTAGCGGGAAGGTGAATTGTTTGTGTCTAATCCATAGTTCACTCATGTATTTAGTTAATACAAGACCGGACATATGCTATGCGGTGAACCAGCTTTCACAAGTGATGGTTAAGCCTGCCAAGCTCTTTTGGAAGGCAGGTAAGCATGTCTTGAGGTATCTCAGGGGAACATCTGAGTATGTCTTATGGTACAGACAGACGGATGAGGTGAAGTTGCATGGCTTCATGGATGCAGATTGGGCAGGCAGCCCAACGGACAAAAAGAGCACATCAGGAGGGGTTTTCAGTATCGGATCTACAATAGTTTCTTGGTACAGCACGAAACAAAGATATGTGGCACTCATTTCAACGAAAGCAGAATACATGGTAGCAAGTCAAGCTGCATGTGAGGCTATCTGGATGAGGAAGATCCTGGTCAGTTTATTCAGTTCACATTTAGATCCTAGAGTGATACATTGTGATAATAAGAGTTGCATTAAACTCTAGATTAATCCTATGTTTCATGATAGATCTAAACATATTGATATCTGGTATCATCATATCAGAGATTGTGTGCAGGGGAAGATCATGTTGCTCCAATAAATTCCTACGGAATATCAGGATGTGTTGGGTATGTGTTATATTATTTCCAAATTTCTGGTGGGCGGTCCATGCCCATGGTTTTGTGCATGGTTTTGCACATGGTTTTGGGGTACGATGGTTTTCAGCCCCTGGTATTTTTTGTAGATCTGGTCAAGGTAACTACGGTTATGTTCTAATCCAGGGTTAATGGATTAGGGTTTATGTATGCTTCGACATGTATATATATGTGCTGTAACACTAAAAGGAAAATAATGAAATATCAAGCTGGTCATCCCGATTTGGGATCCAGGGGAAAATCTCTGTGTTTATCTGTTTTATGTTTTATGATCTCGCTATTGTTTATTTTCTATTATAAGATTCATGTGTAGATCATTTTTGTTCAGGGTTAAAACCTACATTTGGTATCAAAGCTATTTCGGCTTCAAGGGGACGCCTTTGCTGCTGAGGGTTTTTTTGCTTGGGCCTGAGGTAGAACCTGTTCAGTGGGAGATCTGCGGGATCGATTCTTGTGGTGAAAGAAGATGGCAAGCGGCAGAAAGATAGAGATCGAGAAATTTAATGGTCATAGTTTTGAGTTGTGGAAGCTCAAGATGGAGGATCTATTGGTGGATAAAGATTAGTGGATCGCGGTAGATCCAGGCACTAAACCAATGGCAATGTTAGATGAAGACTAGAAGAAACTGGATCGGAAGGCTAAGAGCACAATACAATTGTGTGTCTCAGATTCAATATTGTTGAATGTATCTGGGGAAGCTACGAAGAATAATTTGTGGGAAAAACTTGGGACTTTGTACCAATCTAAGTCTCTGGTGAATAAGTTGTTCCTGCGGAAAAATTTGTATAACCTGAGGATGAAGGATGGAGACTCGGTGACAGAGCATCTAAACACCTTCAATACTGTGGTAAGTCAGTTGTCATCTGTTGATATTAAAATCTCAGATGAAGATAAGTGCATCAATTTGTTGTGTTCTCTACTAGACTCGTGGGATAGTCTGGTTATTGCAATAGGTAGCAATAAAACTACATTGAATTTTGATGACATTGTCTCAGCCTTGTTTTCGGAGGAAATGAGACGGAGAAATATGGAGGGCCAGAATGGAGATGCCTTATCTGTACGAGGAAGGTCCCAAAATAGAAACAAGAATAAGGTTTCGAGTGGGACATCCAAATGTAGAGGGAGATCTCCTGGAAAGTTTGTAAAGCTATGTTGGAAATGCGGAAAGGAAGGGCACTACAAAAGGGACTGCAGATCTAAAGCTCCTGAGAAAGGAAAGGGATCTGATGATGCTCCTTCTGCAGAGGAAAAAACCACCTCGGATGAAGGTGGGTATGTGTATTTGGCTTCTTCTTCAAATACACATGTAGATCATGAGTCATGGTTGATTGACTCAGGTGCATCCTTTCACTTCACTCCCCATAGGGAGTGGTTCTGCGAGTATGAGAAATATGATGGTGCTGATGTCTTCCTAGGGGATGATAGGAAGGCCAGAATCATTGGACGTGGAAAGGTCAAGCTGAAGCTGCAAGGTGGAAGGATTAGAACACTTCCCGGTGTTCTGCATATTCCTGCATTGGCCAGAAATCTGATTTCTGTAAGCAAGATGGATGATGCAGGTGTAAAAACAGTGTTCGAGAAAGATGCCTGCAAGATGGTTCGGGGAGCACTGGTATTAATGCGGGGAGTTCGGAATGGAACTCTATACAAGCTACAAGGTAGCACTGTTATTGATGGGTGTAACAATTCTATGGTTCCTGAAAGTGGAGCGGAAAGCCTAGCTGTCTCTGGAGAAAAGACCATGCTATGGCATCAAAGGCTTGGACATATTGGAGAGAAGCGTCTCTTCGGATACTACATAGAAATGGTATGGTAGAAGGTATGTCTAATTGTCGATTTCGATTTCTGTGAACATTGTGTATATCGGAAGCAGAATTGGGTGAGTTTTCCTTCTGGTGCTAAGAGGGCGAACAAGATATTAGAACTTGTGCACAGTGATGTGTTTGGACCTGTGTCAGTTCCATCACCGGGAAAGTCTGTGTACTATGTTTCATTCATAGATGACTTCTCAAGGAATACATGGATATATTTCTTGAGGAATAAATCTGAATTCTTTGAAATATTTAAAGAATTTAAGGCTCTGGTGGAAAACCAAACAGCAGAAAAAGATAAAGGCGGAGGACAGATAAATGGTGGGGAGTTCCCGTGTTGAAGAACTGAAGAAATACAAAAGAAGTAAAAGAAGAAGAAGAAACACTTCACATCCCAAAATGGAGTTGCTAAATTGCGGTGTGAGAATGGTTGTATCATTTGCACCACTGATGTGGAAATGCAGAGTGATGCTCAGTTAAACTGGTTAGATGAGACTGGGGCAGAGCAAGGAGACCGCATGCTATCCTGGTTACCGTATCACCTTCACTTCTGCTGAGGACAAGACTCCACATGAGGCATGGACTGGTAAGAAACCCTCTCTTTCACATCTGAAGGTATTTGGATATGATGCATATGTACATTTTCTAAAGGAGAAAAGGACCAAGTTGGACAATAAATCTGAAAGGTGAATCTTTATTGAGTATAAGGATGGTTTAAAAGGTTACAAGCTTTGGAACACAGAAACAAGGAAGGTTGTGTACAATCGAGATGTGGTGTTTAAAGAGGTGAAAGATGTTATTAAACATGAAATAATACCAAAGGAACCTGAGAATATAAAGTTCGAGCTAAAGGAGTATGAATCAGACTCTACAGCAGAAGAAGATTCAGAAGAGGAAGAGCAACAAACTCCAGCTTTGAGAAGATCAATTCAAGAAAGAAGGCAACCAGAAAGGTATAGTCCATCTGCTTTCTGTTCAGGTTTTTCCTTAACTATAACTGATGATGATCCCAGAACTTTCAGGGAGGCAGTTGATTTAGAGGATGGAAAACTCTCGAAGGAGGCCATGGTCAGCGAAAGGCATCTTTGCACAAACCGGGGCATGGGATCTGGTGGAGTTGTCGGCTGGAAGGAAGCCCATCGGGAGCAAATGGGTGTTTAAGAAGAAGATGAATGTAGAAGGCAAGGTGGAGAAATACAAAGCTCAGTTGGTAGCAAAAGGTTATTCCCAGGTGCTAGGAATTGATTTTTGTGATATTTTTTCTCCTGTTGCCAAAGTTACTTCTATTAGACTACTTTTATTTGTTGTTGCTGCATTTTATTTTAAGATAGAACATATGGATGTGAAGACAACATTTCTTCACGAGGATCTAGAAGAGGAGATCTACATGAAGCAACCTGAAGGTTTTATGGTGAGCGGTAAGAAAGAACTGGTATGCAGGTTGAAGAAGTCTCTGTATGGGTTAAAACAATCACCAAGGATGTGGTATCAAAAATTTTACACCTATATACAGGGACTTGGCTTCACCAGAAGCAAGGAGGATCACTGTGTTTATTTCAAATTAATTGGTGACCGTGTTATTTATTTGGTCTTGTATGTGGATGATATGTTTTTGATTGGAAATGACAAAGAAATTATCCAAGATTTGAAGACCCAACTGTTCTCCAAATTCGACATGAAGGATCTTGGTGCTGCAAACTATATTTTTGGCATGGAAATTAAGAGAGATCGGGCAAAGAGAAAGCTCTGGTTAAACCAGAGGAAGTATGTCGAGACTATATTGCAGAGGTTCAATATGCAGGATAGTAAACCGGTGAATGTTCCTATTCCTGTAGGTGTAAATCTGTCTGCTGAACAGTGTCCCAAGACACAAGAAGAAGAGGAGGATATGTTCCGTGTTCCATATGCAAGTGCAGTGGGTAGCCTGATGTATGCAATGGTCTGTACTAGACCAGACATTGCACATGCAGTGGGAGTATTGAGCAGGTTTATGTCAAACCCAGGGAAGGAGCATTGGACAGCAGTGAAGCGGGTTTTCAGATATTTACGTGGCACCAGTGATTATGGCTTGTGCTACCAGGGAAGACCAGGATTGGAAAGAATGTTGGACATTCATGGTTTTGTTGATGCAGACTGGGCTGGAGATTTGGACCAAAGAAGATCTACAAGTGGGTATGTGTTTAGCCTATTTGGAGGTGCAGTCAGTTGGATGAGTAAAAGACAGTCTGTAGTGGCGCTTTCAACTACAGAGGCAGAATACATAGCAGCCACTCATGCAAGCAAGGAAGCAGTTTGGTTGAAGAGATTGTGTTCAAGTATGGGGTTGGTACAACAAGCTATAAGGATAGACTGTGATAGCCAAAGTGCAATTTTCTTGGCTAAGAACCTTGTTTATCATTCAAAGACAAAGCACATTGATGTTCAATATCACTTTGTTAGAGATATGGTTGAGGCTAAAAGGGTGTTGCTGGTAAAGGTGGACACTTTGAAGAATGTTGCAGATGCATTGACGAAGTCTGTGAGCACTCATAAGTTCTCTTGGTGTAGAGAAACAATGGGTGTTGAAGAATTGGCCAAATGACTAAGCTCTCCTGTGGCCCCCCGTGGAAAGAAAACAACAAGTGGGAGAATGTTGGGTATGTGTTATATTCTTTCCAAATTTCTGGTGGGCGATCCACGCCCATGGTTTTGTGCATGGTTTTGCACATGGTTTTGGGGTACGATGGTTTTTGGCCCTTGGTATTTTTTGTAGATCCGGTCAAGGGAGCTACGGTTATGTTCTAATCCAGGGTTAATGGATTAGGGTTTATGTATGCTTTGGCATGTATATATATGTGTTGTAACACTAAAAGGAAAATAATGAAATATCAAGCTGGTCGTCCCGATTTGGGATCTAGGGGAAAATATCTATGTTTATTTGTTTTATTGTTTTATGCTCTCGTTATTGTTTATTTTCTGTTATAAGATTCATGTGTAGATAATTTCTGTTCAAGGTTAAAACCTATAGGATGCAGATATTCTGACGAAGGCACTCGGCAGGAGAAAATTCGAATACCATAGAGGTAGGATTAGGGTGAAGGATAATCCATATCTTATTGAGAGGGAGTGTTGAGATTCAACAAGATGATGAGCTTAGTAAAAATTAAGCACCTTCACTAAGTGGGGCCCACAGGCTATTTTTAGGTGTATGTCTATTTTTAGACATGGTGAGCATATTCTATAAGTTGCAGGATGCTATTTGTAGATGGTTGGTCAAATGTCAAAAATAGATGAAATTATATTTTTAGAATATTGGGCGAAGTCTATTTATAGATCGTTGATCTAAAAATAGATGCATGTCGATTATTATTAGCTCTTAATAATAATCCGATAATAAACATCAACTTATTCTCTTGGAGCACTTTATTTTAGTGAAAAGATTTGGAAAATTTGTGGGCTGAAGGAATTACACAATTCCTAGGGTTTTGGTAGTTCATGAATGGATGACTCAGTTAGAACTGAAGTGGAAAAGTGATGACAGAGTTGGAAGAGTATTTCATGGAGTTGTTATTCAGTTTAACTCGGTTAATAGAGTTAAACTCAATTGAGCTAGTTGTATCTAGTCTAACTGAATGATACACTAGTGAGAGCAGAGTGAATTAATTAGTTAATTAATTCACAAATAATAACTCACCAATCAACTAAATAAATACAACAGTTAACTATAGTGCATGTCAGTTCCAGTGGAGAGATAGGTGAAAGGGTGAGATGGACTATCCATTGTGACTATAGTGATGCATTGATTGCATAAAACACACATTGGAGTTTCCAATGAGGATTGCGCAGTCAAGGCAAGGGTAATTTGAATTCATTCTGAGGTATTCTTCAGCACGGATTGCACAATGGAGGCAGGCTATCAGGAGGCAAGAAATTGGTGCATGGAGATGCAAATTTCTGCATGACAGTGTGTAATGATTGTTGATTGTACTGAGAGCTTGATGTACTAAGCTTTATATGAGATTGTTACATGATATCCATGATACATAATATATGATAGTTGGGGTTTTCAGCTTCAGGATTTCCCATTAAACAACTGTGTTATGTGCGATTGTTTTTATTGCTTCATGTGTTTGCAATTGAGTTTTTTTGAATTTCCGCAAAAGATTAACAGTGGAAGGATTGTGTATTTAACAAGAAGATAAATATTGTTAGATCGAGAGAATTTGGATATATACATGCATATGTTATATAATTTCTACACGTACTTTCCCTCGGATTAGGCGCTTCCCTCAGAAAGTGCCTAAGGGGCGATCGACTTCTACATCCAAGTGCCTAATAGCGCTCACAACAGAAGGCCTACAGGCGACTCCGCTGACTTGGTTGCCACCTTATGTTAGGCCACACAGAACAACAACACGCATGCCCAATGTTGATATCATTTGTGCCTACCTTCAGATGTCTTTGGTCCCATAATAAGTTCCCCAGCTGGGAGGAATGTTCGACCACCTCCCCCACATAAAGTTCGATGACCATGACCTGGGGAACTTGGAAAATTTCCCTTCATTAGCCCCACACCTATACTTGGAACAGGTCATTGAAGACGGTGTGCTAAAGGTATATCCAATCGTTTGGGTCAAGGGATTAGCCGAATTGTGCATCTTGAACTTGCTTCGCCTCCCCCACTTTGGTCGATACAACATAACCAGCCTAGTTGTTCGCCAGCTGCTGGCACTCGTTCATGATGGATGCTTGTGTCTCCAAGGCCGTATACTGGTTGATGTCGCTTTCATTCACTGAATTACTAGTCTTCCTATGCACGGACCCAATCCTAAGGAAGGTACTAGCAAGAAATTCGAGCACCATATTGCTGAAGATGTCCAAAAGAGGTACCATGTCACCCGCAACAAGCGGGGATTTCAGATTGATACAATCAGTGATCTAGGTACACGCATGGGTACCCTACTTCTTGCCTGCAAGTTGATGTGGAAATGCCAGGAAACGACTGCCCCCGCTTATGTAATTCAAATTTCTAGCCAATGCAAAAAGGGAGTTTGTTATAATTTGTCCCACTACCTGGTTGAAGAATTTCTCGACAATGTGCACGAGGCTCAGGATCAGGGAAAAGCTTTCTACTACTCTTGGCTGATCCTGCTAATCATCTTAGTTGCATGGGGGACCTCGAAAGAAGTGATCTTCCCCCCTCTGGAGCCTGGCATTTGCGATGGGGTGCGGTTTTCAAACCTCTGGGAATTAAAGGACCCCAGGCGGGTTGAGGAGAAATCCTTCTAGGTACTCTATGATGGGGCCATCTTTGCAGCCATTGATTCCCAATTGCGCCTGTCCCCAACAGTCTATGGTAAGTATAAGCATATAGCATCATTTCAAGTGACCATGCACAATGTGAAAATTCAGGCTCGTAAAGATAGCACTTGGAATAACCTACCATATATGACCACAGTGGCTAAAATAAAACAGATAATTGCCACTTGGCCGCCATATTGGAAGGTTGCAACCCAGCCAATCGACACAGATGCAGCAGGAACATCTGGCCACAACGCAGTGTCAAAATCTACCTCTCCTCTTGGGCCAACGATGGAGTCGGCGATTCTTTCCTCCACGCAACAGGCGACCCCCAAAAGGACTGTCGAGCAGCTAGAACCAGACTCCCTGCCGGATCAGAACATAAACGATATTGATGACACAGGTACGTTAGTCTTGCATAGTCTTAAGCATCCCCACGGGCTCTCTTAGGGGCCTAGAAAGAAGCATAAGGCCAGTAATACTAGCACCAACACAGAGGTTACTTTGATGGAGGATGACCTTGACTAGATCTTTGATGTTGTCACCACTGCATCTACCGATCGATGGAATACTTGGGAAGAACAATACAAGGCCATTGTAGAAGTCTTGCAAGTAGAGCTATAGGCCCTCCAACTCAAAAGGACACCCTTCAAGCGAGCGTAGATCAAGCGAGGCAGACTCAAGCAAGCATGGATCAAGCAAGGAAGACTTACGTGGGAAATTCATTCCCCATCACAGCCCTGGTGACTGTCGCAGACAATCGAATCTGCCCTCTCCTCGGTGCTGCTTTTACAATAGAACACAAGGAACTGTGCACCCAATTCCAGGCATGCTCATCCATCGACCTAGATGTTGGTCACCTGATAGGTGAGTAGATGCATGAGATATTTGCTGCCATCACCAACGAACTTCAGCATTGAGAACTCCACACACAACAGCACTTCAGCGAGGCCGAGCAGATTATTATGACTCAAGCTACCAAAGTCGACCAAGTCTAGGCCACGCATGTCGCCACCATCCCACAGCAAGCTGCCTTAAAGTAGATGATCAACCGAATTTGTGAAGACGTGCCAGAAGTAATTCCTGCTTCCACTAAGCCACAAGCCAAGGTCGAAGGATTTGTTGCTGCCTTGAAAGCATCTCGGACCGAGGTACAAGTTGTCAAGGCCGACTTCGAACTTCAGATCACATCGTTGCAGGCCAAGCTCCAACCTGAGACCCCTCCGAAAGTACGCGCCCATCAAGCCGCATTAGTTACAGAAGCCACGACCACTATCATGACGCAGATCAGTCAGGGCATCACTCTCTTTGAAGCTGCTATGGAACTATGGTCCCAGGTATAGCACGACCCTCTCCTCTGCCAAATCGATCAGGATTTGCATCAGAAGAAACAAGACTTTGAGCAAATGGAAGCTACGATTACAACCCTTGCTCCAGCCCAACGATTAGCCCGTCTTCGAACCATCCACATGCTTCGCAATGAAATTATGGGGCTCCGGCGCAAGAAACAGATACTCAGCGACCATCTAACACCTTGGTCGGATGAATCCCTCAAGCTTTCACAGGACTTAGAAGGGGCGGTGCAAAAATTGAACCAAACTTTAGATAGTGTCACCATTGTCACGGAAGGACCAACTTCGCAAAAACTGATGGACAACGCCCAGACTTCTACCACGCAGAGCCTTCATGTTCTACCTCCATTCACTGCCACAATTGAACAGCTTAAGGACAGGATGAAGACCCCTCCAGTGCTGTGACTCGGGACAAGTCACAAGATTGTGTTGGGGGACTGTTGGAACAAGGTTAGTTAACCTCAATTTTTTCAAGTTTTTGTAGTATTTTGTATTATCTAGTCTAGCGCAGGGGATTTGGGGTGGGTCAAAACCCCTAATGAATTGTGATGGGTCAAAAGGGTAGACCAAGGGTTCGCAAACCATGGTTTTCGGACCATAGGATAGCGCAGGATAGCATGATATAAATAGATGGATAAATCAAGTCTAGAGGAGGCTACGAAAGAACTAAGCTTGAATACAGATTTGTGGATCTTTGTGTTGATTGTATGGGTAAGGGCTCCTGCTGGATGTGTGCATAGAGACCCTGAGTCTTGTTGTGTGCAGACCCCACTGGCTGTGTGTGTGGGATAGTAGATAGAGTCTGTAAGTTGGATCTGGATGTTAATGAATGAGAAGACTGTTTGGGATACTGAAGTGTTATGTGTTATGATTATTGACTATGCTCTGTTTTATTTATATCTGCATACTGATGATTTTTTATGCGTGCATGGATGTGATATTGTATATGATGATAGATGCATAGATCTGGTTAGATTTGGATGTTTTTCTTCTATTACTATTGAATGATTTATCATCTCCGCTAGAGATATTCCACTAATACACAGTTAAGGGTTATGTATTAGGTTTCCTCTGGTGCAGGTTTGATCAATCTGAAATGACCCCCTTCAATTAACTTTCTCTCTCTCTGGGTGTGGAAACCTAGTTCCAGCACCCTCCCATACTACTTCGGGTGAGACCTTGACCTGCGCAAGGAGGCCATTGTCGAAAGGGCCAGTAGTATAGGGGTTAGTTGGAAAACCTTAAAACTGAACCTAGGCCAGGACCCCTAAAACTAATAGTTGTTGTCATGTCTTCTACTCCAAGGGGTTCCAACTCAAAATTGCTTTTGATGATATTGTTAGCAGTTGTTGGTTTATCTCCAAGTTCCTCATTTTCCTTTTCTATTGCAACACTTACTAGATGAATTAGATCTCTTCGCTAAAAAATTATCTAGATTAACGGCCATATCTCATTCATGGAGTCAATTATATTCAGCCGGATGATTTCTTTGACTCTTCCTACCATGTTCCCAATTGAAGACTCCTGAAGAGACTTCTGCAGACTCTCTGTCAACTTCTTGTTGATCTGCAACTCTGTTGCATGTGTTGAATCATTCCTCTTCATCTAGTTTTGTAAGGTAGTGACTGGTCTTGCAACTTTTTATTTCTGTTGTCTGCAAAGACATATCTTCCATAGCCTTAGCTAGGTGCTTAGTGCCTCCACTAGATGTACTTGTAGTTGTAGATGTTTATGAATGGATGACAGCAAGAGAGACTACTTGTAATGGAATCATAGCCTTGGCTGCTTCCTTTGATGGTTCCTTTACTGCCTCTCAACTGCTTTTTGTTTCTTTTTCATCATTTTCTCCATCTCATCTTCCAATTTCTTGATCTGTTCAGCTTGTTCAATGATCATCTGCATCATTTCGGCCTTCTATGTCTCATTTTCCTCTATATCCTTTAGAGGCTCTTTTGTTGGTGGCATCTTGAGTTGCTTCCTCAAAGAAACTATATCTACATTATTCTTCTTTATAATTGCTTCTACCACTACTAAATTTTTTGGGTCATACCCAATTTGTGTCACTGAATCCTCTAGGAATTTAATTCTTGTATTCTTGGCCATGGAGGAAATATTTTCCATTTTAAGTTGTGACTGTGTATTGGAAAATGTAACCTGAAATTTTGATAGACTCATGGTTGTACTGGTCAATGTGGAGGAGATCATTTCTCCTGTCTGCTTATGCATCTCCATTTGGTCTATTGGATGAATGTTCTTCACATCAAACTCAAAAGAAGTTTTCTTGTAGTCTGCTACAGTTTTGGGCTGAGGGTTTTGTGCTTCCAAGAAATCCATCTTCTTTCTTCCCTTCTTAGAATCAAAGGATGATAAAAGCCTACTTTGTGAACTACTTGTCTATTTCCATAACTGATTGTCAGTGGTGGTTTTAAGTATCTCATTCCTTCTTTTGATCTCTTTGAAATTTTCATAGATATTCTCCTCCTTTTGACCTGCAGTGGCAGTAGATGTAGGAGTCTACAAATTCTATTTCTGGAATAGAATGGTGGCAGAAGATGTTGAGAAAATGTTCTGGCCACCTGCTGGAGAAGAGCTTCATGAATCGCTGATTGTAATAATTGTATGTTGATCTTTCTCACTGCTCTGGTCAATATCCATGTGGACTCTAGCTCTCTTCCTGTATTTCATCTTGAATTATTTGGTGGACGTGTCAATATCGATCTTAGCTTGATCATCTCTTGTCCTCTTGCTTCCTATTTCCTTCTTTGGTTCCTTTCCCTTGTCTTCTTTAGCTCCCATGGATTTTCTTTCTTGTGGAGTCGGGGTTTGAATCCCTGAGGTGGAAATCACTTGTTCTTCAGCTTCTTGCAGCGTGTTGGATGCCCATTCTTCTTGATTCCTTCACTAACCCTGGGCTCTATTGCACTGATGAGGGTATTGATTGCTAGATGTACAAAAGAATCCACAAAGCTCTTATAAGTGTAATTCTGTTGTTCTTTCATTAATAATGTGGTCCAGAAAATGATTGATTGTGGCTGAGAATCATCATTTAGCTTCATCATGTCAAATTGAAACTTATTGGACTAAAAATAAACAAACATATACACCAACACTGAAGTGTATTTAAACACCTCCTCTTCCTAAAACTTCAAGAATTGATTGTGGATAGTATCAGCAAGGAACTGGGCATAATTGAACATGACTGAGGGTTTGGAATCTGATAAAAGAATGGATAAGAAGCTAATTATGGCTTCATCTACCCACTGGTTTGTGTGATACCCTAGCAAATATTATAAAACAATGAAAATATGTTGGGTCCTATCAGTAAAAATAGATGAAGGATATGGCAGATTCTTTGTAGGAATTAGGGCATTAGTGGCCATGAAGAGCTCTAAGGTTTTAGCCCTGCTAGTAAAGTCTAGATTTTGATATAACTCCCTAAGGGCTTCATAAGTGAAAGGGATGGTGTTCTCAAGACTAGGGACCTGCATCCTTTTTGGATATATTGGGTATCAATAGAAAACAATACCTCTCCTGTTGGAGTCACCACAGATCTTTGGTTTATACCATAACATGATTGGCATTTTCTGATGAACTCTGGGCACGTATGGGTCCTAGGAAAAATGTAGTAAGGAAGCATGGTTTCCCATAGGCCTATATCATCAAATTAATCAAGAAATTTGTCCTCGAGCCAGTAGTAGACATCAAATAAATCGAAGTCAGACTCTGTCTCGTGGATTTTGAAATCTTTGTCTGCCAAATCCAGGTGATCCCAGTCCACCTGAGGGTAGACCATAGGATTGAAAGGTTGTTGATCTGGATTTGGAGGCATTTTGTAATATGTGATTAATTACTCTGTGTCTTTGATTGTATAAAGAAGAAAAAGATTGAACGAAGAGGGAACAGGGGGAACAGTTGTAGATCAAAATGGGGAAGGGAAAAATATCAAGGGAAGTGTGAACAAACTTGCAGATCACTGTGAATTGTCTACTGATAGCTAGAGGTTGTTTTCACTAATATTTTGCTGTTAATTTCCTGTAACTCGATCACCTATGATAATTGAATAGAATTATCATGGTAAACCTTACCATCTGTATTGAATTTGGCTTTTAACAAGTGATTTGGCGACCATTTGTTTTGGCGCGGGCCCGTTGGACAATGTCCTAACCAATTGAATGTGCAATGAATATTTGGTGGGAGTGGATTTCATAGGGTGGAGGGGAAAAATAGGCAGAGATGTGGCGCAATGGCACAGGGAAATGGTTAGTTCAACGTTCAAAGGCAGAAATGGTTTAGAATGCAGTGGAAACCACTTTTCGGAGGGGGGTCCCGACGGTAAGTGGTAAGTGACAGGGGGGTGCGAAATTTTCTGGGTGCGAAACGTAGCGACAATAGTGGTATTGAATACTGTCAATTCTGGACCCCCCACCCGAAATTAACATTTGGAGGTTAGTGGGGGTCGAAAAGTCATGTGGGTCATCGGATGGATAGGGAGTGTGCAAAGATGACAGGGAGATGAGGGTTGGTTAGCGCTGATAGGACTTGTGATGTGATGGTGGGGTCGGGTCGATTTAATGTATGCAGGGATAGTTTAGGATTTTTTAGCCCTCTGTAATCTGTAATATTGGCAAGAAAAAATGACAGAGGACAACATCAAACCACTTTGGAGTCCAGGACCTAGCCTTCCTAGACTCAGAGAGGGCTCTCTTTGTTTTATTGATTTAACTTGATAAGTGTAAGTGTTGATATTAGGCTAGTTACAGAAATTTTCTGTGAGGGTTGTTTGTTTGATTGATTGTGTGGTTGGACAGATAAAGCTGTGAGACTTAATCCATTAGGCTATGGAGTCATAAAGGCTGAATTGTGCATCAAATTTTCAAGGCCATTCACAGGGAAAGCTAACTATGCAGATTGGATCTTACTGGCAGTGTGAATATTAAATGGGAGAAAGTAGTGAGTTCAGTAATAGCTAAAGAGAAGTTAAGAATTCTTTAACTAAAATTCAGAGGAAAACATTAAGATAACAAACACAGACAAAATTAAGGTGCTCTCTTAGAAAATCTTAATCTAAATTTTAAGTTTTTCAATCATCAAAATTGATGCACAGGATGAAAAGACTGAGGAAAAAAATTAACATAGAGGAAAGAACATCACCATTAACATAGCTCAAGAATCCTGTGAATGGTCTCTTATTATTGATGCCCAACTCAAACAGTTACAGTGCTCCAATACAATGATGTTCTATATGCAGAATCTAACAAGGTCCAACCCTTGATAATGAAAATTTAAGAAGTATTTAACTAGAACTTGAGTCAGTTTCCCTAATCTACTTTGGTAAACTTCATTAATTACAAACAAACTAAAATTAGACAAGTGTGGCCATGCAAGGCCCGAGCAAAGAAAATCTCTAACAAAACACCGCCTGTAGAATTAATTTTGGTAACTCTTCAATAATTTAAAACTCATGCGGCTCTTTGTGAATAAAAAAAAATGGCTTGGAGGCAGTTGATATGGTTGCGAAGAGGAAAAAATGGGTGGCTTTGACATTTGGCTCTTCTTTTGGGTCACCTCTACTGGATCATTAAAGATGATGTGATGCTAGCATTTCTTATTAATCGGTGGTTGTGCTGAGGTGTCCATCATGCTTTTTTCAATCTTGGTACATACACAACTTCTTCCACTCCTTTTTGCTGGGAATTATCGTTCCTATGACATGTAGGTACACTTCATCCACCTCTGTGTATTTGCTGAATGTGGGCTTGGTGAGGAAAACATGCTTCAACTCATGTTGAGTAAATATATCATTACTCAAGAGATCCCAAACAAATTTCTCGATCACCTTGTTGAGCCTCAAAATTGTGCTTTCCTTCACCTCATTTTACCTCATTTTCCCTTGTCCATTTCTATCTTAGACCCAATTGATCAATGAATATAGTTAAATTACTTCTAGAATGATTTACATGACTGACTTGTTGAATTTTGTGATTTTTGCCATTGTAAAGCATTTTGACTGGAACTAGCTGCAGAATGTAGACATTCCGTAGCTAAGCGATTCTGCAGCTGCCTTCATGTTTGAGTATGTTCCAGGTGGCCTCTTGAGAAAAATCGCATATGGGCATGATCCACGTCATGTCTACATGGTTCGTTGCTCATCATGGAGGAAGAAATGAATTCTGGGTATGGTTTTGAACGTGGGGAACACATTTAGGAAGGAAGACTCCTATTAGGACTGTCTCAGTCCAGATGTCTTTTCTTCTTCACGTAGCCACTTCAAAGAATCCTAACGTGATTTGGATAAGGAAAGACAGTGTTCCTGAATTATTGTAATTATTTTTACGTGCATTTGCTTTATAAACTCTTGGGAGACCGAGAGCTATGTTAGATATTTTATGTTAGATTTGCTGCTAGATTTTGTTTAAACTCTGTGTTACATTCCTGAAAACGCAGAGTGTTATGTTCAAACTATTGCATCGTTAATGGAGCAGACAAAGTTATTTTTAAGGCGTGATTTAATTTGGAGTTGAATGTCGTCAAGTGGTAGAGGGCCCCTGCCTCTTGCACGGATTTATTTTGCGTAAATTAGATAAGTTTTCTAGCTGCCTTTACGTTTTTCATTTGAATTAATAGTTGTTTTTGTTAGCTACTGTAGTCGTACTCATTCTAACTCTTCCACCAGAAGATACTCTTCCAAAAGACTATAATGATGAATGTTGAATGACTATAGTATTGTAGGATTAGGAATTGAATTTGTAGTTGTTTTAACTAGCTACTGTAGTTATATTCATTCTAGCTCTTCTACAAGAAGACACTCTTCCAAAATATTATAATGATGAATGATGAATAGCTATAGTACTGTAGGATTTAGTTGTAGTTTTTGCTATTCAATATCACAGTTACACTTGTTCTAATCACTCTTCCACAAGAAGAAACTCTTCCAAGAAATTCTTAAGAATTTCAAGACATGACTGTGATAATGAATGATTTAGTTGTGTGTTTGTACTAAGTATCATCTCTGTTCTTGCTCTTAAACGCTTGCCCAAGACATCATAATGACGCCTAGATGCTCGCCTCATCACAGATCTAAGCCTTCCATAATCAGATCTAGCAAATACAAGAGCAATTCAGATCTAGATCTCCTTCTTCATCATTGGTGCATCATACATTCAGATTTATCATTCAAGTGTAACCCTTTCCATTCAGATATACTTCAGAGAGAAGTATTCATTCAAGCTCAAACATCTTGCTCCACACTCATGATTTGTACAATGAATTTCTTCTCTTTATATAGGCTTATCCTTTTTCAATACCATGAGCCCCTTTTTCAATACCATGGGCCAAAACAATACCATGAGCCCAAAACTACCTGGACGGGGTCAATTAGGCGGATCATTACCCAATACCATGGGTCAATACTATGGTCGTTACCCTTGGTTTTTCACTTTTTAAGCGCTTTAGCCCATACGCGACTTGGTACGTTCTTTTCCGCGTGCATACGCGACTTCCCTTAGACAAATCCGCGTATACCTAGAGACATACTCTTTTCATCAAGATTTAGCACATGCTGACTTCTTTTCTTCACTGCCTTCTGTACACACTGTAGATACATCATATTTAGCTCATCAAGTACATATTCTAGCAAGCACAACTTCATCAAGTAAGTTGTCATCATATTCATCAAGAGGGTTGTCTTTCAAGGACAACTCTTAGCATTATATAACATCATTTTATATCAGATTTACATCAATTTCCAAGTCCATCAAGTCAAGAATAACTTCATCAGGTGTATTGCCATCAAGGACAACACATGTCAACAGTTCATGTCTTCATCTTCATTCAGTGGGTTGCCATCAAGGACAACACTCTGCATCATATTTCCAACAGTCGTACTCATTCTAACTATTCCACCAGAAGATACTCTTCCAAAAGACTATAATGATGAATGTTGAATGACTATAGTTTTGTAGGATTAGGAGTTGAATTTGTAGTTGTTTTAACTAGCTACTGTAGTTATATTCATTCTAGCTCTTCCACAAGAAGACACTCTTCCAAAATATTATAATGATGAATGATGAATAGCTATAGTACTGTAGGATTTAGTTGTAGTTTTTGCTATTCAATATCACAGTTACACTTGTTCTAATCACTCTTCCACAAGAAGAAACTCTTCCAAGAAATTCTTAAGAATTTCAAGACATGACTGTGACAATGAATGATTTAGTTGTGTGTTTGTACTAAATATCATCTCTGTTCTTGCTCTTAAACGCTTGCCCAAGACATCATAATAACGAGTAGGGTATGGATATGATCTCTTAGTTTTTCATTTGCTTTCGGTCTATTTGCTTACAATTGCACCCAATTACACAGTCAGAATTGTTCTATCTCTTCCAAAAGAAGGAACTCTTCCAAAATATCACTAATGATGAACAAACAGATTGTGTAACCTCATAGAATAATGCATGTTAGCATAGTTAGAATGCTTCGGAGTTTCATTGCATTTAATTCATGTTCAGTTACTTTGTTTCAAGTTTGATGATGACTTGTAGTTCAGCATTGTTCTAGATTAGTGGCATCTTAAGCTCATTTTTAGATTAACTCATTGTACTGCACTTCCATTCAGATTACCATCCATTGCACAATAGATTACTTTAGTTGTTAGGATTAACAAGACAGCCTTCATTATTCACAAACACCTTCTTGTTCTAAAATCCACAAATGATCCATAGCCATAGGAACAGAAGACAACATCACTATAAGGTCTGAAATCTCTCTGCAATTTCCTCATCATTTCATAAAACAGAGCTCTCCCTCAAAAGGACTACTTTGAAAAAGACACCAATAATTCTTTGAGTAAAGGATCTGTGACATTCAATTAAATTGCAGAATAGAACTAGGAATTAATCATAGAATAGAAGAACTTAGGACAAAATGTTGCATCATGGTAAGATTAGTGTTTAACTGTTTAGTTAGAGGATTTGCATATTTAGTGATCATTTCTTAAGTCTAGTTTGTGTTTTGAATCATTTGTCTAAAAGTCATTATCAAGCTTTGCTTTTATTTAGTCATAGTTTATATTCTGCTCCAGTGTTTCCAATTGCATTTGCCATTCCATACATTAGGCTTAACTCTGTTTTTTACCACCAACTTCTTTCCATTAGTTTTCTAGGCATTTTCATTGTGAACATAAAACACCAAAAGACCAAAAACATCATAAATCAACATAAAAGACCAAAAACATCACAAACACTACACACAACGCATTAGGAAACAAGCACCTAGGTACATATGGTACACTTCACTTCAGCAGTTTACAAATCCTGGTTGACAATTAAATGAGCTCAGTTTAGGAGACTAGATTGAGACTAAACATTTTGGCGCCGTTGCCGGGGAAGTGAAAACTAGGTAACCTTTGTTTCTTAGCATCCAAAAAAACAATTTTATGCGTAGGGAGAGAGATTCAAGGGGAAGATTTATAAGCAGCAGAGGCAGAAGTTTGATTTCTAGAACACCAGAAGCAGAGACAGAAGTTTGATTTCTAGAACACCACTTGTTTCATCTAGATCCAGAGCTAGTACACCTTCAACTCAAACCAATCTTCCATCCTTTACTAATCCGGGACTTCTAGAAGATCTAAGGTCACCTATTTCATTAGAGAAACCTTCCACTTCATCCACTGAACCTGCCATAGAAGAAGATCTAAAAACTCCTGTTAGGAATACAAACCTTTCTACTTCCACAGGAAAGTCAACCATGGCAAAAGAAGGAGGGGGAGGAGTTTTTAATGGAGAACACACATTATTTGGAGGTGGAGGTAGAGGTAGAGGTAGAGGAGAAGGAGGAAGAGGAGAAGGAGGTAGAGGTGCAGATGGAGGAAAAGGTAGAATAGGAAGCTCTTTTGGGTTCCCTATACTTGATGAAAGCTGGTATACAACCATGAAAAACATTTCACCTCTCGTCCTTTCCAAACTTCTATGGACTTAAAACCGGTTATCCCGAAACTTTCTTATTCGACTCTGGTGTAGTGGTGAACTGTATATCATTTTAGGTGATGCTCAAAAACTGAAATTATTTCCTCAACTTTGAAGGGAACATCATTGAAGTGGTTTATGAGTTTAAACAGTAGTTCTATTAGAACATGGGAAGGCATGAAACAAGCATTTCTAGAGAGATACTTGGATTATTGTATGCCATTTAATCATAAGGAAGAAGTGTTCAAGATGTTACAAAAAGAAGATGAAAACTTAGAAGATTTGTTGGAAAGATTTAATTACAACATCAAAAGGGCAAAAATGGAAAATCTAGATCAAGACACCTTAAAAGCTCTTTCGTTGAAAACAAGTAGGGATGAATGGTTGGATATTCTTAACATGATGGGAAAAGGGGATATATCACAACTTACATTACCTGAAATATCCGAGTTATGTATCAACCTTTCCAGAGGGAAATCTAAAACTGTCAAAGGTCCAAGAGATCCCGCTCTTGCAAGGGCAAGTAAATCTGCTTCTGGGACAGTAAGTAGATCAGAAATAGGACACATGCTTGATGATTTTAAATCTGACATCTTAGGGAGTCTTAGTGAACAAATAGACACCCTCAAGATACAAAACAAGCAAAAGGCTGAATCCGATGCCTTGGCAATCTTTTGTCCCAAATGTAGGAAGAAACATGCCTTGAGAGAGTGTCCTCTAGATGTAAAAGTTGTAGAAACCTGTGTTATTTGTTCTGAGAAACATGAGACCAAGAATTGTCCTTCTCTTCCTGGTCTCAAGGCTGTTTTTCAAGAAGAAAATCCTACAGACTCCACAGAATCTCTTAACTTTGTATCTAGAAGACCTTGGCAGGGATCTCAGACACAAGGATTCCATGATCAAATGTATAATCAACCTCCACCTTGGAATTCTTGACAGCAACCTTGGCCCCAATTTCAAAATCAATCTCAAGCTTGGGCACAAGTATCATAAGGTCCCTATGGAAGATACTCTCCATATTATCAGTATCCACCATCCTATCCACCATATCCACATTTTTATCCTCAAAATTCCCAACAAAATTTTCCTCAAAATATTCAACAAAATTTTCAACAAAATTCTCAACAACATCATCTGAACCAACCTCATCAAAATCAACCACTTCCATTACCATTCCCTCAAAAATCCAATCAATTACCAGCTCAGCCCATACCAAACCCCAATAATAAGAACCCCCAGAATACATACATGATAGAAGGACAACAATTTCCAACTTATTTAATTACCCCTCTAGACCTTAGTGATGTTCAACTTAGGTCTGGAAGGATACTTGAGAAGAGGAAACCTTCTGTGATCATACAAGAACAAGATAATTCTGAGGAAGACTCCTTACGGGTTAATAAAAGTCTTGAGGAAGATACATCCTTTCAAGATCAAAACATTGAAAAACTGAAACAAAAAGATCCAATAAATCCAACTCCAGTATTAGAGCAACCATCCACATCTACTTCTATACCTCCCTTTCCAGAAAGACTACAAATTGATAAAGGTGTAGAAAAACAAATAATGGTGCCTAATTATGATTTCTTAGATGAATTGAGAAATGTTTTCATTAAAATTCCATTATTGCAAGCCATCAAGGAAATCCCAATTTTAGCCAAAACAATAAAGGAGTTGAGTATGAAGACAACAAGAAAAAGAATAAGAGAAACCAAGAAAAATCAACTGGTAGGACAAATAGCAGACATTATGATGGGCAAGATAGCTATTCCAAAGTATCTTGACCCAGGAAATCCAGTTGTCAAAATTCACATCAATGGAATTGAAATTCAAAACACACTCATTGACTTAGGAGCAGCAATAAATATCATGAGTAGGCAAATCATGGACAAACTGAAACTTCCTAACCTTCTCTTTACACCCACACTATTACAATTAGCAGATAGATCTGTGATCAGACCAGATGGGGTAATAGAAGACATTCCAGTGTCCCTAGACTCTTGGGAGTACCCTGTGGATTTCATGATCCTAACACCCAAGAATAATCTAGGAGGCCATCCTGTTATACTAGGAAGACCTTGGTTGGCTACAGCCGATGCTTTTATTAGTTGTAGGTCCGGTGATATGTATATTTCTGATGGTATTTCAACAAAGAAATTCACTTTATATCCTCCAGCTAGGACAATTACAGATCTAGATGACACTCAATGGATAGAGGATGAAGAATATTTACAACCACTCTTCACAATTTCAAAAATTAGTGAAGATAATCAAATTCTGAATACTCTAGAAAACTTTGAATCTTCTCCAGAACACAAACAAGAATCATTTCAAGAGGGATCCAATATTGAATTCTTGTCATCTAGGCAGATGTCTCTTCATTCTATGGACAAATTTGGTAGCTCTACAAGTGAAATTTTTCCAGGCAAAACCTTGAACATAAACAAAAACCTAGAAAAATCTCAACAAGAAGAGTTAGTCAAAGTATTACAGAGACATTCTTCTGCATATGCATGGGAATACACTGACATGAAAGGGATAAGTCCCAAGACTTGTACTCATCACATCTATATAGAGGAAAATTGCAAACCAATCAGACAGCCTCAAAGACGGATGAATCCAAATCTTAGGGAAATTGTCAAGGAAGAACTGCAAAAATTATTAAATGTTAATTTCATCTATCCTATTTCAGATAGTCAGTGGGTTTCTCCTTTGGTGATTGTGCCTAAGAAAAATGGGAAATGGAGGGTGTGTGTTGACTACCGAGAACTGAATAAAGCTACTCTTAAAGACCATTTTCCCTTACCTTTCATAGATCAAGTATTAGATACATTAGCAGGTAAAAAGTACTTTTCATTCCTAGATGGATTTAGTGGTTACAATCAAATCCAAGTAGCACTTGAAGACCAAGATAAAACCACATTTAATTGTCCTTGGGGTACCTATGCCTACCGAGTATTTCCATTTGGGTTATGCAATGCACCTGCAACATTCCAAAGGGCAGTATTAGGAATTTTTTCTGATCTGATACATGACTGTGTAGAGGTGTATATGGATGATTTCACAGTTTATGGGGACACATTTGAAGAGGCTTTAGAAAACTTGGAAAAAGTCTTAAAAAGATGTCAAGAAGCAAACCTTTCACTTAGTCATGAAAAATGTTTTATGATGTTCACTGAAGGTATTGTTTTAGGGCACCACATTTCAGGGGATGGGAATAGAGTTGATGAGGCGAAAGTTGAAGTCATTTCTAACCTATCCATTCCAAGTTGTCAAAGAGATGTTAGAAGTTTTCTAGGATTTACAGGGTATTATCGGAGATTTATAGAAAACTTCACCAAAATAGCATCTCCTCTCTTCAAATTACTCACCAAAGATTGTGAATTTAAGTGGACTTCCGATTGCCAGTTAGCTTTTGAAACCCTGAAAACCAAAATTTCTGAAGCACCTATATTAAGGGGACCTAACTGGAAGTTACCTTTTCATATCTCGACAGATGCTTCCGATACAGCTCTAGGAGCAGTATTGGGACATAAAGATTTAATTCCCTAAGCCATCTATTATATCAGTAAAAATTTGACTCCTGCAGAGTTAAACTATACTGTAACTGAAAAAGAGTTTTTAGCTGTTGTTCATGCCATTAACAAATTTAGACACTATATAACAGGCTATGAAACTTTTATTCACACTGATCATTCTGCCATTAGATATTTAATGAATAAATCAATCACTAATGGTAGAGTTATAAGAT
This sequence comes from Pinus albicaulis, assembly GCA_034641835.2. Taxonomy (NCBI): domain Eukaryota; kingdom Viridiplantae; phylum Streptophyta; class Pinopsida; order Pinales; family Pinaceae; genus Pinus; species Pinus albicaulis. The sequence continues at coordinate 1,265,237,053 of CM076570.1, forward strand.
GGTTTTTATTATTGCAAGAATTCAACATTACTATTCTAGATAGGCCTGGAAAACAAAACACTGTGGCTGACTTCCTGTCTAGAATTCAAAATATCAAAGATGACACCCCGGTTGAAGATCAATTTCCTGATGAATATCTTTTTGCAATCTCTACTCAAACTCCATGGTTTGCTGATATTGCTAATTATTTAGTTTCAGGAAAATTTCCTTCAATTATGAATGCAAGGGATAAAAGAAAAATCATTAATGATAATGCAAGATATTCATGGGTCGCTAATGAGTTGTACAAGACAGGTCCAGATTTGATCATTAGAAGGTGTGTTCGTGAAGATGAGATGCCTGAAATTCTCAAGGCATGTCATGATGAACCTTGTGGCGGACACTTTGCAGATAAGAGGATAGCATATAAGATCCTTAATTTAGGATATTATTGGCCATCTTTGTTTAAAGATGCAAGGGAGTATGTCAAAAGGTGTGACAGTTTCCAAAGGGTAGGGAAACCTTCTCCTTCAGGTGAGATGCCATTACAACCTCAGGTACACATTGAACCTTTTGAAAAATGGGCTTTGGATTTTGTAGGACCTATTAGTCCTCCATCAAGACAAAATAAATATATATTAGTTTGCACTGATTATGTTACTAAGTGGGTAGAAGCTAAACCATTACTTGTTGCTAATGAATCATCTGTAGTTACTTTTCTTTTGAGGATATTTTTACTCGTTTTGGTGTCCCAAGGGAAATTGTTACAGATCAAGGAGCTCAATTTACATCAAGGCTAGTGGAGAAAATGATGGAGAAGTACAAGATCAGACATAGAACATCTACTCCTTATCATCCACAAGCAAATGGTCAAGTGGAATCCACTAATAAGGTCATTGAAGGAATCCTAACAAAGACTGTTCATTTACATAGAAGAGATTGGGTAGATAGGCTTCCCGAAGCCTTGTGGGCCTATAGAACTACATGGAGAAACACAACAGGCCATACTCCTTATGAGCTTGTTTATGGAAAGCAAGTTTTGTTTCCCATAGAGTTCCAAATTCAAACATTCAAGATGGAAGTTCAGCTAGGACTTGATCTAACGGAGGCACAAAAGCATAGACTGGAGCAAATTAATGAATTGGATGAGATCAGACAAGATGCAGTTCAGAAAACAAGTCTAGTCCAACAGCAAAGGGCTAGATGGCATGACAAGTACATCAAAGAGAAGAAATTTAAAGAGGGTGATCGGGCTCTCTTGTTTGATTCAAAATTCAAGGATTTTCAAGGGAAATTTCAGACACATTGGCTTGGGCCATATGAAATTGTTCGAATTTTTGATAATGGGGCAGTAAAAATCATAACTATAGATGAAGAAGAGGTCACTTTTCTTGTGAATGGCCATAGACTGAAGCTATACCACAAGCCACTCTCAAGAGAAGAGTTTGTCAAGAAGTTCCAAGAATACAATGATGTGAAGTTAATGAAGAAGAGTCTCTCTTCTTCATCAACTTGATTAAATTTTCTGAAGCATTTCTCTTCTAAAAATAAAATAAAAATAAAAATAAAAATAAAAAATAAAAAATAAAAAAAAAATAAATAAATAAATAAAGGTATAAACATGAAAACCAATCATTGATTGGCATGTTTATACAGAAAAGATAGGGTGAAAATCAGAGTCTCTCTGACACTCTAACTTTTCCCATTTTTGTTTTTATAAGCAGCTGTTATAAAAATCATAAGTTCAGTTCCATAGTCCTTATGATTCATTTCATCTCACTCCATTCACTTATCCATCCATACTCCATCCCATCCATCATTCATATTTCACTCCATTCCACATTTCATTCATCTCATTCCATCTTTCATCCATCTCATTTTTCATGTCAAAATACAAAATTTGATATCTTGCTGTAAGTGAATAAAACATGTCATGAATTGTAGTACAGTCCTTATGATTCTTTCACTCCATTTCATGAACTGAATTCATTCCATTTCATTATCCACTTCATACATATCATAATCCATCATCCATTTTCATTCATACCACATAACATTTCACCCATATTCCAAAAACACTCCATTTTCATGATTAAAATGCTCTACAGGAACATTCTGTAGCTCAGTGGACATTCTGCAGCTGATCAGCCTTTCTGCAGCCAGACAGTCTTTCCGCAGCTATAAATCCTGAAGGCATCAACCAGCAGACATCAGAATTGCAACAAAGTGACCCAGTGTATTCATGAATCAAAAACATCAAGAAAATTATGAAGACTCCTCCAAAGGTGAACAAGAAGACAAAGGCTACAAAAATCAAATAAAGGGCAGAGGTAACAAGTTTAAATTATAATGGCATTTCATAAAATTTTAGCATAGTTTAGTTATGGATTGTTTGAAAAGGTTGTTTTAATTGTTTTTATTGATCAACACCAACAAACCCTCTACAGACTTTGGATTAAAATCTTCCATTTCAAATTTCATATCCGATAGCATTTAAGCGGTTAAAATGGCCGAGGTGTTTGAATTCTCCACGTCTCTTAACCAAATCATTCAATGATGATTCCCTCTGCCGTCATAAAATCCTCCGCCGTCTCTTCAATCATTAATACATTCCCTCCACCTCACTCCACTACTCCATTCCGTGACCACTGCCATAACTTCATTCTGTAGCCGGCATTCCATTCCGAAGACGGAGATATTATTAACACCGAGAGCAGAGCCAAAGGATATCAGTTTGAATAGCATTGAGCATTGTAAACGCAGAGCAGAGCAGAAGGGTAAATTTGGAAGTATAACAGTGTGAGGACTTGAAGCCACTTGATCCCGTGGACAAATAAAATATCACTGTGGACAGAGTTTGAAGCATTTTCACTATAAACATAGAAGTGTAGCAGTGTGGAGTTTGAAGTCTTTTGCTACCAAAAGACAGAGGTGTTGTAGTGTTGAAATCGAAACCATTTGCTACCAAGAGCCAGAGGTATTGCACAAAAGAAATTTGAAGCCATTTGCCACTGTCTATCAGAGACATATCAGCTCAAAATTTGAAACTGCTTTCATTATCAAACAGAGGCATATCACTCCAAAGTTCAATTGTCAACAGAAGCATATCAGTCCGAGGTTTTGAAGGCATTTTTCATTATCAATTAGAGGTATGTCATTATGAAGTTTGGAGCTATTTTCATTTAGAACTTGAAGTCCTTTCAATTCAAAGGTAAAAGTCATTGTTTTGTGGGTAGAAGAGTGTTTATTTGAACATTGAAGAATCAATAATGGGTTTAATTGTAAGAACCGAACCAGTGGGTTCAAAATATTTAGAAGGCTACCCACAATGCAAAGAAATGTTACAACAAATAGGATGGCTTCAATTTTTGGAAAAATTTAATGGCTTCCATAAGGAAGTCACTAAAACATTTGCAAGATCATTTCAAGGGACCGAAGTTGAAGTGGGGGATGTCAAGTTTACTGTCACTGAAGTTTTTATTGCAAAAGCTACAGGGTTGCTCAGAACTGGAGAGAGATGGTTTAAAAATAGAGAATTCCACAATGACTACTGGAAACAAATTTTAAAATCACCAAATATGGATGTCAGTGTATTCAAGAAAGGAATTCCCAGTTCTGCATTGAAAAACAAATGGAGAAACATACTACTTCTTTTGCAAAAATTTGTTACATGTGAGGGTAGATATGGGACATTTTATGTCTACCACATTAGACTAATGATGCATTTTCTAGGAGAAGACTTAAACCTACCATATTTCTTGCTTCAAAGTATGAAGAAGATGGCTTCCTGTGTTCAGAGAAGAGTTCAATTTTTAGAGACAACCCTGTATCATCATGGTTTGGTCAAAATTTTGATTGAACATCATCTAGCTAAAACAAATGATACATGGGATGATTTCTTAATAAGAAATCATTTTGAAGAAGCAAAAGAACCATCACCTGAACCACAGCCTACAAGAAGAAGTAGGAAATGGAGGGCTTCAGAAGTTGAAATTGATAAAACAGTCCAAGAAAGCAGTGAGGAAATCATTTTAGAGAAGTTGACTCAAATCAAGAGGCAACTTAAGGAAGAAAAGGTAATCAGGAAATCTGCCATGGAAAAAGGAGAGGGATCTTCTCAGCCTAGAAGAAGCCACAGATTAAAGGGGAAACTGAAGAAAACACTAATCAAGCAAACAGGGGTAATCAATATAGAAGATGAAGAAACATCCATTGAAGAGGATGTTGAAGAAGATTTTTATGAGGGAACCCCTGAAGTTGACCCTGCTCAACAGGAAATTTATGACTATGTGGAAACTTTGGAGAGGAGAGCTTCAGAGAGCAGAGAGAGAACCCCCAGTCCTCCACTGTCTGAAATAGATATATTAAGGAGGGATAGATATGAATTGGAATTGCTGAATAGACACATCAAAAACGAAAATGAAATTCTCAAGGATCAAATCAAGCTCAAAACTGATATGAACTCAACCTTAGCCCTGCATATAGAAAAAGTGGAGAAGACCAATGAGAAGTTGAAGACAAAGAACAAAAAGCTAATCAGGGCACTCACCAACCTCAGGTTCAAACTTGTTATCAGGAAACCCAGAAGACCTCTAGCTTCCAGACAAAGGAGAAGAAGGGGATTAGATGTCCTCGCAGAAGCCTCTGAATTCATAGGATAATTTGCATGAGGACATGCAAAGAGACAGCAGTGGGGGTATGTTGAGCCTCAAATTTGTGCTTTCCTTCACCTCATTTTTACCTCATTTTCCCTTGTCCATTTCTATCTTAGACCCAATTGATCAATAAATATATTAAAATTACTTCTAGAATGATTTACATGACTCACTTGTTGAATTTTGTGATTTTTTCCATTGTTAAGCATTTTGACCGGAACTAGCTGCAGAATGCAGACATTCCGTAGCTAACCGGCGATTCTGCAGCTGCCTTCATGTTTGAGTATGTTCCAGGTGGCCTCTTGAGAAAAAACCGCATATGAGCATGATCCACGTCATGTCTACATGGTTCGTTGCTCATCATGGAGGAAGAAATGAATTCTGGGTATGGTTTTGAACGTGGGGAACACATTTAGGAAGGAAGACTTCTATTAGGACTGTCTCAGTCCAGATGTCTTTTCTTCTTCACGCAGCCACTTCAAAGAATCCTAACGTGATTCGGATAAGGAAAGACAGTGTTCCTGAATTATTGTAATTATTGTTACGTTCATTTGCTTTATAAACTCTTGGGAGACCGAGAGCTATGTTAGAGATTTTATGTTAGATTTGATGCTAGATTTGGTTTAGACTCTGTGTTACATTCCTAAAGACGCAGAGTGTTATGTTCAAACTATTTCATCTTTAATGGAGCATACCATGTTGTTCTGAAGCATGATTTAATTTGGAGTTGAATGCCGTCAAGTGGTAGAGGGCCCCTGCCTCTTGCACGGATTTATTTTGCGTAAATTAGATAAGTTTTCTAGTTGCCTTTACGTTTTGCATTTGAATTAATAGTTGTTTTTGTTAGCTACTGTAGTCGTACTCATTCTAACTCTTCCACCAGAAGATACTCCTCCAAAAGACTATAATGATGAATGTTGAATGACTATAGTATTGTAGGATTAGGAGTTGAATTTGTAGTTGTTTTAACTAGCTACTGTAGTTATATTCATTCTAGCTCTTCCACAAGAAGACACTCTTCCAAAAGATTATAATGATGAATGATGAATAGCTATAGTATTGTAGGATTTAGTTGTAGTTTTTGCTATTCAATATCACAGTTGCACTTGTTCTAATCACTCTTCCACAAGAAGAAACTCTTCCAAGAAATTCTTAAGAAGTTCAAGACATGACTGTGATAATGAATGATTTAGTTGTGTGTTTTTACTAAGTATCATCTCTGTTCTTGCTCTTAAACGCTTGCCCAAGACATCATAATGACGAGTAGGGTATGGATATGATATCTTAGTTTTTCATTTTCTTTCAGTCTATTTGCTTACAATTGCACTCAATTACACAGTCAGAATTGTTCTACCTCTTCCAAAAGAAGAAACTCTTCCAAAATATCACTAATGATGAACAAGCAGATTGTGTAACTTCATAGAATAATGCATGTTAGCATAGTTAGAATGCTCCAGAGTTTCATTGCATTTAACTCATGTTCAGTTATTCTGTTTCAAGTTTGATGATGACTTATAGTTCAACATTGTTCTAGATTAGTGGCATCTTAGGTTCATTCTTAGATTAACTCATTGTACTTGCACTTCCATTCAGATTACCATCCATTGCACAATAGATTATTTTAGTTATTAGGATTAACAAAACAGCCTTCATTATTCACAAACATCTTTTTGTTCTAAAATCCCTAATTGATCTATAACCATATGAACAGAAGACAACATCACTATAAGGTCTGAAGTATCTCTGTAATTTCCTCATCATTTCATAAACAGAGCTCTTCCTCAAGAGAACTACTTTGAAAAAGAAACCAATAACTCTTTGAGTAAAGGTTCTGTGACATTCAATTAAATTGCAGAATAGACTTAGGAATTAGTCATAGAATAGAAGAGCTTAGGACAAAATGTTGCATCATGGTAAGATTAGTGTTTAACTGTTTAGTTAGAGGATTTGCATACTTAGTGATCATTTCTCAAGTTTAGTTTGTGTCATTTGTCTAAAAGTCATTATCAAGCTTTGCTTTTATTTAGTCATAGTTTAGATTCTGCTTCAGTGTTTCCAATTGCATTTGCCATTCCATACATTAGGCTTAACTTTGTTTTTGACCACCAGCTCCTTTCCATTAGTTTTCTAGGCATTTTCATTTTGAACATAAAAAAAAACCAAAAAAAAAAACATCATAAATCATCACAAAAGACCAAAAACATCACAAAACACTACACACAACGCATTAGGAAACAAGCACCTAGGTACATATGGTACACTTCACTTCAGAAGTTTACAAATCCTGGTTGACAATTAAATGAGCTCAGTTTAGGAGACTAGATTGAGACCAAACACACCTTTCCTTTGATGCGGGTGAATTTGGTGGTATCCTTAGCTGTTTCTTTGAGTTTGGTTATATAATCTCCCCTTTGGACTAGCTTTTTATTAATTACATATAGTGAGGGCAATCCTTTTTCCACCAGGGGTTCAATCTTGTTTAGGAATCTGTTGATGGCCATGTCCAAATCACGACACTTCTCCTCCAATTTCCTTACTAAATTCCTCTTAGTGACGACCTTTCTCACTTCTAACATGGTTGTTGGTCTGTCTTTTCCATACAACTCTTCAAGCTCATAGCTGGTTTTGGAGTTCAGGAATTTTAAATTTTATGATTTTAGGGGTTGTGGTTGGCATGTTTCCTAATTCCTTACTTTATTTTTCAATGGCCACTGCGCATTCGTCCACCAACTCTTTAAAAATGATGTGGATGGAGTGCCAAATTTCCTCCACTGACTTTATGATACTGCCCCAAATTTTCAACTTTATTTGGCCTAAAATGCTGCTTTCTGAAAATTCCTTCTCTGCCTTCTCCAATCTCTCAATCTTCTTTTTCACTATCTCATGGGTAGTTTCAGACTTGGACTTTTGATCTTTCAGGATTCCAATCTATGCTTCCACTTTATGGATCTCTTATGACTGTAGGGTCATACTTTCCATGCATTTTGACAGTTGGTCTATCCTACTATATGTTCCATCAGTTGTGGGAACAACTGTTGGAATTGTTGAAATGGGGACAACTTCTAATGGGATGAGTGCCACTCAAGCTGCTTCTTCTTTTTCCTTTAGTAGTTTCTCCATCTCGTTTTCCATCTGTTTGATTTGGGAAAACTGTTCGACAACTAACTTCAATATCTCTACCCTCTGTGACTCATCTTCCTCAATGCCCTTGGCCAAGGGGTCTTCTATTGCTAGCATATTGAGTTTTTTCCTTAGGGCTACCGATGTACATTAAGTGGTCCCTGGAGTGCATGAATTTGTGTCCACACCTACCAAAGGGAAGGGCAAGGTGACCAAGGGATCATCCTCAAAGTTGCGGACATCGCCTAGACAGATTACGCCCCTGCTCCAGGCATCCAAGGATCGGTCCCCTATAGATGACCCGTCAAAGAGACCCATGAGCACAACTGAGGAGGTCATGCTCTTCATCAAGCCCATCTCATGGCTCTCGAAGTATGTAAGACCGCGCAGACCCTCCGTGAAGGCACCAAAATATTTGGACACAATGCGTGATTCCCTGCAAATGACATTGATCCTAGAGGCAGTCATGTTGGAAGAGAATATGTTTGGGAAGATACCTTCAGTAAATTTTGATGACTACGACCTGGCAAACAAAAATGCATTCCCTAAATTGGATCCAGAGTACTACCTGTAGAGAGTGGTGTATGTTGGAGTTGTGAAGGTAGAGCCTATGACTTGGGCACGTGGGTTGAGTAATGTTGGGATTCTCAATCAATTGAGGATTCCTCACTTCAGAATATATCCCATCACGGACATATGTGTGTGCCAGCTATTGGCGTTGGTGCACGATGGGTGCCTTTGGATCAAGAACAAAATTCTAATTAATGTCACGTTAATCCACCAAATCACCAGCCTGCCAAAGAAGGGACCCAACCCCATGGCTAATTACGGTAAGAGCCAGGAGCTAAAGGTGGTTGCAAAGGTCAAGAATGACTACAAGGTGGGACGAGATACCAGGGGCTTCCTAGTGAGGCAACTTGAGGATCTAGTGAAGTGCCTTGGCACCTTAGTGTTGGGTTGGAAAATTATGCGGAAATGTAGGCCTAAGGTGGTCCCTGCGCATGCCATCGCATTGGTTGGGCAGTGCGAGAAAGGCATAAGTTTTAATTGGTCGCAATTCCTCTGCACCGAGTTCCTGTAGAATGTGCATGAGGCGTAGGAAGAATGAAATAACTTTTGATATTCATGGCTACTTCTATTAATTTCTCTAATTGCGTGGGAGATGCCCGAGAGCGCAGTCCTCCTGAATATAGAACCTGGTATCTTTAAAGGAGTGCGCTATGCTAATCTATGTGACTTCGCGGACCCGTAGCAATTAATGGAAAATAATATCTTCTGGGTCTTATTTGAGGGAGCATTGGCTAAATCAATCCACTCGCACCCGCGGTTGTCCCCATCCACATATGAAAAATACAAGGCCATTGCGGACTTCAAGGTGTCAATACACAATGTGCAGATATGGTTGCGCAAAGATCCAATATTGTATAATATACCTTATATGGTGATAGAAGCTTAAATCAACTAGGTTATTGTGACTTGACCCAATTCATGGCAGATTAGTTTAGGCTCCACCCAGCCTGTCACAGCTTCAACATCCGGAAAAGACACAACAGGTGCCACCAAGGAGAAAGAAGCAGAGAAGGCCGCATAGAAGAACAAAGAGAGGGAAGCTGAGAAAGAAGCGAAGAAGGAATCTGAGTTGGAGCATGACATTGATCTCGATGGCACAGATGGCCTAGATGGTATCGGATTTGATTCCCCCAGAGTTACCAAGCACAGTGCTGAAACCCCCAAGGTCCCGTGCCAAAATAAAAAATGCTCGAAGACAGGAGGCACAAAGGAATTCACCCTCATAGAGGATGACTTGGATAAGATCGCAGATGTGGCTGCGTCTACCTCCGAGGATCGATGGACTGTGCTCAAGGAGTAGTATAGAGCTACAATAAAGTCACTGCAGACCGGGTTGCAGGTCCTTCAGCTGAAAACTGATAGCATTCAGGCAAGCGTGACTCAGGCGAGGCCGGATCAAGTGAGCGTGAGCACCAGTATGATTATTATCACTGCAGATAGTCGAATATGTCCATTCACTGAAGTCATGGTTACAATGGAATAGCTAGCCTTGCACACACAAGTACAAACATGTCCATAGGTTGGAATCAACCTGTCCATGCTTCCCATGGGGAAGTTGCATGCAATACTGTTGAGAAGGTAAATCCCCTCTGCGGACAGAGGCGATCCCTACTAGCCCAGCAGGGGTCTAGCAACAAACAAACAATGCTATGACGCAGGCTCCTAGTTACGAATGAAAGATTTGGGATAAGAACCTACCTGGATTCCAGCGCTCGATCCGAAAAAGAGATGTCCCCGTCCTTCAGTCCTGGCAGATCACAATCCTTCCACGATCTCCGTGGATGAACACCTGCACACAGAAAGAACAAACAGATACAAGCATAGGAACCAGCATACGTAACTAAACATCGGTCAGAAAGGACATTACTCGCATTAACATAATGGAAAAAGGAGTGGAACCATAATCATAGTCATCTATTAAAGTGGTAAACGAATAGAAGTTACAACCAAGTTCTGACGCTGCAGCCTCCTTCGCGCGGGTCTCCGGTCGTCCACGTCTCGCAAAGCTCGCCGGGGAAAAGGGAAACCTCTCCAGAGTCTCGTGACAATGGTCTCCTTGCTCGAATGGGCCTTAAGGGAAAGGAAGGATTCTTTTCAGCACAAAGGCACTTGGGAATAGGAGATGCAAAGTTTCAGCACTTCAAGACTAGCTTGCCATGGATCTGAGCAAGCTTTTATAGATGGGGAAGGAGGGAGTTGGGATCCCTATTATTATGGGATTGGCCCTATCAACAAGGAAGGTTCCATAGAAGGTGGCAAAACTACTTCCCTTCCATAGAACTCCCGTAGCCAAACCTCCCAACTCAAGATAGGAAGTGGTTGTGAGTTTGTTTGAACTCAACTTCCGCCATCCATATATAAAAAACAGTCCCTAAAATGGGTGGCGCGATTGCTGCTCTATGACAGAGCGCCAAGTGGCGCGACCTCTTTACAGGATTTCCCTGAGTGGCGCGAGTACTGAACTGTATACCCGCGCCAATGCAAAAAGAGCTGTTTTTTATGGATTTTGCAAGGAGATGTCTCAAGGGGAAATGAAGCTCATACTCAGAGGGATGCAATGATGATGTTTTCAGTGCATGACAGTGTTCACAGGTCACGTTATGGGTCCTCCATTGTGCGGGACGGGGAATGGTAGGGACGGTGACAAATTACTGTGTAACAGATGCACCCTAAAGCATGAGGCCCGAGAGAGAGAGGGGTGAAATGCTTTACGAGAACATGTCTGACTGAAGGCCCGCCGTCGGAAAACCTGCACAGACAGATACAACTGATATCTTAAGTACACGATGTATATATATGGTATGGACGCAGCCATCGGAACAGAGTATGCTATAATCCGGATCCAGGGTATGGGCACAGCCATCCAACTAAGATCAAACAAATAGACTCAGGTATGGTCGTAGCCATCCAATCATTGAGTCATGTACATAATGACAATAATCCACAATCGCAGCCTGGATTACAACAGACACAATCCAGGGTCTTGCGCTCCATCTCGACCCAAATAAGTACAAGTTCTAGCACGCGAATATGTGAGCTGATGTCGAACATGCAAGAACATCGCCTGATTACCAGCCAATGATGAAAGCCGTTAACAGACGCGAGAGGAACCACCGATAATGACAATGGTCCCCAAGGTACTACAGGTACAATCCACGGCGTGTGAATAAATGAGCTGACGTCGAACACCCGCAGAATCATCCGATCGGAGGTCAATAATGAAAACCTCTCGTCGAATGCGACGAACCTGCCATTAAGGCATGCAGGCCCCAACGTACCATCAGGAGTCTCTAGACCAACTTCCCGGATAATGAGTTGAAGTCGACAGGAAGTGATCTTGATCGAAGGTGGGCCATAATGATTCCCACATCATCGACACGAGACAGAGGAACATAATGTTTTGTTGTGAATTAGGATCATATGAGAAACAGAGGAAGGTTGATATTCGCAGAGGCCAACTTCTCTTGAACATATAAACGGCACGGCAATGGACTTGGCAGTATTTGACATCAACAGATCAAAGGTCATGGCGACGAGGCAGTGAACAGAGGAGAGGTCAAAAGAGATTACCCAAACCCATGGAAGCAAAGTGAAACAACGAGATGAGATGTCCCCAACCCGACACGAATGCAGACAAGTGCCATGTTCAAGAGCGACATACTGCCGACGATAACGACGATGGTTCCATTTTTCCCCCACCATTTCGGCGAGTACCCCAATTATTTTTGATGACAAGCTTGAAGGGGATAGCATATGCTTGTAATATAAGTCCGCCCTTCGGGCGAATCCATCCTAGTGCATTTAACGAGTCCTAGGAAGGAGAAACTCGGAGAACGTCATTGCGACGGAATCCAATGTCATCAGGGTTTAACGAGTCTGACAAAGGAAGAACTCGGCGTATTTTCATGTTTAGAGAGTTTGAAAAGACAGCAGAAAAGAAAACTCCACAGGTCCCTTTTCGTAAATAGTTCCCCAGATCCGAAAAGGTAGAAAACAATATCCGGGAAAACCTCCTAGTCGCGATAGGCTAGGGTATTCCTTTTCGTAATCGATCCAGCCCAGCCCGAAAAAGGGTTAAACTTATACTGGGTGAATGTCGATTCGTGTCCATTTTAACGAGATCGAAACGACAAGGGCCTCGGCAATCTTTTCATATTTAGGGAGTCAGAAAAAGAGCTGAAAGGTGACTCCAGAGTGACTTTTTCGTGTATTTACCGAGTCCGAAAAAGTATAAAATACAACTCGTTTCCACCTTTTAAGTCGCAAAAACCTGTCACTGCACATACAAGCGTAAAATCCATTTTTGACATAATACATGCAAATATTTGACAAGAAATAACTTTTTAAAACACATTTTAACGTTGAAAAGTTATAAATACGTCCAATGGTAAAAAATGAAATTACTTTTTACTATTTACCTTGTGGAGAGTAGCAGTGGTTCATTTGGAGCAAAAAAGATGTTTACACACCACACCATGTACACAAATGACAATCACACACCTATGTACACACAAGACGGGCATGCCCCCGGCATGATGTCTCAATTCGAGGCGCATGCCCCCCAAGCTTCAGTCTTATGGAAAATAGAGTGAAGTTTGAAAACAAAAGAGATTTTGAACTAAATCTATCAAAACTCGAATTGGACGTGCTCATGTTTCATTGTTTTAACGAGGTTGACACACTTAAAGGAACTGTCCTCGTTGAATCGTGCTTCATAATTCGAACAGCTCGGTGCAGACTTGAATCTCCCTGGGAGAACAGGTCACACCTACATGAATATCCTCAACAATCCCTGGTTTAACAGAGATGTTGATAGGAATCGTTTGAGTAATGTTACTCAGATTGCCTTCCGAAAAGACCTCATGTGTCAAAATCGGTGTTTGAAGAGGCGGGGAAGGAGCCTGAGTGGCATAGCGCTCGAGACAATCCGTCATTGCCCCCAAGCTAGGCATAAACGAGGAACGATGATGCCCATCGCCCCAAGGTAGCTCCTCCAGAGACATAGTTTCAATTATAGCCTCATCTGAGGGAAAAGTCTCTCTAAGAGGATCAGGCGAATCAGCCTGACCAAGCCAGGGGGATTGTGAGTAGACGTCAAGAGCCATGCTCATCGGAGCATGCCGAGGAGGTGGAGGGTCCGATGCAGCAACAATCTCACAGTAGCTGATCTCTACTGGCGTTAAAGGCATGGACTCTCCAAACTCATATACCTGCTCAGGTGTAGGAATCAGCCAGGGGTCATCAGTCCTGGACAACATATTGACTTCAGCGGTATTCGGTGGCGGCGCAGGGAAAATACCCATGAGGACTGGGTCTTTGAAAAGACCAGGTCCTATGCTGTCTGGTGGATTCGGAATTTGATCCACATACGGCACGTTGTTCTCGGAGCTCGAGGTAAAAAATGACAACTGGTCTACTGTGACAATCTTGCCCTCGTGAGGGAACTCGATGAATCGAAAGACAGTAGACGGCACGCAGAGCATGGCATGGGTCCAGCTGCGGCCAAGAAGTATATTGTAGTTGAGTTTAGCGTCAACTACTTCTACTTCCACGTTGACAGTTTTTCCCTGTAATGTAATCGCCAGACTCTCGAGAACTCCCAGGGGTTTAGATTCCCGGCCATCAAATGCCTCAAGGGCATTGGGAGATGACGATAAAGTTGGGGAACCGATGGCTCTCCAACAAGCGGAGGACATAACACAAGTAGATGCACCCTCATCTACGACGGCTCTATGAACGTCCAGGCCGTTAATCCCGACTTGAATAATCAAAGCGATTTGATGTGGAAGCCGGGGAGTAAAATTCTCCAGATCAAAGGTGAGAAGGCTCGAATCGGCGGGGTCAATACCACCGATGGCAGACAACAAAGCCTTCCGTTGTGAAGGACAACTTTGAAGAACCTCAAGTGCAGACATGGCACATGGCGCCTGGGCCAGATCCTCAACAGTACTGTAATGTTGAGCGGCGCGGGCGTTTGGATTATAAGAGGATTTCCGAAGAACACCCTTGGGAGGTGGTTTCACAACGGGTTCGAGAGTCGGCTTCTCAATTTCCAATGAACCAGAAGCAGATGCGGGAGGCGGTCCATCCGCCACAGCCTTCCCGGGTGCCTGCTGCTGATTATTGTAATCCTTGGACCTCGTAGCGATAGTGATAGGTGCATTAGTTTTCATCATGAAAACTTGAGACCCAAACGGTGCAGATGATGAACTTTGTTCGACCATCTGGGTCTGCTGAGATGGAAACGGCTCCTTTAAAACAGCCGGAGTTCCCTTTGAGCCTTTAAGAAGTTGATTGACTTCGGATCGTCTTGGACAATCTTTAGTGTAATGGTCACCTTCACAGATGAGGCAAGGAAATTTCGGCTTACGTTGTGAGCCATCCTCAAACTTGGATTTAGATTCCGGTTTTGGGGCATCGGATCTGGATTTGCCTTTGCCCTTTTTCTTCCCCTTGGAGGATTTGTCCGCAGGATTGGCCTGAACGGCATTTACCTCCGAGGTTTTACCAGAATCGGATGAGGAGGGTTTGGCAGAGGGATCGTTGGAAGAATTAGCCTTCTGCTTCCCATTCGAAGACTTCTTCGAATTTTGAGAAACGGAACCAATGACACCATCCACGGAAGGGGTGGGTTGGGTCTTTTTGGCTCCGGGCCGTGGTGCATCAGGCAGGATGTCATAAAGCGTGCCAGATTGTGAATAAACAAGATCCATTACTGGGCACGCGCGATAGCTTGTTCCTCCGTCACACACGCTCCCATTGCGATATCCTGAGCGATTTTGTTCACAAAGGAGGTGGTGAACCAGTGAGTCAAAATCTGATCAGGTATGTGAAACTTGATCAGTCGACGACGGCGCCGCCACTCATGGATGTGATCCGAAATGTGAGTGGCCGAGTCCTGCTTCAGGGAAGACAGGAGGTGCGTCCCAGTCTCATACCGGACTGGTAACTGGAAATGCGTGAGGAAATCCATAGCTAACGAGTTGAAATCCTGAAAAATACCACGGGACAGCTCTATGTACCACTTAGCAGCAGCTCCTGTTAACGTACGCTGGAAAAGACGCAAACGAACTGAATCGTCTGTCCAAGAGTTAGACGAACACCAGAGGTGATACGCCATCACATGCGCCTGGGGGTCTTCTCCAGATTTGCCCTCAAACTTGGGACAATCTCCTGGTATCTTGGTTGGAACCGGAGGCCAATGTGGATTATGAGAAATCGGATCATTGGTCAATTTTGAAACGTCCGGCAAGTCCAAGGTAGCCAGGAACGGCAATGGAGGGTTAATTCCCGTGCCAGTCCCAGAATAAGGTCCGGTTCCCATGCTCCACGATGGTTGTGAATATCCTTGCCCCCAGGGGTTCTGTCCCGTAGGATTCTGACCGTGAGGGTCATAATTCGTATAGCCAGACTGATTTGATTGCTGGTAACCATTGTGTGGGGCCTGATAACCAGGGTTCGAGCCCTGATTAGGCGTCTGCCCTGTATAAGCAGCGTTTGGATTTGGCTGCTGAGCATAGTTAGAACCGTGAGGAGGAGGATACTGAGAGCCCCCAGAGTGGTTATAGTTCGGTTGAGATTGACCATGAGGATAATAACTGCTCTGAGGATGAGTAGACTGCTGATAAGTGGAACCCTGCGGATCCTGGTACGTAGGGCGCAGCTGTTGATTTGGCTGCGGCATTGAGTGAGCAGGCTGGTGAGCAGAGTGAACGAAATGAGGGGGCTGGCCTGAATGAACAGGTTGACCCGAATGAGGGGGCGCTCCTGAATGAACAGGTTGACCCGAATGAGGGGGCGCTCCTGAATGAACAGGTTGACCCGAATGAGGGGGTGCTCCTGAATGAACAGGTTGACCCGAATGAGGGGGTGGCGCTGGTTGCGCAGGCTGACCCGGTTGTAAGTGAGCCCCAGGTTGCACCGAATAAGCCGGTTGGCCTGGAGGCGGGACACCAGGTTGTACCGGATGACCCGGTTGGCCCAGTGGTGGAACAGGACCAGGTGCTTGCTGGAAACCAGTTTGACCCGAAGCAGAACCGTAAAGAGGTCCTTGCTGATATGCAACGTTAGAGACAACAGGATACCGCGGTTGCATCGGTAAGGAAGGCTGGATTTGCCCCCCAGGTTCATAAGTCGGTCCCTGTTGATACCCCGGCTGAGGCTGAGCAGGTTGACCAGCAGGGTTATAATATGGTCCTTGCGGATTATAGAATGGCCCTTGCTGGCCCGCACAGTAGCCTTGATTGGGCTGTCCCTGTGGGTCGTACTGATAGCCAGGTTGGCCTGCAGGTTGACCTTGGAAAGGTTGTGCCTGCAAGTTCTGAGCCTGGTTGTACGGTAAACCTTGAACATAAAGATAGGCCTCAGGAGCAGGGAGACGCAAAATGTCCCCATGCTCGTCAAGCCGACCCGGAAAACCATACACGGGGGTGCCGTCTTGTGCATAATGCGAAAAGAAAGACCGATAAGGATCTTGGGGGAGTTGTCCAGCTCCGGCGTTCGGCTGCTGCAAAAACAACCGATACTCCTCCGGAGAGATATTCTCCGGTATAGCAGTAGCTAGATAAATGTCCTCTGGAGTTGGCCCAGATCTAGAAGCAGATGCTGAGGCAACAGCAGGAGAGGCGGCCACACAAACAGTGGGTCGCACGGGAACAGAAGTGACGGGCGTCGAAGGAGACACCCCGGGTGTAGTAGCAGCTGGCCTCGAAGCAGGAGATGATATTCCCATAGAGGCAGCAGCCGAAATAATCTGACCCAGAGATCTGTATCCCCGTGGCAAAGAAGGACCAGCTGACGATGTGGTAGCCAGCTCAGACTCATCTCCCTCAAACAATCTACGAGGGATGCGCTGGTAGTCATCAGACCCGGGAATTTCCTCACCAGAATCACTCATGGTTGATCCTGCCGTTAAATCACGCAGAAGACGGCGAGGACTAGGAGGGAAAACAGCAGCAAAAAACGGTGAACCCGATGTAAGAGAAAGGAAATCAGCTCCCAATCTCAATTCAGACAGAGGGTCCGAAAAGGGCCAGTGGAAGTCAACCGGCTCTCCAAAGGGTTGCTCGGCGAGGACCGGTCCCCCGTCAGGGAACTCGGAAACAACAGGCTGCTGTGGTTCAACAGAAGGCTCAGAAGCCTCTGAAGACTCGTCCGTGTAAGGACTGCCAGTAGACGAAACTGAGGGTTCCGCCACCGTGACAAAAGACTAGAAGAAGAGAGCACACACACACACGGGCTGAAAATGAATTAAGACACACGATCAAACAGCCACAAGCAATATCTAACTGGGTGTGTAATCGTGGGAGATTGATTTTACGACATTGGAAAATAAACAAATTCTACCGTTTCATGTTTTAAGAGTCAAGAAACGATAAAAAGATGACTCTATCTCTTTCAGAGTTGACACAAGCGTGAAAGGACAAGCGCTTGACGGTCTTTTCAAGTTTAGGGAGTCAGAAAAGACCAAATGACTGCTCAGGAAAAACTAGGCACAAAGGGTGTACCGAATATCCGTGAACTGCAATATACACCTTGGTTTCAAAAATGAAACAGAAATCGACCAAGGACTTTCCGTACGTGCAGGTAGTCTCCCCGAATGCTGTGTTCGGTGTATCACGGGTAAAAGGCGGCAGACTCGGCTTCCTGTGGATAAAGGATTGCAAACCCATAGGGGTCTCCCTTTATATACTCGACGGTACGGGGAGCGCAAGTCCGTACTAGTGCTGTCTAAAGCCAATAGGCGAACGACAGCTGCTAGGTTTAACGACGCCGGAACACGTCCCTAGCCTAGACCTTCTAAATATGTTGCGTTAAGTTCCAATGTTGCCTTAGGTTAATTGAATGAATTTTACAGTTGATCTTCAATTAAGTTTCAATTTCCAGGCCTTATCGTATGTAGTGTCTCCTAAATGCAAGCTATATGCCATGATGCAACATTTCGTTCGATGAAAACTAGTTAAATGAGAGTTGAGAGCTTTAATACAAACGAAATGAACGGAATGCAAACAAGAATGTCTCTAATGCAACTAATGCAATTGCACATTTTTCATTCAAACACTAATCACTAGTGATACGGAAAAGATGACAATTTGCACTAATTAAAAAAAACAAAAGAGATTATATTTTTTTTTTTTTAAATTTTCAATGTCTAATGGCTAATGTGCACTGAAAACAAAAGGAACAATTAGAGAAATGATAACTAAGAGAGCAAAGTAAACAACATTCACTCACCAAGCAAGCAACCAAATCTCTAAATCGACCCAAAGTCTCTCAAATCGAAGAAAGACTCAAAAACACCCCAATGGACCGTGTGATCTGGGTCCAAAGCAAGGGCAAACGAATCCTGAATGAAAGAACGAACAAACACTCAAAAGACGCAACAAAACAATCAAAGACCGCTAAGAGGGCATGGAGGGTTAAGCAACAAGTCGACAGGACAATCAAGACACCAAAGCTCCCAAGGAGGGCTCGATTCACTATGCCACTAGATGCCCTAGGGCTCAAATCGTGAAACCGATAGATAGAGGTAAACAACCAAAGGATAGCGGTGAATTCCAGTCAAACCAGGCTCCAATGCACTCAAACAACCAGGGAATCAAGAAGAAAAGTATTGGTCAAGCTCAGAAAGCCAAAAATTGAAGAAATTCAAAAAAGTCACAGGGGTGGCGCGACTGTGGCCTTGAAACTAGCGCCAGAGGCCGAGTGGCGCGAGACAGACAAATGCAACACGCGCCAAGTGGCGCGACTGTAAGGTAAAAACCCGCGCCAGTCGAATTCTTCAATGAAAACTAAAAAACAAGCTAATCTGAGAAAAAGACCAACACAAGCTAAGCAAACCACAAGGCTAAAATAATGAAAGAACCCAACCCAGAAGGTTCATCAAGCAAGTAGAAACAATCAAAGCGAACCAATCATAAACGAGACAAGGAAAACCGGACGATCCCCAGTGGAGTCGCCAATTTGTTGAGAAGGTAAATCCCCTCTGCGGACAGAGGCGATCCCTACTAGCCCAGCAGGGGTCTAGCAACAAACAAACAATGCTATGACGCAGGCTCCTAGTTACGAATGAAAGATATGGGATAAGAACCTACCTGGATTCCAGCGCTCGATCTGAAAAAGAGATGTCCCCGTCCTTCAGTCCTGGCAGATCACAATCCTTCCACGATCTCCGTGGATGAACACCTGCACTCAGAAAGAACAAACAGATACAAGCATAGGAACCAGCATACGTAACTAAACATCGGTCAGAAAAGACATTACTCGCATTAACATAATGGAAAAAGGAGTGGAACCATAATCATAGTCATCTATTTAAGTGGTAAACGAATAGAAGTTACAACCAAGTTCTGACGCTGCAGCCTCCTTCGCGCGGGTCTCCGGTCGTCCACGTCTCGCAAGGCTCGCCGGGGGAAAGGGAAACCTCTCCAGAGTCTCGTAACAATGGTCTCCTTGTTCGAATGGGCCTTAAGGGAAAGGAAGGATTCTTTTCAGCACAAAGGCACTTGGGAATAGGAGATGCAAAGCTTCAGCACTTCCAGCCTAGCTTGCCATGGATCTGAGCAAGCTTTTATAGATGGGGAAGGAGGGAGTTGGGATCCCTATTATTATGGGATGGGCCCTATCAACAAGGAAGGTTCCATAGAAGGTGGCAAAACTACTTCCCTTCCATAGAACTCCCGTAGCCAAACTTCCCAACTCAAGATAGGCAGTGGTTGTGAGTTTGTTTGAACTCAACTTCCACCATCCATATATAAAAAACAGTCCCTAAAATGGGTGGCGCGATTGCTGCTCTATGACAGAGCGCCAAGTGGCGCGACCTCTTTACAGGATTTCCCTGAGTGGCGCGAGTACTGAACTATCTACCCGCGCCAATGCAAAAAGAGCTGTTTTTCATGGATTTTGCAAGGAGATGTCTCAAGGGGAAATGAAGCTCATACTCAGAGGGATGCAATGATGATGTTTTCAGTGCATGACAGTGTTCACAGGTCACGTTATGGGTCCTCCATTGTGCGGGACGGGGAATGGTAGGGACGGTGACAAATTACTGTGTAACAAATACATTAAATAATTATCGATGAGTTGCAGTGTCGTGAGGTGCGCATGCACCAGTAGCTCTCTGAGGCCAAGCAGAAGGTTGTCACGTGCATAGAAGAGTCTTTATAGGCTTAGAGGGCTCAACAAGCAGTGGTGGCACAATGCATAGAATTGGAAAGCTTGATTGATCAACTTTGTGGAGACCTTCCTGAGGTTTCCATCGCTGCTTCTACTGTGCCCCAAGCCAAAATTGAAGGATTAGTAGCAACCTGAAGGCCTCTCAATCAAAATTATAGGTGGTTAAGGTAGATTTCAAGCAGTAGATTGCGAAGTTACAGGAAAATCTCCAACTAGAAACTCTGCCAAAAGTACGAGCGCAACACGCTACCTCGGTTAAGGAGGCTTCAGCATGCATTGTAGTGATTGTCACCAAGGGTACTGATCTCCTAGATGCAGTAATGGGCTTATGGAATTCGGTGCAGACCAAACCACTTGTGAATAAAATATCACAGGAACTACGAGCCAAAGAGCAGGCGTTCGATGAGCTTCAAGAGGCGTTGCCCACATTTTTTCCCGCTCAAAGGATGGTATGATTGTAGATGAGCTAGGTACAGTGCAATGAGGTTGAAGACCTGTGGAGGAAGAAACACATCTTGACCACGCACATGAAGTTGTGGGCAGATGAAGCAATGAAGTTATCACGGGACTTAGATGCTATTGTCAAGAACCTGAGCCTAACATACCAGAGTATCAGTCTCGCAGTAGAGGGTTTGACCTCTCAGAAGTTCGTGGACATAGCTCAAAGTGTTGCTGATCAGAGCATGGGTGTCCTTGCGCCCTTCACCTCCACCATTAAGGATTTGAAGACGAAGATGAAGACCCCAGTGCTTCTGTGACTCAGGATGAGTCACGAGATTTTGTTGGGGGACTGTTGGAGCAGGGTCCCTTAGGACCGCATTTTTGAGTAAATAATAGTATTTTTGTAGTTTTGAGTCATGCGCACTAAGAAATGCACAGTCAAGGGGATTTGGGGCGGGTCAAAGTCCCTTCATGAGTTTTTATGGGCTAAAGGGTAAATCTAGGAGTCTCAAATCATGGTTTGCAAACCTTAGGATAAGTGCAAGCTAAGATATAAGTAGAAGTCTAGATCAAGTTGAATAGGAAAGATTTTGATAAGTGGTGATGAATGATTGAGTTATGAAGCAAATCAGTGTAAGTGTCTGTGTCTGGAAGGCTCCTATTGGATTTGTACGTGGAGGCCTTAGTCCTGCTGTGTGTGGACCTCGCTGGCTGTGTGTGTGGGTAAATATGAAAGATTGTAAGGGTTTTTGCGAACTGTTGATGAATAAAGAACTGTTTGGGTAAATCTGAGTACTAAATGCATCTATGATTTTCTTATGATCTGTTCCTCATATGATTTACATTTATTGCATTAAGTCATATTATCTGTTACCGTATCGGTTGCGTACCTATTTTTACTGTTGATATGAATGTTAGTTGCATAGATCTATTGATGTAAGGGTTGAATATCACACTGTTAGAACTATTAAAGGGATTATGGAACTTCTGTCTGTGTGCACGCGCATGATTAAACGATAATAATTAACCTAGGGTTTCTGGTGCGCAAGACAGTCTGTGTCTTAAAGCAGATCTGAAGGTGCCCACTTCATTTAATTCTCTCTCAGGGTGTGGAAACTTGGTTCCAGCACCCCCCCATACTACTTCAGGTGAGACTTTGGCCTACGCAAGCAGGTCATTGCCAAAAGGGCCAGTAGTAAGAGGGTTTTGTTGGTTACGAACTAACTTCGAATCTGGGTCAAGACCCCTTAAGCCAACAACACTTGTTATCTCAGTTTTTCTTCATTTGTTTAATTTCAACAATGTAATTTTTTTTATTCAAAATTTTGTAGGCACTGATAGTGGGATTGTCAGTGCAAATTGTAAAAAGTTAAATAGAAACATTGATAGATAAAATATCAGATCCTATTGTATATTTGTAAAATAAAATGCGCTGAAAAATTGAGTATTGATGCTAGTTTTAAATTTTTAAAGTTAAAAACCGACATCTATAGCATCACCACCCATTTGAATTTTAAATTTTTGGTGGTAAATATCAAAACGCCTTGATAGGGCACACATCAGCAGAGGAGCAGTAATCGATCAAACGATCGCTGACTAAGCATAGGGTGACATGACATATTATGTTTTTGCATGACATTTTTCTGTTTCCAAGAGGTAATATTATGGTAAAAATCATGATTTTATAGAATAATCTTCTATAACCACCAGTCGTGTGAATAATCATTTCATTATGAAATTTATTAGTCTCTCTTCCAAATTATTTGTTCTAAATAGTAAAAATTAGTTTAGTGTGTGGTTAATCCTTTGTAGTTTCATTCCTTGAAAGAAAATCAATGATTATCCCAAAATCTAAGATCGAATCCCACTCCCATCTCCAGTGAAAGTGTCTTTGATGATGGAAATTATGCAGAAGAGGGAGCCCCGAGGTGGTACTTGTTTCCTCTTTTGATGGCTCAAGGCCATGTTTCAAGGAAATATTACCACATTATGCATGATGATAAGGTAGGGATTATAGAAAATATAGGCAAGATATCAGTTATCAGTTTTGACCATCAGTTTCAACCATGATTCCATAAAGTTGTTTAATCTTTAGATACAGAATAATTTTTATTTTATTTCATGATACAAGGATGTAATGTATTCGGTTTTTATTAGATATGTACTCTTCTATTTTTGGAACATTGTAATTAATTTTTTCTAAAAACTTGGTTATGGTATGTAAGTCATCTATAAAGACAGAGACTGTGTAATGAAGAAGGGTTGGAATTTTTGAAAGAGGACATTTTTTGTGTATTGTACATGTGTGTGATCAGCTAATATACAACAATTTATGTGAGAAAATTGTATAAATTCATGTTTTTTTTAATCCCTATATGTTTTCTAAGTTTTATATTTTCTATATTATTTTAATATTACGTTGTTGAGTTGGAAATCATACCTATGTGCTTCAAATTCATTTATTCAAGTATTTATTACTTGTTTTTCACATAAAAATTATACTAGTTACTTTTTTCTATTCTCTGATTTCCAAACTTTTCAAAGGAGTTATTACTATATTGATTTTGTTGATATTTTCTCATTGAACCTATGGTTTATATAAAAATAATTGGGCCAGACTCCATGCCTAATGGTAAAATTTCCTACAGTCGAAACAACCTTATTCTTTCTCAAATAATTTGGCCATAGATCATATTACATACCTTCTACCACTATGAACTTGGGTAGTCAAGTTGAGGGAGATATCCCTCTCTAGATTGAAGGGCTAGCTTTCAATCAAAAGTGGTTATAGATTACCTTAGTTTTTTCCCTCTACAATTGGGGTTTTTTTTGTAAGTGATAGCATTTTGGTGCCATTGTCAGGGAATGAAAGATACATCCTCCCCAGATGACTTGATTGTTTAAAGCATATCTCTAGGAGCAAATAAGGGCTTGAATATCAATTCTTTTCTGCAAAATTTTTCTCTAGAGACTCAATTGTTGAGGTTTAAGGCTATCACACTAGGGAAGTTATGGCTCATAAGGGAGTCTACACTCAGAGGAACCCAGATCCCAATCCACTTGTTGACGATGTTGGACACGCAAACATTAAGGGGATATCCCTGATATTATGTCGCAACTAGACCTCACACCGTTTGGAGTAGGAGTTACAGCAGTGGGGTGTTTAATGATGTACCTTGGAAACAAAGTTACCGATCAAACGAGAACTATTACCTTAAAATGAGAACTCTAACCAAAAAACCATCAAAAACCCATGAAAAAACAACCCGAAAACGAAAGTATTCTAGAATAACCTTCTTCTTTTTCAAGGTAAATTTTCAACATTTTTTAAAAATGGAAGTAAAAGAAAAAAAAATATGCAAATAACAGCCTGCAAATGAAAAGTGTTGATGTTGGAATAACGTGAACAAAGTTACCGATCATTGGTAATTTTTTCATTTGATCGATAATTTTCTCAGGATCTTTATTTTATGGAAAACCTTATTCTTATAATGTATATGCAAGTACTGTTGAGTCAAATTATACACTTATAATTTTCCAATCATAAATTGTCAACCTGCAGCGGCACAAGGAATTCCTGCAACATAGGAACAGAAATTTCTTGCAGTGGCACAGGGAATTCCTGCAGCACAGGAAAAGAAATTTCCTATAGCGACACAGGAATTCCTGCAACATAGGAATATAAATTTCCTGCAGCGACAAAATGTTGAATCAAATTATAGACGTAGAATTTTCCAATCATAAATACTCAACCCAGGTTAGGTAAGCTTGTGAGATGTTATGAAAAATATTTGTAGGCTTATTACTGGAAGTGTTCATAAATTAACTATTCATACAAACACCAACTAATGCCTCTTTCATGCATCAATACTTAGCAGCAAAGGCTATGGAGTGGACTACAACATCCCTCTACAGCTCTTGGTATTGTCGATATTGACCATGAAAGATAAAAGATCAAATTACAACAATCAGGAAACCAAATTAGACAATCGTAAATCCAAGCTTTGATCAAATGAAATTAACACATTAAAATAAGAAACTTAATCATTTAATAAATTAACAATATGTTGCCGAAACTTTAGAAAGAATGCATTAGCTGTGTAAAAGAATTATTGTTGCATAAAAATAATTAAAAAACAAACACTACGCTGCAGGAGTTGTGAGCGAAGGGGGCCCTCCCTCACTCACAACCCGTTTAAAACTCAAAGAGGTTGCTCATAAAAATAGACAGAACATAAGATTTTCATTAATATTAAAATATACAACCAAGTAAAATCTGATATATTTCTTATCAATCGAAATCCCAACCCAACCCCCTTACAATATGAAATACATATCCTTGTATATAGTCTCTAAAGCCCATATTTGGCTCAAATGACTAATCTAAGCTATCAGTCAACAATACAGGTCTAAGCTATCAAATTTATTTTCCTTTGAGTCTAATCCATGACTGAAACCATGGATTAGATGATTTCTATTACATAGCTAAAGCTGCAGGAAATATGGTTACGAGGAGAAATTTGTAAGTTCAAGTTGTTTTAAAAGAGGTTCAAAGCAGCCAACAGGAAAGCCTTCATGTGCAACGAATTCCCCACAAAACCCATGTTTTTTCTAGATCTGGAAATAAGTAGAATATAGTCAACCACAGATGTCGTTGCAGGGAATCAGTGACTGCAGGAAATCGTGACTTCTACAGGAAATCCAGATCTATTGCAGGAAATCTGGAACGACTGCAGGAAATGCGGCTGCATGAGTTGTCTTCAAGATTTTGTGGATCTACTTCGAATCAAAGAAAATATTAATCAAATCAAGACGGTTGCAGGAAATCAGCATCTGCAGGAATTCTGGAGCTTCTGTAGGAAATGTGGAACTGCTGCGGGAAATCTGGATATTCTGCAGGAAATCCAGAACAGCTGCAGGAAATATGGTTGCACGAGCTATCTTCAAGATTTTGCGGAGATGCTTCGAATCAAAGCAAATCTTCACATCGGTTCTAGATCAGTTTGAGTGGTAATTCAATAAAGATACAACTATCTCAAAGAATACTTGAAGTTCAAGGAAAAATGACACTTATTATGTTAATTTGACATACCTTAAGCTTATAGCACCCTTTTAGCAAAAACTAAACAATATAGCTGAACTAAGAATAATTAGGGGTGGAAGGAGTTCAAAAATAGGGGAGGTAAGGCCTGGGAAAGGTGTCAAAAAATAGGAAAAATTGAGGCTCAACAAGTACTCTTTCTAAGGAAAATTATAAGGGAAGTAGAAGAAATTAAGGTGCTTTAAGTACAACTACCGTGAGTGTGTTTGGATGTTGTTCCATAAATACCATTTTGGGAATCAACCTATTTGGACAAACTTAAAGATAAAAAATAGAATTGTAATATATGCCAAAGATCTATTAATATTATGATAGTTTCTAATATTATCCATTATCTGTATTTTTGAGCTTTTGAACGTCTTGGATTACAATATGAGTACTTTGAAAAGGTTCACATGTTGTATAAGCGAATATTTCTCTTATGATACTTCAGTATATAAGATCTATGTTTCTTGCAATTAAGTATTTTATACTAAATCCATTCTTACTTGATTTCTTAAACAACCTGTAGATATAGATGTCAATTCTAGGTTGTTCTTATCCCCCTTGAAGTGAAAAAAGTGCTTTCATTTCCACTAATGGTCCAAATTTATATTTTGCCCCTGAATTCTTTGAGAGGCAATGGGACAAGCCTAAGTTCTTTGGGATTAACTTTGTCAGAGCTCTTTAGACTATGAAAATACCTAAATGTAACTTACATATTATCTTTCTAGACATAAAATAGAGTTTGGGTCATACTATTCATTATTTATTGGCATTAGATGCTTCTACCATGTGCATTTTTTTTTTATTCTCTATATATTAGTTTCAAAAGTTTTAATTCATTTATTAGTTTCAAATCATTTTTTTCCTTAAATCTATTTTCGATTTTATTTATTGTCTCCATTTATAAATTGAGCAATTTAATCAACATTGGTCATTATTTATAAAATCACAAAAACATATATGGAAGCCTAATTAAAAAATAATAATAATAAAATTTAAAAAGAAAATTAAAATAATAGTTTTAAAATAATAAAAATTTAAATTATATATATATATATGAAAAAAGAAAACATTTGCAAATAAAAAAGGAAAAACAAAATTCATTTTTTTAAATTAAAAAGAAATTAAAAATTAAAAATTAAAAAAAAAAACATTTTTAAAATTAAAATTTAATATATATATATATATAAATATATATATTAAATTTAAAAAATAAAATAAATAAATTAAAAAATAAATAAATAAATTTAAAATATCTATAGTGTAAATCTTAGGAGAGTTTAAAATGACTAAGTGTAGGGGTTTGTCCTCCAAAGTAAAAACTTAGATTAACTTTTTGGATGAATATATGAAGCTCGGAGCATTTCTTCGACTTTTGGTGGGATTTGACCCACATTTTAGAGAATCTACGAAAAAAATAGATTCAAGATCTATAGTTTGTATAATTTATGCAGACAGGTCATATTTCGAGAAGATGATTGAATCTCTCTTGAAATCCTATAAATAAGGAAGATGTATCACCATTAGTGGCATTTGAGTATGTGTGGTTATTCTGAGCTCTTTCTTTCTCTAAAGATTTGTGTCACTTTGTCTTTTAAGTTCAAGTTCGAAAAGCCTGTGCATGTGCACTTGATGCATATGTGAACCTAAAGTGGTGGAACTCTTAGGGAGTATTGATTCTAAGACTTTGTTAAGGTCGATCTGCATGTCTGAGAAAAGTTTAAAAAGTTTGGTATCAGAGCCAAAAAATTCCTCATTGTAATAGGCAGTCTGTAACGAGCCAGGAAGCCTTCGACCTCTTAACAATGTTAACTTTTTCTTTCCCATTTCTGTCTGGTTGATAAATGCTCATACAACCAATCTCTATATTCATAATGTATGTGATGTAATATACGTTATTTGTCAATAAAATTTTGCCTTATCATTCTATGTGTTGTCTCTATTATTTGAGTAAGAACTCTAAGCCATATTAACTATCAGTATAGCAAACGAGATGTGGTCAGTAGTGTGAAGATGTTATATGAGAGCTTGTTGCATCAAAGCTTGCTGGAGGACCGTGTTTCCGGGTAATTGAAGCTAAAGGAAGGCGTTGTAACTCTAAGGGAGTCTCATTCATCAGGTGCATAGTATTTTACCTTCACATATTTATTTTCCTTACCTGCTTACCCAATATTGAGTAGTGAATTGCAATAAGAATTGGCCTGAAGTAGTTTTGATTTCTCTGTTGATATGAAAACCCCAAAGAAAACTAGTTGGATTGGAAGGATATTGAACAAGTCACAATCTTAACCCTTGCATGATACCAAGGTGGTAGTCCGGGAATTTACCCCCAATCCTAATTGGCAGCTTCCTCAGATATCTCCCAGTAAGATCTATGACCTTCCAATGTTTAAGTTTCGCGCAACCAATTTTATTAGATATGCCTCAGTAAATGTACCTCTCAATATTACCCAGCCTATGTATCAGATACCTCTCATAAAACCAGAAGATGTCCAATGGGCACTAGAAAATTTTTATAATTATGTGCATCTTGGACTAATACAATTTGGCATTAATCCTCTTGTCATACCTAGTTTGAATGTGTCTTTCTTAGCCTGTGTAATTGACTCACACCATAATCAATTCACTGATGCTCTACTAGGTGGTTTTGAGGCCCCTTGCACAATGGTCCAGTTTGGTCATCCATCATCCTACGATACCAATTCTCATTAACCGACACCCATATTAATGAACTGCTTCAAGCCTACATCCATTTTTTTGGCTTTGATATGTTTGTGGAGTCTAATATTTCCCAGTTACATTCCACTATTTGTTTAAGATTTGTCTCCACAACTCTCCCATCTCTCAATCCCCAGCTTACTCAGAGAGCAACAACAGAAGGAGTCGTGGTTGGACTTGGTAATGTCACTCCTATCACAATAGGTTTTCCCAATTATCCTTATGAGTGTACTACAGAATACCATCCATTGTCTCAAAGATATTTTTCGACTCCAAAATCTAAATTATTGTCTATTTCTGAGTCAAGTAGAGGATTATTCATTAAACTAAGGAATGACATTGTAGTATCCAAAATCCCTCTTATAAGTCACTCTCTCAGAAGCCATGATACTGTAAACATCAGTAGGCATCTGGAAAAACAAAAGTACGGATCCTCCTCTCAATGCAAATTCTGTATTGCCTCTAGAAGTCCAATTTCTTAAGAAAAAAAATTAAGTCTTTCACAGACCTCAATCTATCTTGCAAGAGGAAAATTTAGGCCAACATGCAAAATTTCAAGAATGTCTACATATTGCCTCTCTGAGAGATATTAAGTTCATGAGATACACACTACCTAGATAAAATGCAGGGGATGGTCTAGAAAAGCATCTACTCCCAGAAAGGAGACTTGCTCTTGGAAATTTTGTACAAAAATTTAAATATGGGAATGTTGTAGCTGATGTAGAATTCCTAAAATATAGGAAATTGCTGGATGAGAAGCCCCAAGAAATTATAAAGCTTCATAACTATAACAATTATCAACTAACATGTGTAGCACAAAATCTAGATTACCTATAATAAGAAGTGCTTAAAGTACAGTCCCATGTGTTAGGACTCCATTCTAGTTTAGATGATTTGAGACAAAAAGCTTCTAAGCATTTTGATAAGTTAAAATATGTAAATATGAAGCTAGAGAAAATTATGGAAGTAGTAGAAAATTTAAAGTTGAGTCTGGAAAAAGAAAATCTTGATTTATAAGAATCACTTGTTGTAACAGAAGTTTATAGATAGAAATTCCAACTAGAAGAAAGGAACCCTGAGGAGAAAAATACTCCAGTACTACTCAAACATTTATTTGTACATAATCCCGGAATTTTTCAATTTGAAAATGTTATTTCATTTGCTAGAGAAAAATTGGCTCTAGTTCAATCACATATCCTAGTCATTGATCTACCACCACAGAACATAGCAAAAATAAAAATGGTAAAGTAGAAGGGGAAGGATGCAACAAAAGACCCAGGAGCACAGATAGTGATAGACCAAACCGACCTTTTGAATCTGCATGGGAAAATTGGTGTAATGACAAGTATGGTTCTCCTAGAAAAAATCCATATGATCCTTCAAACACTAATTAATTTCCTACTCTCAGTCGACCTAAAATCGATCAAGTTCCAAAGACAAATCTGAACTGCAAATCTAAAAATGAAATCCTCATGGAAATCCATACTTGGAGTGCATGGGAAAGCATTCAAAAATCCATTCACAGAAACAGTCTCATGGTCAGAATTAGATTTAAGGATAACTTGGGGTTTCCAAGGTAACTTATAATTATGGTGGTCTAGAATGAATGAATCTGACAAACTCAATTATGAATAGTGATAAGCCCATCGTTGAAATTTTCAGGGCAGTTCTCCATGAGTTTTATGGATAAATTAAGGTTGATGGCCATCATTATGCAGATATGTTCATGAGCCAAAGAATTTGTGTTAGGTTCCTATATTACTAGTATAGTCCCTTATTGTTGTTAGTGTAACCCCCTTATTGTTATTTTTGTACTCCTGTAACCCCCATATTGTTATTATTGTGCCCTTAAATTATTATTATTAGGTCGGCTAGGATTACATTGTGGCCCCACTAGGATTACATTGTGGCCCCATGGACTCCTATATATAGAAAGGAGGTTTTTTCATTTGTATCATCCAAGAATTGCTCATTCATGTAATGTATTAGAGGTTTCCCCCTCGAAGTGGCTTATTTCAAAGGTGTTGATATCTCTTTTCTTCTCTTTTTGGAGCTGGCTTCACAACATTTGGTATCAGAGCTTTGGATTCTAGGGTTTTGCTGCTCCAAACAGGTCATCGTGGAATTTTAGCTATAAATTTTTTTCTACAAAGGTTCAAAAGATAAAATTTTTAGAGGGTGAAGAAGAAATCCTGAGGAATATCATCGCAAAATTTTAGATCTTGGTTCGCAATATTTTCGGAGATATGATCTGTGCAAGTTAGGGATTGTTGAAGGCTCCTGAATTTAATCCAAACAGGTCATCATGGAATTTTCGCTATAAATTTTTTTTCTAAGAAGGTTCAGAAGCTGAAATTTTTAGAGCGCAAATATGAAATCCGAAGGAACATCTTCAAAAAATTTCATAGCTTGGTTCGCAATATTTTTGGAAATATGATATGTGGAAGTTAGGGATTTTTCAGGCTTCCAAATTTCATCTCAAAGAGGTGATCGTGATAAAATATTCATAACTCTCTCTCTGAGCATCGGATTGGAATTCTGTAAAAATTTGCCACAATTAGATGGACTGCAGTTTCTTTTCTATCAATTTTAGAGCCGAAGGAGGAAACAATGGCACGTGGAAATTCGTACAATTTCACTCTACCGAATCAGTCCATAATTAGGTCATTATGGGAGATTGGACATAACTTTGTCTTGAAGAATCTCAATCAGGTCAAACCTGTGGCATTCAAAAGAGGATTTAGAGGGCTACCGCAGAGCCAAATTTTAGATATTGAAGATCTGAAATCACAAAGATAATTCAGTTTCAATATCTAGCTCCTCAAAAGCAAGAAAAATGTGTGTATCTGTTTCCGAATTGCATAATTTTTGTGTAAAAAATCAGTTTGAAGTGATTCCAAGGGCCTATTGAGCATATATTTCAGTATTGGGTTCTAAAATTCCTCCTAAAAAGAATTCAACACCCATTAAACCCTCATAATACTCTATTATGACTCATGAAGATGAATAATTGCAACATGATCTATCAAAATTACAAGAGCAAGTGCACCAAATTTCGCTCTCACAAATAGCAGCAAAAAATGAAATGGAAGTTTTGAAGAAAGGCATGGAAGCGAAGATGGATGGTTTGAAGAAAGGCATGGAAACTAAGATGGATGGCGTCGAAGTGAAGATGGAGGACGTGGAAGAAAAAATGAAAGACAACATGGAAAACATGAAGAATGATCTAAAAGCAGACATCAAAGTTTTGACAAAGTTGATACAAGAAATTATTCCTAATGGTGAAAATATAGTAGAGGAAACTCATGATGACAACAAAATAAATGTTAATCGTGATTTCATAAACTCTAATATTGGAATGAAGAAGCATCATATTCCAAAGATGGATATGAGGAATTTTGATGGCAAGGATCTCGTAACATGGATACTACAAATGGAGCAATATTTTGATCTCAATAATGTGAAAAATGCACAAAAGGTACACATTGCAACTTTACATTTAGAACAAAATACATTTGTATGGTATCGATGGCTTTGCTCCCATAAATTTTTTTTCACTTGGTCAATTTTTACTGAGGAAATGATAGCACATTATGAGGATACAAAGAGAAACACCTTCTTTAGCCAATTGATAAATATCAAACAAAAGGGTTTAGTGGCAGAGCACATTGAGGACTTCCAAAAACTGAATATAAGGGTAACTGATATTCCAGAGGAACACAGGATTGATGTCTTCATAGGGACTTTAAAGGATAATATCCAACATGAATTTTGTGTTTGTGAACCTGATTCATTGCAGAAGGCATTCAGGTTGGCAAGAAAAATTGAATGTAAAACTATGGCAACAAGGAAGCCTACCACTCACATATATAAAGATGGAAGTGTTGATACTCCTAGACTTCCACAACCTACAAGGTTTACACCAAAAAAATTGGAAGAAAAAAGAGCAAAAGGGCTTTGCTACAGTTTTGATAGCAAATACACTAAAGGTCATAAGTGTGCTGAGAAGAAATTATTTTACATAGATTGTGAAGAGGAGGAAGAAAATGAAGAAGAAAATTCAAACGTAGAGGATATACACCAGGAAGAAACCCTAGAAGAAGAAGAAATGAGTCTGACCATATCATGTAATGCATTGGCAGGAATTACCACTCCTCAAACTCTCAAGATAGAAGGACATATCAAGAAGAAAAAGGTAATAGTGTTGATTGATTCGAGTAGTACCCATAATTTTATTCATTGTAAGGTAGCCAAGGAATTGAATTGTTTCCTATATCCAGCACCAGAATGTCAAGTGATGGTTGCAAATGGAGGAAATATAAATTGCTCTGGAAAATGCCATAATATCAGGCTAACCATGGGGGAATATTTATTTCATAGTCCAAT
Organism: Pinus albicaulis; assembly: GCA_034641835.2. Taxonomy (NCBI): domain Eukaryota; kingdom Viridiplantae; phylum Streptophyta; class Pinopsida; order Pinales; family Pinaceae; genus Pinus; species Pinus albicaulis. The sequence goes on from CM076570.1 coordinate 1,265,270,182, forward strand.
GCTTTCCATCCCAATGGGAGGTGTTGATGTTGTACTAGGAGTACAATGGTTATAATATTTGGGGACGGTAGCTTTTAATTTTCAAGAACTTTTCTTGAAATTTTGTTCGGAAGGAAAGGAAATCGAATTACAGGGTATCACAGGGAAGCTAGGAAATATAATAAGACATAATGTCATGACAAATCTTTTGAAGAAAGAACAACAGGGAGTAATTGCACAATTATGCTCACTAGAAGTTCCAACATCAAAATCATCTATTTCTCCAGATCTCCAAAAAGTCTTGGACAATCATTCCAAGGTGTTTGATACTCCCAAAGGAATCCCACCTATTTGTGATCATGATCATGCTCTTCATTTGATTCCAGGAAGTGTTCCTCCAAACATCAGGCCTTACAGATATCCTTATGTCCAAAAGAGCGAAATTGAACATATGATTGCAGAAATGTTAGAGGCTGGTATAATTCAACCTAGTCAAAGTTCTTTCTATGCTCCAATAGTATTGGTGCATAATAAAGATGGATCATGGTGCATGTGTCCGGATTATAGGGAGCTCAATAAGCTCACTATTAAAGATAAATTTCTCATTCATGTGATTGATGAATTACATGGATCAATTTATTTTACCAAGTTGGATCTTCGTTCAGGATATCTTCAAATTAGAATGAAGACTGAAGATATTCTGAAAACAGCATTTCGAACTCATGAGGGTCATTATGAATTTTTGGTCATGCCTTTTGGCCTTACCAATGCACCTTCTACATTTCAAGGGTTGATGAATTCCATTTTCAAACCCTTCCTTAGAACATTTGTGCTAGTATTTTTGATGATATACTAATCTACAGCAGGTCTTGGAAGGATCATGTTGAACATGTTGACAGGGTGCTCAAACTATTGCAGGAGAAACAATTATATGCAAAAACATCTAAATGTTTCTTTGGAGTACAAGAGGTGGAATATCTGGGTCATATTGTATCTCACGAGGGTGTTAAAGTAGACCCTAACAAAATTAATGCCATTAAGGAATGGAAAGTCCCGACAACCATAAAGCAGTTGCGAGGATTTCTCGGGTTAACAGGGTATTATCACAAGTTTGTTAAGAATTATGGGAGAATAGCAGCACCTCTAACAACATTATTGAAGAAAGATGCATTTTCATGGACTTCTGAAGCAACTAAGGCCTTTGAACGTCTTAAAGAGGCAATGTGCCTAGCACCGGTCTTAGCTACGCCAGACTTCACAAAAACCTTTATTGTGGAATGTGATGCCTCAGGAAATGGAATTGGTGCAGTTTTAATGCAGGAAGGAAGACCCATTGCTTTTGAAAGTCGTCCAATCAAAGGAAAGTATTTACAAAAATCTATTTATGAGAAGGAAATGTTAGCAATACTGCATGCACTAAAGAAATGGCGAACTTACCTAATGGGAAGACACTTCAAGGTAAAAACTGATCATGATAGTCTTAAACACTTTTTGGAACAAAGAATATCTTTAGAAGAGCAGCAAAAATGGGTCACAAAGATGTTGGGTTATGACTTTGAAATAATATACAAAAAAGGAAAGCTTAATGTTGTTGCAGATGCACTCTCAAGAAAGAATGAAGAGGTGGAAGCATTGCTTTTGTGCCATTTCTATTATCCAACCAGATTGGATAACTGAAGCAAGAGATGAATGGAAGAAGGACAAAGATGTATGGACACTCATTCAAAAGTTGCAGCAAGATCCTAGTACATCTGATACATTGAGTTGGAAAAATGATTCCTTATGGTACAAAGATCGCTTATATCTTTGTAAGAATTCCCATCTAAAACAAAAGATTCTTCTGGAATTGCACACTTCTCCTTTAGGAGGACACTCGGGATTTTTAAAAACTTACCACATGGTGAAGAAAGAATTTTTTTGGGATGGCCTTAAATCTGATATTCAAAAGTTTGTGGCAGAATGTTTGGTTTGCCAGCAGAATAAAGTGGAAACAATTAAGACCCCGGGACTTCTACAACCTTTATCCATTCCAAGTCAACGTTGGGAGGAGATTTTAATGGATTTTATCACAAGTTTACCTAAGTCCGAAGGAAAGAGTGTCATCATGGTGGTAGTTGATAGACTTACCAAGTATGCACACTTTTGTGCATTATCTCATCCATTTAAAGCAAGTACAGTTGCTACTGCATTTATGGAAACAATTCAAAAGCTACATGGAAACTCGAAGATTATTGTAAGTGACAAAGATCCCATTTTTACAGGAAATTTTTGGACAGAATTATTTTCTTGTTTGGGTACTCAACTAGCTCATAGCTCATCTTATCATCCTCAATCCGATGGTCAAATAGAGATAGTGAATAAATTTTTGGAAGGATATCTTCGTTGTTTTGTATCTGATAAGCAAGCACAATGGGTCAAGTGGTTACCTCTCGCTGAATGGTGGTATAACACTTCCTTCCATATTGCAGCAAAAATGACCCCATTTATGGCACTGTTGATGGGAAAAATTTTCCGGCCAATAGTAGGGGATCTCCTTGGTAAAAAGTCCCGATTAGACTCTAAACCGTTTGTAATAGGGATCCCGTCCGGGGTGTGGGTCCGGCTACCGCTGAATACTCCTTCCCTTGGACACAAATGAGCCCTGCATTGTTATAGGCATACAGTTATCAGATGATACAAGACAGAATATTGATGATTGTCAATGAGCATAAACACTACAAATAGCAAGATAAAATAAAACATGTGGCTGAATGAGATGTTGTTAGCAGCATATCATTAAGGTCGTGTTTGGAAAAGTTGTTCGAACCACAGAAGAAACAGTTATGTCTGGCAAGAACAACTTATGCTTACTTGGGTGATTTCATGAATAAGATAGATGTCAATAAAGAAGTTACAAACATCTCCTAGGTAAACAACATACTATCATAAACACATTCATTGAGATGAAATGCATAAAGAGTATAAGCAAAAAACTCATATCAATTAATCATAAGATGTCAGACATCTATGGAGAAATACTCATAGTATTAACACAGTGATTTTCATCAGATCCAATATTGGATTTAAGAAAAATGATTGTATTCATTCATAAGGGGCTGTTCAATGCTTTACAACTCTCTTCTCTCTTTTGGAGTCCAAAAAAAATCCCTTTACAAGTCCCCGAAGGGAGTATATATAAGACAAAATTGACCCTTGGGTGTCCTGAATCTTCGCCTTCTTGCCTATTGGTATGCTTTGCGACTTGAATGGAAAGTGTGACCTGCGACTTGATCATGGAAGATGCGACCTGTGACCCCTCCTGTAGATTGTGCCTTGCAATCTGATCATGGGAGCGCGTGTGTGATTGCGAGGTCAGGAACATCAAATTTTTTCTCTTTAAGGAAATTTTTCCATGCACGATAATTTGTAGCAACTGGGGAGATCAGAGGAGTATCTTCCCTTAACCTGTGTAGGCATTATAAGGCATTCGAGATCAAAGTTTCTCTCTTGATTGTGACCTAGTTGGATAAGGAAGCCAGTTTGGTGTAAATCCACACTGGCGTAACGATTAACTTGACCAAGTTCTCCTGCAATGCCCGAAGATCAGGTGTAGCGGTGGCTTGTCTAATAGGCTATAGAAATTCCTGAATTTCCTGATTTACCTGTTCCCGTGTATTTTCTTCGCCCAGTGTACCTAGATAAGGAATATGGTGCATTTCAGCCATCGAGTCAATGCCACTGATCAAATTCGCATAGGCGGTCATCAACTTCTCTAGATCTTTGAATAATTTCTCCTTGGATTGAACCTTGATGTGAATTTGGACCTTGTCGTTCTAAGTATGAATCCAATATTTCCTGGGAAAATTTTCTGGAGCCTGCAGATATATTTTTGTCCATTCTATCATTCTATCCAAGGCAGTGGAGGCTTCTTTCAATTGCTTATTCCTCTTCTTAGTTTTTTCTTGAGCTCTCAGTAGAGGCGCAACTATTTTCTTTATGGTGAACATTTCCTCGTATACATGCCTCATGGTGGCTTCAAGCGTCACCAACTCTCTTTGGACAGTGAGTGGTACTTCATTAATAAGGTTTTTCTTATCTTGGAGTTGTTGGACTTCTTCCCTTAGTGCTCTCTTTTCTTGCTCCGACCTAGCTTCCCTTTGTTCAAAGTCTTGTAATCTATTTTGTAGGGAGAGAATTTCCCTACTCATCCGGCTCACATTTTCTTCGGTGGCTGCGGAAAAAGTAGTGCCGGCTTATGCTATCATTACTGGATTGGTCCTAGTGTCTAGGACTATATCCTTCTCTATTTTGGCTATGAATGGCATGACGGGGTTCTGTGCTAAGAACCTCCTCTTTTCCTGCCTAATTTTGAATGTGAACTAGTCATAAGTGAGTCTCGTCAAATTGAACAATTCCTCTTCCTGTCCTTCGGAGGTACCTGGTTCTGAGAGCGCAAAACGTGGGTTGATTGCATGGACTTCGATGGCCGACAGCTCTGTCTGTAACTCTGTTACTGGAGGAGGCGTCTCGGTGTCTTTGGAAGAATTGTCTTTCGATCTTCGATCCTCTTCCTCTTTTCTCTTTTGTTCTGCTTCTTCTTCCAATAGCCGCTTCGCTTCTGCCTTATCCTGTTCTTCCTTTTTTCTGTGCTCATCTTCTGCCTTATCTTGTTCTACCTTGAGCTGACGCTCAGCATCTGATTTTTTTTCCTCTTCTTCCTTCCTTTTGCACTCAGTTTCCACCTTGTCTAATTCTATCTTGAGCTGACGCTCAACTTCTGCTTTCACCTCCTGCTCTTCCTTTCCTTTTCGGGCATCCTCTACCTGTTTCTTCCTCTATTCCACCTTTAGGTGTTTTTTACGTTTATCCTCATCCTCTTTTGCTTTCTTCTTAGCTTCTCATTGATATTTTTCTTCTTTTTCTTTCTGTTGGGCAGAAGAGCTATGGTTTGTGTTAGTTCGGCGCTTCTTGGCTTGGGAAGGCAAGACTCCTCCTAATTCGCAGATTCTCTCTTCCAGATTTTGATCATCTTGGTCCTCCCGATCGGTCAATGCCTCCAAGGCGAGTTACCTATATTTATTGTACCAGTTTCTTACCCCATCTTTAGCTAGGCATTCAGTGTGTTGGTAGCTCCATTTAAACTTGGCCCATTTGCAATGGGCAGGGACTATCCTCTGAGGATCATATTTCTAGTGATCCAAAGGCGCTAGGAAGAAACCTCTGATTTTCTTAGCTTCCACCTCCACTTCTCTAAAATCCTTGACTATATAAGCAGCGATGGTGAGCAGCAGTGTGGGCCATGGCTTCCTCTTACCTTTAGTAAGGACCTTCGAGAAGCTAGAAGTCATCTAATAACATGTTTCCTAAAGTAGCATCCTGTCAGTGGTGAATCGGGGCAAAGCATGGGGAGTCTTGAATGAACCAAAGACTCGGATGAAGGTTCCTTCTACAAATGGAAACCAATGTGCCACCTTGATTATCGTTTCCATGGCTTGCCAGGACATGCATGGGGTATCCTGACCGAACAATTTCCCATAGAGTGCAGGGATGAAACCATGTGCGATTTTCTCTATATCCTGCTTATATTTGGAGTCCCAGAAGACCTGCAACTCTTTATGGATTGGTCGTGTGCGCTCTTGATCCTAGTTGTGAGCCCATCCCTCAAAGTAGCACCTGGCACAAACTGCATCCAATAGATAGGAGGCCATGTAAAATTCAGACGAGTATCCCTCCTCGGGTGCTAGTGCTACAGATATGTTTGTTTTGAGGGCTGCTATCAGTAAGTTGGCCCAATTGAAATGGGTGCCATATATAGTAATAAATTACATCAGGGATACCCAAGAACCATTGAAAGTGGTGGCATCGGGATGACCATACATTCTACAAAGAATAGCTACTACAAGCTTATAGACCTTTCTAAGGCCTGCCACTTGATACTCATGGTCCTTCTTAATTTTGAACTTCTCGGGTTCTTCCCACCATCCTCTCAGGGTGTCTGCTATGGGAACTACATGGGTAGTGGCCCATTCCTCTGTGAACACCTGTTCCCATTCTGAAAGTGCATAATAGTACTCCACATCCTGGCCCTTTAAATTTGAAAAATATTTTCCCTCGTAATCTCAAATCGCCCACATCCTAGGGTCGATCTTCTGTATGATCCATTCAATAATTTCAGCACATGGGAATATAGATGGGTGGGCCCCTGTGTAGTGAAGCTTCGACCTCTTAAATTGCACATATACTTGCTGGTCGAGGACGTCCTCTGGAAATTATGGTTGTGCGAACTCTTGGTATACTTGATACCAACTCATGCTTTCTCCTTTGCTAAATGTACATGCAGTGTCCCCATAGATCGGGGGAGGAGACATAGGTATTTCACTTTCTGTGATCTCTATCTCTGGCCTCTTATTTTTCTTGCAAACTGTCGGAGGTCCCATGTCACTTGAGGCTGAAGAGACAGAGAAGCAGTGTAACTCAGCTTCAAGGTTCCCTGGCATGTTCATAAAACAGTCCTAGGATAAGATAGGTGCCATATTAATGAATGCTTAATACTATTTTTAACTCTGCCCAACTAAGATCTAGGAAGGGTTGAATCTGTGACTTAGCGACCTATTCCTTGGGTCGCTAAGTCGCAGTGGTTTAAACTTCAGAGGAGAGCGACCTTGTGACTTGGCAACCTACGACTAGGTCGCGAGGTCACTGAGTCGCATTGGTTTAACAATTCATGAAGATGCGACCTTGCGACTTAGCGACTTGCGACTGGGTCACCGGGTTGCTGAGTCGCAAGGTCACAAAGCTTCAGTTTTGGGTGATTCGAGACTTATCAACTTGGCGACTTAGCAACCAGGGACAGAGGTCGCTGGGTCGCAGGGTCGCAAGGTCGTTGGGTCGGAGGTTGCACTAGGGCTGGGCAGACGACTTTGACGGCGACGCGGTATTTTCCTTGATTTTAACTTAAATCAATAAAGGGAAACAAGGGGAAACAACCATAAATTGAAGATGAAATGGCCATTAGAGGAAGAGACTAACAAAAGGGAGACTGGTTGGCTTCACCTACAAGTTTGCATAAGAGTAACAGGGTTTGGAGGCTCAGAGAAGAATGCAGGTTCAAAGGGGGGCTTAATGGAGGATGGATAGTGGCTTAAAAGGGCTAAGGTAAGGGAAAAAAGGGCAAAAAATAGAAAAAATGGAAACAACAGGAGGATTAGGCAACTTACCCGAAAAAATCGCGCTCTAGTTGTCTGTCAGAAGCGTTTTTTTCTCTCCTTCGCGTGGGTGGAATGCAACCTACCAACCTTTCTATTTATAAAGGGGTCACACGTGCAGGCAATAAATGAGGTCGCTGGGTTGCGATTAGACCGTGTTGATGAAATGTGCGACCCCGCGACCCTGTGACCTTGCGATTTTGGGGTTGTGGGGTCGCAGGGTCACTAAGTCGCAATTGTTTAACTTGAGTGTGATATGCGACTTAGCGACTTGGTGACTTGATAGGTCGTAGGGTCGCTAGGTCAAAAATTGGGTAAAACGACCTACTCTACGACTCAACGACTTAAGGATTTTGAAAAATACTTGAACTTCAAGTTTTGACTTAGCTTCTCGATGCTCGGGGGCTCAAAAAAAATTTAGAGGGTGAAATTTTTGGAGGATGTTGTAGCGGCTACAACAAATGGTGATTCATTGGTAGGGCCCAGAATATTTGCCTGTGTTTCAACTTGAGGGGGGGGGTGAAAGGGCATAAAGCACTTGTTCCTTTCACCCTGTAGGTCCCACTTCTTCTGTCTTCAAGCCTTGCGCACTTTCTCTCCCTATCTGCCTGCCCTTGGGTGCTGGTTTACCGTGTTTTCATTCTTAGATACCAAATGGAAAAGTTTGGAGTAACCCCACAGATTTTTGGATCCAGTATATTTTATTTGGTCCTCATTGTGGTTCTCCACTGCCAACGAACCAGATGGTCCCAACAGAGTCACTGCCTAGGAATCACGAGCATTGCTCTGCTGCCAGCGAGCCTGGTCAGTACCCTGGCGGAGTCGTCGCATCGCCTCTCTGTGCAGGAAGCCTTTCTCAATCCTTTACCCTTTATTCATGTGCTTAGTGCACTTATTAAAATGTGCTCAGGGCACTTATTTTATTTGGCAATTATTTCCTGGGCAGATGAGGGATCCCGACTTATTTTACTTGCAAGAGAGGTTGCTCCTGGTCTACATGAGGACTTGGGGTTTTCCTGGATTACTGTTCGTCACCTGAGGCTGACCCTCCTTTTTCCATCTAGTAAATGGCTTAACTGAACATTTCCTTCTGCACAGCAGTCCCTTGGCTAGCACACTAGGTAAGCTGCCACATCTTCGGTTCGAGGGACCTTAGTCATGTTCTCGCCACTGGGTTTCAGTCACAAGTAAGCTTGGGCCACCTCTGTATTCTGGGGATGGCTATACACCAGCATAGATCCTGGCTCAACATACCACTTGAGTACTTCTATATCCCCTTTCAAAATTTGGATGCCAAGGAAAATAAAAGGTTAAAGGGACCCTGTGTGGAACAAGTGATTATTGAAAACAAGAACGGTAAAAAACGACAAAATAAGACAAACTATGGTACAGGGTGTAGTGACGGCCTCTCAGGGTCGTCAGGTGAAATAGTGCTTAAGGTCGTGTTCATTCATAGCGAGGAACTCAATCCTCCCTTCCAAGGTTTGTAACCTATAAGTGTGGGAACCGACCTTCTCTCTGATCTGGAAAGGGCCTACCCATTATGCCTGGAACTTGGAGTGTTTTCCTTTCTCTTCATGGGATTTATCCCATATGAGGACAAGGTCACCTACTTCAAAAACCTTGTTCCCGGATGACTTCTTTTCAAACCATCATTTTATCTGGCCTTGGTGGATGGCGATGTTTCCCAAGTTTTTTTCCTTTCCTCCTCAAGTTTCAACAGCGTGTCTATTCGAGCTTGTAAAGTAGGGCAAGGGGTGCCATGAGTCTCCTGAGATAATTGGAGGGCCGGGAGAGACAAGTTGGGAGGAAGGATAGCTTCTTTTCCGTATACGAGGAAGAATGGGGAGGTGCCTAGGGAAGATTTGAGTGTGACTCGATCTGCCCAGAGGGCATTGTGGAGTGCCCTATGCCAATTTCGTTGTTGGGATAGCAGAGTATTATTGATGATGCAGATCAGGTTTTTGTTGGTTGACTTGGCTAACCCGTTTCCTTGAGGGAAATAATTGGCAGAATGTTTAAGTACGATACCATTTTCTAGAGAAAAATCATATAATTTCAACAATGAGAAATATGTTGCATTATAAAAAACAAGGGAGGTTGGAATGCCAAACCTGATCATGATGCATTGGGTGATGAAGGCTATTACCTCTTGATCATTGACTTGACGTAACGGTACCGCTTCAACCCACCTTGTGAAGTAGTCCGTGGCGGTGAGGATGTACCTATGTTGCTTGGAAGAGTGTCGTAGGATTTCCCCAATCATGTCTAGCCCCCATTGTTGAAACGGTTCTTCCACTGCAACAGACTGTAATGAAGTGGAAGGCCGTATATTTCTATTTGCGAACTTTTGACACTACTGGTATTTCCGGACATATGTGTGTGCATCTTTGAACAAAGTAGGCCAATAGAAACCGGCACGCATGATCTTATGAGTAGTGGTTTCTCTTGCATAGTGCGCCCCTGCGGGGCCATCGTGAAGTTCTGCCAATATTTTCTGTGCCTCATCCCATTCCAAACAGCACAGTAAGACACCGCTATGATGTTTACGAAACAACTTACCCTGCACTAGCTGGTAGGATACAACTTTTAGTCTCAACGCACACTTCTGCTTGGTAGTTAAAGCGGGGCCCATGGTGTCGTGTTTCAGATATTGTAGGAGATCTACGTACCAAGAGGATGTATCCTGCGGGGCTGTGCTATCAGTTTGATACATATCGATCTCGTGTTCCCAATTTTCTTCCTCGCTGCCCCATGAGTCTGCTGCCTCTGCAGCCATGCGACACAATCCTTGGCCCTTTACAGTGTGTGCTGGCTTGAATTCCAGTTCATATTCTTGAAGGCACGTCATCCAGTTGCCTCGTCGCTCACCCAGCTCCTGCTGTATGAATAGTGAGAAAACAGCTGGGTGAGGCACGAAGATTGTGACATGATTCTTCAAAATGTACGGCCTGAAATGTTTAACTGCCTTATATACCGCGTAAGCTTGTTTGTCAATATCTGGATAATTCAGCTCGACGCCTTGTAATCCAGTGCTCATAAACTATATAGGCCGCTCATTGTTGTTGTCATCTTTCTGAGTGAGGACGGTGGCCAAAGATGAATCTAAGGCAAAGGTGGACAAGATAAAGTCTTTATTGAAATCTGGACTGTAAAGAGCGGGTACTTCCACGATGGCTCGTTTGATTTTGTCGAATGCTTCTTTCTCAAGAGGATTCCATTTAAAGTTAGCGTTTTTATTAATCATGCCTTGTAATGGTTTCACAATCTGAGCGAAATCTGATATAAATTTTTGAACGAAGTTGATTTTGCCAAGGAAGGACTGCATAGCTTTCCTACCACTTGGGGGTGGTATTTGAGTGATGACTTTCACACGTTTTGGATCCACCACTATGCCATCTCAAGTTATTATGTGTCCCAACAAGTTTCCTTCAGCGACGAAAAAAACACTTTTCTTTGGGTTCAGTGAGATCCCATATTTCCGACACCTTTCAAAAATCTGCTTGAGGTAGTGTAGGTGGCCAGATCTGTGCTTTGAAAACACGGTGACATCGTCAAGGTATCCTACCATGATTTTCCCAATAAGTCCTCTGAAGGTGATGTCCATAGCTCTTTGGAAGGTGGCACTAGCATTAATTAGCCCAAAGGGCATGCGTCTGAATGCAAATGTTCCCCACTTAGTTCTAAATGTGGTTTTGAGCCGATCGGGCTCAACCACTAGTACTTGATTATACCCTTGAAACCCATCCAATAGAGAGAACATTTATGACCCTGATACAGCTTGAAGGATTTGCTCCATAGGAGGGACTGGATAGTTGTCTTTGTCGGAGGCTTTGTTCAAATTCCTGAAGTCTACGAACAAACGGATTTCGCCAGATTTCTTGCGAACAGGGACCAAGTTGGACACCCAGGTCGAATGTCTAACTTTGAAAATTATCCATGCATCCAAGAGCTTCTTTAGTTCCTTTTGGATCATCGATTCTAGATCTGGGTGTACTTTTCTCAGTTTTTGTTAGAATGGCTTCACTCCTTCCTTAATGGGTATGACGTGTTGGATGATCTGCGTATCATAAGTTCGAAGGTCATCATACGTCCAGGCAAACACATCTTAGTATTTCTTAAATAATCCGGTGAATGCTTGTTTCTCCTGAGGGGTGCACTCATTACCCAAATTTACAAGCTTGGGATCCTTGTCTGTCCCGAGGTTGATTTGTCAATGTGCTAACGTGGAACTTTGCACCTTTGTATTTAGGGGTCCTCGGAAACGGTTTTGTAAGTTGAACAACTTTTCGAGTGACACGACCCCTTTGGGTATGGGATTTTCTTTCTGATTTCTTAGTTCCTCCTCCAAAGCTCGATCACGATCCTCTTCTTCCATAACTGCGTCTTTGAATATATCTGTATTTAGCATGAAATCCAGTACCTGTTGGTCATCATTGAAAATGCGTAAATTAGTAACATTGTCTGGTATAGATGGCTTGTATATAACTTCAATAGAAAATCCATCTCTAAGTGGGGTGAACCTAGCGGCAGCGTTGGCAAGTGTATCGGCTGCTGCATTATGCATTCTAAGTATAGATTTAATACCAAAAGAATCAAAAGCTTAAATTAAATGCCATACCTCTTGCTGGTAACCTTCAGATACCAAGATAAGCAATTGATGGTGTTGCGTACCTGACAAATGACAATCTCGGAATCGCCAATTACTTTCAAACAATGGACTTTTAGATCTATGGCCTTTTGGAGTCCTAGTAACAGTGCCTCATACTCGGTTGTATTATTGGTGCACTAGAATTCTAACTAGCAGGAAATTAGAAACTTGTTCTTATAAGGGTCTAGCAAGATACAGCCTACGCCAACCCCGTCTTAGGTTTTGGAACCGTCATAGTATAAGTTCCATGTTTCATATTCTATTTGGACAATGCTATCTGAGCCTGTTGATGATGTGCTAGTGGCATCAGTGTCTAAAGAATCTTTGTTGGATGGGGAGGAGTTTTCAGCAACCAGAAGTAGCTCAGACTGAACGTCTTGGGTGATCAGGGATTGGTGAGTCTGATAACAACCAAAGATGGACTCTAAGAAGCACATACCGAGCTCTTCTTGCCCGAAACTAACTTGTTCGTTAGTTGCATCCAGGTCAGTCACAATATGTTTCATGTACGGTTCACTCTCGACCCAGATTTGGTTATTCTTGCCTTTGTACAGGAGCCAAAGGTGGGACCAATCAATGGAGAAGTATCGTTGGAGCTTGCTGGACCAATATCTACTTAACAGGAGGCCATAGGCCTCAGGGATGTCCACGATTACTATGTCGATGCACTGATGCACTCTGGAGTCGAAGGATAGGAGGATGATGATGTTGTTTAATTCCCCTACCGCAGGGACTTGAGATCTGTCGAGCTAGATAATTCTGGCATCGGTCTTCTCAGAGAAGATGTTTAACTTCTTACATACGGATAAGGGCATAACATTCGTGGATGCACCAGAATCGACGAGGCAATTATGGACATTAAAGTTAAAAATCTCGAAGGATAGGAGGAAAGGTGTTGTGGATCCCCTGGAGTTGGTGTTTACGGCATTTATGATGGATTGGGGACTAGCGGCAATTTGGGCAGACGTGATGCTCACGGGTTTGGCCGCCGGTAGATTGGAAAAGGCTTTGAGGATAAGATCTCGTTGGTTGGAAATTTGAGCAAGCTCATAGAGAGAGATATTGGCCCGGGTCTTCTTCATATCCTCAATAATGTTATACCCAAAATCTGTGTATGAGGCAAGTTCGATGGTGTTTTTAGAGGAAGATGATGAAGCTTTAGCCTTGGGGCCTTCTCGGGGATTAGTTGGACTAAAATTTTCAGGGGTCTTGTTTTGGTTCTCTGTGGTTGGGGGTAAGATTTTCCGTAAGAAGGCCTTCCTTTTCTCCTCAAACGACTGCTCGAAGATAGGACCTTTGCTCCTTAAACTGTAGTTCCAAGGAGGTTTGGTTTTGGGATCGTCTGCTAGGTTTATCACGTACATGGGAAGGGAGCTCTCCCCATGGATTAATTCAAAGGTAAGGACAGTAGAACCTCCATCTTCATCTGGGGGGGAGGCTTCCTCATCCCCTGAAACATCTTCTTCTTCTAAATCCCCAGGGGTCTGATCTTCTAACAGCTGATTGACAATGGTGGCCATACTATTTATCCACTAGGGACATGTTTTCTCCGAGTTCGAGGCCTGATGAAAAGAGCAGAAATTGTCTCTCCCTATTTCCTCAACGTTGAGGCCAGCCCTAGAGTTGGAGTGGGGTCGGTTCATGACGGGATTATTCTTTCTGAAGAAAGGTTTCTACATTTTAGCAGCTGGGATAGGCTCATGGTTCTTCCTCTTCATATCAGAGACTTCGTTGGTCAACAACTTAAGGGATTTTGTGATACTTTCAAAATAAAAGGGGTCCTTATCTTTGTCCCCGATTTTATGACTTGAGGATTGTGTTCTTTTCGTGGTTGGTTTTTTATCATCCTGACCTTCATGGTCAATGGCACCTATGGATAGCATGTCCTTTTCGACCGCAAGGTTGGTGGTATAGTTTGCTTCCAGGGTGGCCCTGGCCTCACGCTTCACAAACACGGCAATATCCCGCGGGAGGGCTCTTGTGTAGTAGTCAATTGTAATGGAATCATCCAAAGCCATGTTTGGGGGGAATTTGTTCAATATAGTGGCGAAACACTGATTGAAGTCTTTGACCTTCTCCTTCTTCTGACACTTCAGCGTACTGAGCTCTATGAGGAGCATTGAGGGGGTTTTATCTTCTGAGAATTTTTGTAGGAAGGTACGACGAAAGTGTTCCCACAAAGGAATGGAAGTGACAGGGAGAGATTGATACCACGTTGCTGCTTTATTTTCTAGAGTATGGGGGAAAAGCTGGCATGCTATGTTGTCATACTGCACCCTCATCATCTGTAAGGATAAGTAGAAGTTGCTAATGTGGTCCTCGGCCAAAGTGCTTTCTCGGGGTCGAACTTAGGGAGATGCTTCTCAGGGTGTTGAGGCATGTCATGGAGGGGGCCTTGAATACCCTAGGGGGACTGGGCCATCCAAGCTAAAGGTTTCACATGTCTAGCCCGTAGGTGGTGCGGTATGTATACATAACCCCTTTCGTTTTCGGATTCGCTACCCATGCCAGACCTAGAGCCCTCGCCCTCCTGGTGGGACTGCATGTCTTGGTTTTCTCCACGGTTCCCTGTATTCCTAATGTTCCTCCAGTTGTAAAGGAAATGAAACTTGTTTTGGTTTTGGTGGGGTTGGTGTTCAACATTTCGGCCTTGTCCACGACCTCTGTCTCCCCTGCCTCTGTTATCCCAACCCCTTCTGGCTCCTCATTCAAGGTGATCGTTGTCTTGAGTTTCATTATTTGCAGTCTGGCCTTGTTGGGGGCCAATGTTGGGTTGAGGTTCTGTGATCTCGGGGCCTTCCTCTTCCCCGTCCCTAGGGCTGTCATGGGGTGCTTCATAATTCCGTTAAACTGCATCTACATAATCTTCGATCATAAGACCCACGGGCTGAGGAAGGTAGTTGACAAGGGTTACTTGGTGCGCATGGTTAGCTGTGGGAGTTCTAGGATTTTCCAAGGAACTATTGACCGGGGCTCGCTGCAAACCCCTGACAAGGTCGCGAGCGATAGGTCGGAGGGCCCTTAGCTGGGCTAAAGTAACCTCATAGAAAGGGGGTTCCTCCTCCTGATAATTTTCCAAAGGGGGAGGACCGGTATTTTCATGCATGATCTCCCCTTAGGGAGTTTGTAACGAGATGTTACTTGTGTGCTGGGAGCCTACCATTCAGGCCCTCCTTCTAGCACCAAATCTGTTGACGGGAAAATTTTTCCAGCCAATAGTAGGGGATCTCCCCAGTAAAAAGTCTCAATTAGACTCTAAACTATTTGTGATAGGGATCCTGTCCAGGGTGTGGGTCCGGCTACTGCTGAATACTCCTTCCCTTGGACACAAATGAGCCCTGCAGATTTATAGCCATACAGTTATCGGATGATACAAGACAGAATATTGATGATTGTCAATGAGCATAAACACTACAAATAGCAATATAAAAGAAAACACGCAGATGAATGAGATGCTGTTAGCAACATATCATTAAGGTCGTGTTTGGAAAATTTGTTCGAACCACAGAATAAATAGTTCTGCCTGGCAAGAACAACTTATGCTTACTTAGGCATTTTCATGAATAAGATAGATGTCAATAAAGAAGTTACAAAAATCTCCTAGGTAAACAACATACTATCATAAACACATTCAGGGAGCTTAAATGCATAAAGAGTATAAGTAGAAAATGCAGGTCAATTAATCATAAGATGTCAAACATATATGGAGAAATACTCATAGTATTAACACAGTGATTCTCATCAGATCCAATACTGGATTTAAGACAAATGCTTGTATTCATTCATAAGGGGTTGTTCAATGCTTTACAACTCTTTTCTCTCCTTTGGATTCCAAAAAAATCCCTTTACACGTCCCCGAAAGGAGTATATATAAGACAAATTGACCCTTGGGTGTCCTGAGTCTTTGCCTTCCTGCCTATTGGTATGCTTTGCAACCTGAATGGGAAGTTTGACCTGCGACCTGATCGTGGAATATGCGAATGTGACCCCTCCTGTAAACTATGCCTTGCAATCTGATCATGGGAGTGCATGTGTGATTGCAAGGTCGGGAACATCAACTTGTTGTTCTTTAAGGAAATTTTGACATGCACGATAATCTGCAGCGACTGGGGAGATCAGAGGAGTATCTTCCCTTAACCTGTCCAGGCATTCTAAGGCGTTTGGGATCAAAATTTCTCTCTTGATTGTGACCTAGTTGGATAAGGAAGCCAGTTTGGTGTAAATCCAAACTTGTGTCACGATGAACTTGACCAAGTTCTCCTGCGATGCTGGAAGATTAGGTGTAGTGGTGGCTTGTCTAATAGGCTGCAGAAATGCCTGAATTTCTTGATTTAACCTGTTCCCATGTCTTTTCTTTGCCCAGTGTACCTAGAGAAGGAATATGGTGCAGTTCAGCCATCGATTCAATGCCATTGATCAAATGCTCATAGGCGGTCATCACCTTCTCTAGGTCTTTGAATAATTTCTCCTTGGATTGCACCTTGATGCGAATTTGGACATTGTCGTTCTGAGTATGAATCCAATCTTTCCTAGGAAAAGTTTCTGGAGTCTGCAGATATCTTTTTGTCCATTCTATCATTCTATCCAAGGCAGTGGAGGCTTATTTTAGTTGCTCGTTCCTCTTCTTAGTTTCTTCTTGAGCTCTCAGTAGAGGCACAACTATTTGCTTTATGGTGAACATTTCCTCGTATACATGCCTCATGGTGCCTTCCAGCGTCACCAACTCTCTTTGGACAGTGATTGGTACTTAGTTAATAAGGGTGTTCTTATCTTGGAGTTGTTGGACTTCTTCCCTTAGTGCTCTCTTTTCTTGCTCTGACCTAGCTTCCCCTTGTTCGGAGTCTTGTAATCTATTTTGTAGGGAGAGGATTTCCCTACTCATCTGACTCACATTTTCTTTGGTGGCTACGGCAAAAGCAGTGCTAGTTGATGCTATCATTACTAGATTGGTCCTAGTGTCTAGGATTATATCCTTCTCTGTTGTGGCTATGAATGGCACGGCAGGGTTCCGTGCTAGTCACCTCCTCTTTTCCTGCCTAATTTTGAATGTGAATTGTTCATAAGTGAGTCTCGTCAGATTGAACACTTCCTCTTCCTATCCTTCGGAGGTACCTGGTTCTAAGAGCGCAAAACATGGGTTGATTACAGGGACTTAGATGGTGGGAAGCTCTGTCTGTAACTTTGTTACTGGAGGAGGCATCTCGGTGTCTTTGGAAGAATTGTCTTTCAATCTTCGATCCTCTTCCTCTTTTCTCTTTTGTTCTACTTCTTCTTCCAATAGTCGCTCTAGAGGGCCCTTAGCTGGGCTAAAGTAACCTCATAGAAAGGGGGTTCCTCCTCCTGAGAATTTTCCAAAGGGGGAGGACCTGTATTTTCATGCATGATCTCCCCTTAGGGAGTTTGTAACGAGATGTTACTTGTGTGTTGGGAGCCTACCATTCAGGCCCTCCTTCTAGCGCCAAATCTGTTGATGGGAAAATTTGTCTGGCCAATAGTAGGGGATCTCCCCGGTAAAAAGCCTCGATTAGACTCTAAAACGTTTGTGATAGGGATCCTGTCCAGAGTGTGGGTCTGGCTACTGCTGAATACTCCTTCCCTTGGACACAAATGAGCCCTGCATTGTTATAGGCATATAGTTATCAGATGATACAAGACAGAATATTGATGATTGTCAATGAGCATAAACACTACAAATAGCAAGATAAAAGAAAACACGTGGCTGAATGAGATGATGTTAGCAACATATCATTAAGGTCGTGTTTGGAAAATTTGTTCGAAACACAGAAGAAACAGTTCTGCCTGGCAAGAACAACTTATGCTTACTTAGGCATTTTCATGAATAAGATAGATGTCAATAAAGAATTTACAAAAATCTCCTAGGTAAACAACATACTATCATAAACACATTTAGCGAGCTTAAATGCATAAGAAGTATAAGAATAAAATGCAGATCAATTAATCATAATATGTCAGACATATATGGAGAAATACTCATAGTATTAACACAGTGATTCTCATCAGATCCAATAGTGGATTTAAGACAAATTCTTGTATTCATTCATAAGGGGTTGTTCAATGCTTTACAACTCTTTTCTCTCCTTTGGATTCCAAAAAAATCCCTTTACACGTCCTCGAAAGGAGTATACATAAGACAAATTGACCCTTGGGTGTCCTGACTCTTCGCCTTCCTGCCTATTGGTATGCTTTGCGACCTGAATGGAAAGTGCGGCCTACGACCTGATCGTGGAAGATGTGACTGTGACCCCTCTTGTAGACTATGCCTTGCAATCTGATCATGGGAGTGCATGTGTGATTGCGAGGTCGGGAACATCAACTTGTTGTTCTTTAAGGAAATTTTGACATGCACGATAATCTGCAGCGACTGGGGAGATCAGAGGAGTATCTTCTGTTACAACATTTTTTGGTCATCTAACCTACTATCATTAGATGGACCCAAGTACACCATGTAAGACCAATTTTACCCTAAGTAAAATTGCTTTCACTATGTAAAATAACTTAATAAAACACATTTATTAGGTTGTTTATAGTCTAAACAGGAAACCCCAAAAGGAAATATTAAACAAACCTATATTTGTTTGATTTTCCTCAAGGAATAATTAATTAAACAATAATTCAATTATTATTCCTGGTCATGTTTAACCCAAAATAAAGAAATTAATTAGATAAATCTTTACTTATCTTATTATTTTCTAGGAATAATTATTTAAATCTTATTTAAATAATATTCCTTGTTAAATATGACTAAATCACCCATAAATAATTAAATAAATCATTATTTATTTGATTATCTTTCAACCACTTCCTTAACATGATAAATAACTCATTTATTTATTTATTATTCACAAATAAAGGGATTTGACCCAAGCCAAATACTTTTTCCCTCCAACAAATATAATAAAATATTCCATAAAAGGTGGATCTAGATTTGGTTAATGTTATTTTAATCATGCACCAAGATCTAGAATGACCCAATATTTTGTTATAAATAGGAGGGTTTCTCCTACCATTCTTGACCTTTTGTTGCCTATTAGATCACTCTGGATCTATACTCTTGGTCTGACTTTGAGCCATTATCATTGTCATATTTTCCATTATTTGCTGTGTGAGCTCCCTTTGAGTTCTATCCTTTTCTGGGTTTTCTACACCAACAAGAGAGACAAATGCTAGATCTGAAATGCTGAGGACTTCAAAGAACCCATCCCATTGAGGAGAATTGGAAACACCTTCTTGTTTTCCTCCCAAGTTCCCTTAATACAAAAATTCTTTCAAAAATATTGTTCTTGTCTTGTCTATTGGATGTATGGAGCAAAACCTTATTTTTACTGCTTAATGTTTCTTTATGCATAGATCTGGATTTTTGCAGCACTTGTCTTGATAAACTAACTACAGATCTGAAGATATTGGCCGCCATATTTGATGTTAGGGCTATAAGTTATGCGTAGCTAAAGTGGTCTTTTTTCGTACACTTCGACAGAAGATTCATACTAACAACTGGCGACTCCACACGGGTTTTCAATTACAACCGCTGTCGTTTTTCATATTCCTGCATATCCAGCTACTTCAGACCCTAGGGTTTCTTTTCAGCGTTTTTTTTTTCTATTTTTATGTTGTTTTTCACCTATAAAACCCTAAAAAATTAAAAGTTCTAACTTTCGCGTGTTTCTGGACCTATTGCGCAGGTGACAGACATCAGCCGCAACTGAGACGACAACTTTTTCGAAAATCTGCCGCCGAGACACCCGGAGCTTCAGGTCGCACTTTTCAGCCCAGAAACTGCGACCTGGCCTCCAGGTCACACTTTTCAGCCCAGTCTCTACGACCTGCACAGAAAACAGATCAAAACCTGCGACCTGCCAGTTTTTCTGCTATTTTTTTGCAATTTTTCTCGGTTTTTTCTGAAGCTTCTGTCAGGGTTTTGCAGCCTCTATTCCAGCCCGTTTAGACCTGTTTCTGATCTGTTTTTCTCATCTAAGTGGGAACATAGCCCCCTAGGGCTCAGTACCCTCCACCTTTGGTGGAAGAGTTTTAACTGTTTCAGGTGTCTGATTTTTTAAAGTTTCAGCCTCCCCTTTTTCAGATCTGATACCTCCTTTTCAGATCCCTTTTAATCAGCTCTTCTCCCTTTCAAACCACCTCCTGAAGTTTTTTTTGGATCTACCTTTAGGGCCTCCTCCTTGTCCCTTCTGCTTTTTGCTGATTTCCTCCTTTTTTGCAGCCACCTTGCCTCTGCCTCTTGGCTGTGTTCTGCACCTCTTTTCTGCAGATTTCTCCTTTAGATCCCTGTCCCTCCCGACCTTAGATCTATTGGCCTCTTTTTAGTGTGTTTTGACTAGATTTTTTCCCTCTTTTCGACTAGTTTTGAGAGACCCGCCTTTTTGGGTTAGATCGATGCATTGTTAGCTGTTAATTTTCTGTTATTTCAGCATTATATACTGTTCTCTGCATATTTATTTTCAGTTACACAGCACATTTTTTCTTTTGCTCTCAAAACGTCTGGGTTTGAAAATTAAAATTAACGCACACCACACACTCACCCTAAGCGAAGAAGAGCCTGGTTAACACCGCCAGGCAAAGACTTTAAAACATTGTAAAATCAATTGACACTGCACCTTTTCTGCCCTTGTTTCGACATTGTAATCACTTGATTCTGCACCTCCCCGCCCTTGTTGGTCGTTCTTCTTCCCCTTGTGCCATGTTTGTGTTATGATCATTGCGCCCCCAAGGCGCACATCCCGAAGACTTCTTGGCCTTCACCCTCAGTTTCCGGTCGGTCGACCTACTCCTTCCCACCATCGTCAAGTTAGTCCTCCTCTGAGTCCACACTCTGACTCCTCTTCTGATTCATTGGGTTCTCCTTCTACTTCTGGTTCTCCCGCTGTCACCTTCCCTATGTCTGGTCCAGGGCCTAACGCTAGCGGTAATCCGGGCCCTAATGTCGGGACTGCTACTAGCAGAACCGCCATAGGAACTACCTCGGATGCGCCCTTGCTCCCCTTCATGGCAGGCCTCAGCCTCCCTGATTTGGACCAGTTGATAAATGACCCTATACACCATGACGCTAGTTGGCCTGCTATGCCAACAAGGCTCCCTTCTGACATCCCAAAGTTTGAAGGCCTTGCTGGAGAAGATCCTTCTAATCATGTTCGATCTTTCCACATGTGGTGTTCATCTACCTCCATTACCGATGACTCTGTCCGTCTTCAGTTGTTCCAACGAATGCTTACAGGCGCAGCTTCTAAGTGGTATGTTGATCAGGCCCCTTCCTCTCATACCACCTTTGCGACTCTTGCCCGGTCTTTTTTATCTTACTTCCAGCTTCTCCTTTGTTATGACACTAGTATCAAACTTTTTACTTCTTTTTGTCAATCATCTGCGACCCGCCTATTCGATCATGTCCAGGAATGGCGGAGAAGAAAGAGCCCATGTCAATCCCCTACCTTCGAAGACCGTGTCTACATGGACTGGTTCCTTAGATCTCTCTTGCCTCCTATCGGGAAAGATGTCACATCGCATTTTCCCCAAACCGAAGAAGCCGCCCTCCAACTGGCGTTAAAATATGACTTGATCTACGCTCAGATAGGTTATGTTTATACCGTTCTACCTGATCTCCCCAGACCCAGTGGTGTCAATGCACCGGGGGCACCTCATGCCGCCGACGGTATTGTTGGAGCTCTCTCTCATCCATATTCCCAACCTCCCATGGGTTATGGCTTTCTTGGGGGAGGGGGCAGCACCTCCCACACTTGTTCCCCTCCTGGTAGCACGTATTCAGGATACAGCATGCCTCCTCTTTTGGCCCAACTTCCTGGTCACCATCCTGTTACCCAACCCCCTTATTATTCGTATCCACAGTTTGGTGCTCCAGCTCCTCCAGCATCAGCACCTCCACCTCCCTTGCCTTCTCAACCCCTGCAACAGCAGTCACCGCCCCCTCAAGAGCAGGTGGATGCACAACAGGGATTCGTGGCTACCCAACCACCTGATGGACAGGTGGCCACTCAACCTTCCCCTTCTGGTTCCTCCAATTACCAGATCCTCATGATGAACTCTGCTCCACCTCCAACCGTCGACCTTAACCTTCAAACTCGGGCCCCTCAGTACCCTAAGCCTCCCACTCCGTCTATCCCTGAGTCACCTTCTTCAGGTTCTACAGAGCCTCTTTCGACATCCAATGGTCCCTTGCATATCCCTCAGCCCAAAGTTGAGGTTCATACCAAGATTCCTAAGGGACCATTACGCCGAAATGCTGCTCCTAGTCGAGCTGCTCATTCGTACAGCATAGTAGATGATTTGGTGCAGTCTCCTGCTGCCATTTCCACATTGGAACTCCTCCAGTCATGCCCTTCCCAAAAGAAGGCTCTACTATCTGCCATGGGCGCTGTAGATCCTGCTGATGACCAAATGATTGTTTTCGACACCCATCAATCAGAGCATCCTCCCCTTCCTACTTCCGTAGCCTTCCAAATCCCAGTCAAAATCTGGAACGCTAACGTTTCTCGATGTATAATTGATGAGGGGACATCCACCTGCGTGATGTCCGCTTCGGTTTGGAAGCAACTCGGATCTCCTGAGTTGGCCCCTTCCACGATCACCCTCCGAGCATGGGATGGCCACGCCTCCTAGCCCATTGGCCTCTTCCGTAATTGTCCTATCACTCTTGCGGGCAAGACTGTTTGCGTTGACGTCGAAGTCATCGACGCCCCTCTAGATTACAACATTCTCTTGGGGCGAAGCTACACCTATGCCATGTCTGTTGTCCCATCCGCGGTTTTTCACAAGATGTCTTTTCCTCACAATGGAAAGATAGTCACCATTGACCAGTTGACTTATCATGAGCCAAAGTCTCAGACCTCCCCTGAGACGACCATCTCTTCTGTATCCAATAAGCAAACCGTCGATTCCTTGACCAGTGTCTCTCCCGGTGTCTACAAAGACTCCTCTTTGCTTGGAACTTTCCCTGGTCTCGCTCCTCCTCCTATCTTTGATCCCAACTTATCGAATGTTTGCATGATGCAATCGTCTTGGGATGCCCTTAAGCGACCCACTTCGACTATTCAGCAACCTTAGACTCAACCTCGCCCACCGCAACCCACTCCTAGCCATTCATCTCAGCCAGCCGGACCTCCTCCTTCTGGCCCTTCTCCTACATCTGGTATCCCTGAACCCCTTTACCCTCCTGGAACGGTTCCTCCAAGCCTTAGCCATTTAGGAGTTGTCCTACCTGGCCATTACCCCTCTGGTCAGATACCGTTCGTAGCTCCCCCACCAGGAGTGTACACGGTACCTGTCATGGCCACCCTCTCTCTTCCTAACCTGACCCTTGGGATTCCCGTCTGGTACCATGATCCTCCAGCCACAACCCTGCCTGGTCAACCCAAACCTTATATTGCTTTGACCCCGGTTCAACCAGTCCCCAGGACTTCTCGCGTTGCAACAGTGCCTCAGTCACCTCAACAGGAACCACCTCCTGTTGCGATCGCTTCGGGTAAGAAGGGCAAAGCTCTCAAGGGGGCATCAAAGGACAAGGCTGCCCTGACAAACTCTGCCCCTCCTCGGCCTCCAAAGAATACCATCCAGTGTGCTTTGTGTGATTTTTTCGGTCACGCTACCCATACCTGTCCTAAACTGCCTCATCTCAAGCCCATGATTAACGTCGTGTTCCCTGAGTACACGGTCCCGGAAGCCTCTTTTCCTTCCGCGACCGCGGCCAAGAACCCCAAGACTATTCACACCAACCACCCCTATGCTTTGTGTGATCTCCATGGCCATTACACCCACCTTTGTCCCCGCCTCGAGGACCTCCGCACATCTCTAGCCGCGATCCGCCAATTCGAGGCCAAGCGCAACGAGTCCACCTCTCCCCTATTTGCGCATTTTTCTTTGGCATAAATACCAAACATGACTGCTCCCATTGACATTCCCCCTCCTGATGTCTAGATGACGGAGCCTTCGTCCAACATTTTCTACCTATCATCATCCATGAGACCCTCAGGGAACATTCCCTCTAAATCCTCCCCTGTTGTTTCGCTTGACCTTCCTTTAGCGATCACCTTGGGCTCAACATCGGTAGATCCTTTATCTACTTACTCTTCTGTCACCCCTTGTGATGATGCGCATGTGAACCTCTCTTCTCATGATGATGAATCAGGTAGCTTCGCCGCGTCAGGTGGTCTTTCTTCCACCAATCACCCCATCTTCTATCACAGTGACGACATTATGGAAAAATTCCCCACCCCTGACTTTATCTATTCCCCCTTACATCGAACCCATGCGTTCACACCACATACACCTTGCGGCCATTACATTGAAACCCAATGTTTGGGTAAGGGGGCACCCACATTTGAGAGACCAAGAGAAGCAATTCTACACAACTCTCCTAGTGTATCTGGTCATGCCGACTTTAGTACCATTATTCTTCCACATTTAGAAGAACCTCTAGAGTCCCATATCACTTCAGATCACTCTAGGGATGATACCCCTTATCGTTCCTTCATCTTACATCAGAAACTTCGTCTCTTAGACATTGTTGTTGACCAACCTATAGCTTTTCTACGAGAGCATCAGTTCATTATCTCCAAATCCTCTCTTTGGGATAGTGACACCAGGTATGCCAACCCGGAAACTTAAAGTCCATTTGATTCCTATATGCAGTACCAAAAGAGATTGGTAATCCCCCATTCCCTTTCTCACACTGCATAACCATAACAAAAAAAAATGGCGCACCACATCATTAAAATGTGTTTAGATTCCCCTTTTTCTAAATACATTTTGGCATGACCACACCATGCTTGGGGGAACCTATGCCCCTCAACCCTAACCCTCCTCAAAATCGAATTTCCTCACTTACAACACTTGTACTTGGGGCATCACTTTGCCTCCATACTTGTCCTTGTTCATGTCGATTTTTGTCATGAGATACCATCTTGTACTCATGTTTTCATGGTCCCCCATGGAACCTTTACTGTGTGGCAGCACCATCGAGTCACCCTTGTTTAGAGCATCCAATTTGAGTCATCATCGCATTCATGGAGTCTATTCCGAGCCCCTTTGTACCCCGCTATATTCCTCCATCCTTCATTGCTTGGTCTCTCTCTTGTGTCGCACATTATGGCCGTCAGTCCCACTGTCCCCTATCCCTTATGATACTGTGTCAGTCGCTGCCATCTCATTCATGTCCTTTATGCTCTAGTAAGGGAAGTCGTCCATTTGCTACTCAGTCCCCTCCATTCCATCATCATCATCGGTATTAGTCTGTCAGTCACTCTACTATTTTCTCTCGTGCCTTAGTTTAGGATCTCTCATTGCCTCACCTATGGCGGACCTCCTTATGTCGACATCAACTCCTTCATTCCAGAAGATAGGTCTAGAGGGCGGTGTACCTTGGTTCCAACTTCCACTCTTGTTCGGTGCCTCGGATCATGCAAAGGGATCTCTCATTTCCCTTTGACTTGATTGTTTCTCCACTCCAGCTCCTTTCAGCATGATCGAGATCCGTATGCTTGATGGTTCAGTGATGCACCAGTCGCTTTTGGTGATTCCCGGGTGTGTGTGAGATGTCTCAGCCCTCATGAGGGGGTGGCCCTACAGGTAGCCCCCCACATGCCCGGATGACCTCTTCATTGCAGCCTTCGATGCAGCTCCATATATTTGATGATGTCAACCTTAGCCACTTGCAGCGCCTCTTTGATTTGCATATATCAGTCAGATTTTGTGAGCCCTTCCTCGCTTATAGGGGGCATTTGGGTTGTATTTGTATCTCATGTACTCAGATATTATTGTATAAGTCCTGGTTGTTCTCCCAGGCACAACATGTATATGGGATCCCTCATTGTATTGTTATTTGGCTCATGTTTATGCTAGCTGTACTTTATGGTTCGGTCCCTTGTTTACTGGACACACTATTCTTTTGTACTTTGTCTCTGTGGGCTTAGGTATGCCTCCCCCGCCGCCTTTAGCACAGGTACCCTCTCATAAAAAGAGACTTGTTGCACCTGTAAGTCTCGTCTCCTCAGGGTCTAGTTCTTCAGCACATTAGTCTACCTTACATCTCTCTCTCCGACTTCCCTTTTGATGTCTAGTGATTGAGTTCTTACAACGTACTTCGGTCATACGATTTGCTCCTAACACTCGCATGCTGGGGGGCAATCTGTTACACCATTTTTTGGTCATCTAACCTAATATCATTAGATGGACCCAAGTACACCATGTAAGACCAATTTTACCCTAAGTAAAATTGCTTTCACTATGTAAAATAACTTAATAAAACACATTTATTAGGTTGTTTATGGTCTAAACAGGAAACCCCAAAAGGAAATATTAAACAAACCTATATTTGTTTGATTTTCCTATAGGAATAATTAATTAAACAATAATTCAATTATTATTCCCGGTCATGTTTAACCCAAAACAAAGAAATTAATTAGATAAATCTTTATTTATCTTATTATTTTCTAGGAATAATTATTTAAATCTTATTTAAATAATATTCCTTGTTAAATATGACTAAATCACCCATAAATAATTAAATAAATCATTATTTATTTGATTATCTTTCAACTACTTCCTTAAAATGATAAATAAATCATTTATTTATTTATTATTCACAAATAAAGGGATTTGACCCAAGTCAAATACTTTTTTCCTCCAACAAATATAATAAAATATTCCATAAAAGGTGGATCTAGATTTGGTTAATGTTATTTTAATCATGCACCAAGATCTAGAATGACCCAATATTTTGTTATAAATAGGAGGGGTTCTCCTACCATTCTTCACCTTTTGTTGCCTATTAGATCACTCTGGATCTATACTCTTGGTCTGACTTTGAGCCATTATCATTGTCATATTTTCCATTATTTGCTGTGTGAGCTCCCTTTGAGTTCTATCTTTGTCCGGGTTTTCTACACCAACAGGAGAGAGAAATGCTAGATCTGAAGTGCTGAGGACTTCCAAGAACCCATCCCATTGAGGAGAATTGGAAACACCTTCTTGTTTTCCTCCCAGGTGCCCTTAATACAAAAATTCTTTCAAAAATATTGTTCTTATCTTGTCTATTGGATGTATGGAGCAAAACCTTACTTTTACTGCTTAATGTCTCTTTATGCATAGATCTGGATTTTTGTAGCATTTGTCTTGATCAACTAACTGCATATCTGAAGATATTGGCAGCCATATTTGATGTTAGGGCTATAAGTTATGCGTAGCTAAAGTGGTCTTTTTTCGTACACTTCGACAAAAGATTCATACTAACATCTTCCCTTAACCTGTCCAGGAATTCTAAGGCGTTTGGGATCAAAATTTATCTCTTGATTGTGACCTAGTTGGATAAGGAAGCCAGTTTGGTGTAATCAAAACTTGTGTCACGACGAACTTGATCAAGTTCTCCTGCGATGCTGGAAGATTAGGTGTAGCGGTGGCTTGTCTAATAGGCTATAGAAGTGTCTGAATTTCCTGATTTAACCTGTTCCCATGTCTTTTCTTTGCCCAGTGTACCTAGAGAAGGAATATGGTGCAGTTCAGCCATCGAGTCAATGCCATTGATCAAATGCTCATAGGCGGTCATCACCTTCTCTAGGTCTTTGAATAATTTCTCCTTGGATTGCACCTTGATGTGAATTTGGACATTGTCGTTCTGAGTATGAATCCAATCTTTCCTAGGAAAAGTTTCTGGAGCCTACAGATATATTTTTGTCCATTCTATCATTCTATCCAAGGCGATGGAGGCTTATTTTAGTTGCTCGTTCCTCTTCTTAGTTTCTTCTTGAGCTCTCAGTAGAGGCACAACTATTTTCTTTATGGTGAACATTTCCTCGTATACATGCCTCATGGTGCCTTCCAGCGTCACCAACTCTCTTTGGACAGTGACTAGTACTTCGTTAATAAGGGTGTTCTTATCTTGGAGTTGTTGGAATTCTTCCCTTAGTGCTCTCTTTTCTTGCTCTGACCTAGCTTCCCTTTGTTTAGAGTCTTGTAATCTATTTTGTAGGGAGAGGATTTCCCTACTCATCCGATTCACATTTTCTTCAGTGGCTACGGCAAAAGCAGTGTTGGCTGATGCTATCATTACTAGATTGGTCCTAGTGTCTAGGACTATATCCTTCTCTGTTGTGGCTATGAATGGCACGGCAGGGTTCTGTGCTAGGCACCTCCTCTTTTCCTGCCTAATTTTGAATGTGAACTGGTCATAAGTGAGTCTCGTCAGATTGAACACTTCCTCTTCCTGTCCTTTGGAGGTACCTGGTTCTAAGAGCGCAAAATGTGGGTTGATTGTAGGGACTTAGATGGTGGGAAGCTCTGTCTGTAACTCTGTTACTAAAGGAGGCATCTCGGTGTCTTTGGAAGAATTGTCTTTCGATATTTGATCCTCTTCCTCTTTTCTCTTTTGTTCTACTTCTTCTTCCAATAGCCACTCCACTTCTGCCTTATCTTGTTCTTCCTTTTGTCTGTGCTCAACTTCTGCCTTATCTTGTTCTATCTTGAGTTGACGCTTAGCCTCTACTTTTGTTTTTTCTTCTTCCTTCCTTTTGCGTTCAGCTTTAACCTTATCTAATTCTATCTTGAGTTGACGCTTAGCTTCTCCTTTCGCCTCCTACTCTTCCTTTCTTTTTCGGGCGTCCTCTGCCTATTTCTTCCTCTGTTTTGCCTTTAGGTGTTTTTTACATTTATCCTCATCCTCTTTTGCTTTCTGCTCAGCTTCTCATTGAGCTTTTGCTTCCTTTTCTTTCTATTGGGAGGAAGAGACATGGCATGTGTTAGTTCGAGGCTTCTTGGCCTGGGAAGACGAGGCTCCTCCTAATTCGCAGATTCTCTCTTCCAAAGTTTGACCATCTTGGTCCTCCCAATCGGTCAATGCCTCTGGGGCGAGTTCCCTATCTTTATTGTACCAGTTTCTTACCCCATCTTCAACTAGGCGTTCAATTTGTTGGTAGCTCCATTTAAACTTGGCCCGTTTGCAATGGGTAGGGACTATCCTCTCAAGATCATATGTCTGGTGATCCAAAGGCACCAGGAATAAACCTCTGATTTTCTCAACTTCTACCTCCACTTCTCTGAAATCCTTGACTGTATAAGCACCGATGGTGACTAGAAATGTGGGCCATAGCTTCTTCTTACCTTTAGTAAGGACCTTTGAGAAGCCGAAAGTCATCTGATAACATCTTTCCTGAAGTAGCATCCTGTCAGTGACGAATCAGGGCAAAGCATGGAGAGTCTTGAATGAATCGAAGACTCAGATGAAGGTGCCTTCTGCGAATGGAAACCAATGTGCCACCTTGATTATCATTTCCGTGGCTCACCAAGACATGCATGGGGTATCCTGACCGAACAATTTCTCGTAGAGTGCAGGGATGAAACCGTGTGCGATTTGCTCTATATCTTGCTTATATTTGGAGTCCCAGAATACCTTCAACTCCTTTTGGATTGGGCATGTGCGCTGTTCATCCCAGTTGTGAGCCCATCCCTCAAAGTAGCATTGGCACAAACTTCATCCAATAGATAGGAGGCCATGTAAAATTTGGAAAAGTATCCCTCCTCGGGTGCTAGTGTTGCAGATATGTTTGTTTTGAGGGCTACTATCAGTAATTTGGCCCAATTTAAATGGGTGCCATATACAGTAATAAAGTACATCAGGGATACCAAATAACCACTGAAAGTGGTGGCATCGGGATGACCATACATTCTACAAAGCATAGCCGCTACAAACTTATAGACCTTTCTAAGGCCTGCCACTTGATACTCCTGGTCCTTCTTGATTTTGAACTTCTCGGGTTCTTCCCACCATCCTCTCAGAGTGTCTGCTATGGGAACTGCATGGGTAGTGACCCATTCCTCTGTGAATTTCTGTTCTCATTCTGGAAATGCGTAATAGTACTCCACATCCTGGCCCTTTAAATTTGCAAAAGCTTTTCCCTCATAATCCCGAATCACCCAAATCCTGGGGTCGATCTTCTGTATGATCCATTCAATCATTTTGGCACATGGGAATATAGATGGGTGGGCCCCTGCGTAGTGAAGCTTCGACCTCTTAACTTGCACATATACTTGCCGGTCGGGGAGGTCCTCTGGAAATTATGGTTGTGCAAACTCTTGGTATACTTGATACCAACTCATGCTTTCTCCTTTGCTAAATGTACATGCAGTGTCCCCATAGATCGGGGGAGCAGACATAGGTATTTCACTTTCTGTGGTCTCTATCTCTGGCCTCTTTTTTTTCTTGCGAACTGCCGGAGGCCCCATGTCACTTGACGCTGAAGAGACGGAGACGCACTCTAACTTAGCTTCGAGGTTCCCTGGAATGTTCATAAAACAGTCCCAAGATAAGACAGATGCCATATTAATGAATGCTTAATACTGCTTTTAACTCTGCCCAACTAAGATCTAGGAAGGGGTGAATCTACGACTTAGCGACCTTTTCCTTGGGTCACTGAGTCGTAGTGGTTTAAACTTCAGAGGAGAGCGACCTTGCGACTTGGCGACCTGCGACTAGGTCGCAAGGTCACTGAGTCACATTAGTTTAACAATTCATGAAGATGCGACCTTGCGACTTAGCGACTTGCGACAGGGTCACTGAATTGCTGAGTCGCAAGGTCACAAAGCTTCAGTTTTGGGCAATTCATGACTTAGCAACTTGGCGACCAGGGACAGAGGTCGCTGGGTCGCAGGGTCGCAAGGTTGCAGGGTTGGAGGTCGCACTAGGGCTGGGCGAACGAATTTGACAGCGACGCGGTATTTTCTTTGATTTTAACTTAAAATCAATAAAGGGAAATAGGGGGAAACAACCATAAATTGAAGATGAAATGGCCATTAAAGGAAGAGACTAACACAAGGGAGACTGGTTGGCTTCACCTACAAGTTTGCATAAGAGTGACAGGGTTTGGAGGCTCAGAGAAGAATGCAGGTTCAAAGGGGGCTTAATGGAGGATGGTTGGTGGTTTAAAAGGGCTAAGGTAAGGGAAAAAAGGGCAACAAATAGAAAAAATGTAAATAACAAGAGGATTAGGCAACTTACCCAAAATATTCGCGCTCCAGTTGGCCTGTCAGAAGCGTTTTTGCTCTCCGTCGCGTGGGTTTAACTCTGGGTCGTGATTAGACCGTGTTGATGACATGTGCGACCCCGCGACCCTGCGACCTTGCGACCTAGGGGTGGCGGGGTCGCAGGGTCGCTAGGTTGCAATTGTTTAACTTGACTACAATATGTGACTTAGCAACTTAGCGACCTGATAGGTCGCAGGGTCGCTAGGTCACAAATTGGGTAAAATGACCTACTCTGCGACTCAACGACTTAAGGCTTTTGAAAAATACTTGAACTTCAAGTTTTGACTTCGCTTCTTGATGCTCGAGGGCTCAAAAAAAGTATAGAGGGTGAAATTTTTGGAGGGTGTTGTAGCGGCTACAACAGGCACTTTATGGATATCATCCACCATCCATCACATCTTCTTTAAGGGAAAATTCTAAGGTTCAAGTAGTGGAGTATCACATCAAGCATCAATAAGAAGTTCTCCAACTCTTAAAGGATAACCTAAAATTTGCACAAGATCGAATGAAACAACAGGAAGATCAACATCGCAGTGAGAGAAGTTTTCATGTGGGAGACTGGGTATTTTTACGGCTACAACCATACAAACAAATTTCCCTCAAGCAAGCTAAGAAGGATAATAAATTATCGCCAAAGTACTATGGTCCTTACAAGGTTTTGCAAAATATTGTTACCATGGCATACAAATTGGAGCTTCTTGCTTCTTCACGAGTGCATCCAATTTTCCATGTTTCATGCTTAAAAAAGGTTATAGGGGACAAAATTCCAATTCAAACAATATTGCCAGAACTTGATGAAGAAGGAAAAACCATATTGGAACCTGAAGCAATCACAAAAAAAAGAAATCGACAACTACGAAATCGATCAATTTCAGAGTATCTCATCAAATGGAAGAACTTACCCACTGAAGATTCTACATGGGAGGATGATAATTTTATACAAAAGCACCCGGAGCTACTCAAGCGTTGAGGACAACACTTTTTTGAAGGAAAGGAGCATGCTAGGTCCCTATATTACTAGTATAGTCCCTTATTTTTGTTACTGTAACCCCCTTATTGTTATTGTTGTACCCTTGTAACCCCCATATTGTTATTATTGTGCCCTTAAATTATTATTGTTAGGTCGGCTAGGATTACATTGTAGCCCCGCTAGGATTACATTGTGGCCCCATGGACTCCTATATATAGAAAAGAGGTTTTGTCATTTGTATCATCCAAGAATTGTTCATTCATGTAATGTGTTGGAGGTTTCCCCCTCGAAGTGGTTTATTTATAAGGCGTTGATATCTCTTTTCTTCTCTTTTTGGAGCTGGTTTCACAACATTTTGATATAAAATAACTCCCTGATTTTTTCTGCACATTGTGGGATCTTCTTTATAAGGCAAGAGACCCACAGAATACAACTTATGTGAGAAATTTTTTTTATAAAATGCCTTGCAGAATCCCAGATCTTGTCGAGGCTAGATTTGAAGCTGAAAGTATAGATATTGAAAATCTTTCTCTTGCAGGACTCCATGAACAAATTGTATTTACTCTGCAAAAAGAATGCATCCAAAAAAAGACAGCAAAATCAGTAAATAAACAACTCGGTTTCAATGCAAGTGTATGTGATATCTATGTTGAAACTTATCATTTTGGTTGCAAAAACAAAAAGAAGAATGCTAGCAAAGGACAATGTGGAAGTGATTGTCAATGTCAAAAATGCATGAATAAAAGGCAGCCCAGAAGGTTTTACCCTAGAATACAAAGGTTTCAAAGACCAATAAAATAATACTTCAAGAGAAGGAAATAAGGTGCCCAAAGAGCACAATCAGGAACCTGTTTCATTTTTAAGAAGTTGGGTCATTGGGCTAGCAAATGTCCTTTGAAGGGTAAAACTTGTTTTCAAAATAAATTGTTTGACATTTTTTCTAATATTTATGATCCGATAGAATGGGAGAAATTTGATCAGCCCCCACAAAATGAAGAACATTTTTCAGTCACAGATTTAGATGAGTCAAACCTATCATCTCCACATCTTGAAGACTCATCATGCTCTGAATCCACCTCAGACCTTGACTTCATTTCAAATGTCAAGATATTTTAGGTATCCTTGTTGCTTATTAAGTATGTTTCTCAGAATCGACCTCTGCCACATGGGGGTTGCCGAGAGGGGGGAAGGGCTACCAGCTCCCCCTTGCTCGGCGGCTAAGCCCCGCTGTTAGCCCCCCTATGAATTTTTTGACAAGAAAACAGGGGGCTAAAATGTTTCTGAGCCTTCAAGGAATGCATTTCCTCTGAAAGCACATCATCCTTGAAGTCTCCTTGTGCCTTTGTCCTTTGATAAAATCCCCTCTACTGATTCCCATTATAAAGCCTCTCTGTTTGTGAAGAATGCCCAAAGCCTCCTTTCCCTCTTAGTTCATCTCCATTTATCCTTCGTTTCCTCCTATTTTAACCCCACTTTCCACCCTCTTTTTCCCCTTTTAAATTTCCCTCATTAACCCTCTAAATCCTCCCAAATTCCCTTTTAGTCCTACACACACCCCTTGTTTGGTATATTTTCTCCTTTTTCTCTCTATCATTACCCTTTCCCAGCTTCAAATCACATTAAAAGGGGCCCAAAACCCATTTTCCATCTTATGATAAGGCCTAGCCCCTTTCGTCCAGCCCCCTTCAAACCACTTCCCCATATGCCCGCGCCCAGGACCAAGCGCTTAAGCCCCAGGCGCTAATCGCAATCGCAAAATTTCGGGGCGCATTTTCGTTGTTCTGCCCATTTTTCTCCGATGTGATTGTTTGTTGTCCTATCGACCCCGCTGAGATATGGACCGTTGATCTCTTAAGATCCGACGGCCAGCGCTTATCCCGCGGCGCGCCCATATCCTCCCTATTCGCCCCTCCGATTATATTTAAATTGTCGATCTGTCGTTAGATCCAACGGCTGTTGCGCAATCGCCAATCGCCAATCGCAAGTTTTAAATGTGCCTCTCTTCGCACTCCCGATTGCCGATTGCCGATTGACATCCCCGATTTGATCAGAGCCGTTGATCTCTTGAGATCCAATGGTCTGGATCTCATTGCTCCCTACCTATTTTCCCCCTCAAATTTAATCTCCATCGTTGATCCCCTGCGCGATCCAACGGTTGGCGCTTAATCGCACCGTCCCTCCAATCGCAATCGCAAGTTCGTAAATGTGTCACCCTCCGCCTCCCCTGATTGCGATCTACTGATGCAATCATGGCCATTCGTTCGATCTAGATCGACGGTCTATGTTGCATCGCGCCCTTCATCAGATTTTTTCATCGGAACCTCTATTAAACTCATATTTTAACCTCTGCCATCGATCTCCTCCTGAGATCGACGGTCCAAAACTAATCGCCCTCCACCAGGCCGGGTCCCACCATCCAAAGGCCCCGCTTTCGCTCATTTTTCATCATTTCCCTTTGTAAATCCCCCCGAGCGTTAAACTTTGGGTTTTGCACTAAACGTTATGTCTTCCACCCATTTGAACTATTAACCCCTCTGTCTGTTAATCCCGACCGTTGATCCTTATCTGTTCCTTTGATCGGACGGTCCGCGACCTCTCTCCCTCCAAACCTCCATCAGTCACCCATTTCTCACCATTTCACAGTGTTTTGCCTGTTTTCACCATTCCACTACACTTTCCACCATTCCCCTTGGCCTCCATAGCATTTCTTCTACCGCCACCTTGGTTTTATAATTGGAGTATTTTATGGTGTAGGTTTTCACAGAGTGATTGAATCACCCTATTTTTCATAATCACAGTTACGGTGGTTTAGAACACAGAGAGGCCATTACAGCCACGGCCAACGTATCAGCAACAGAGATTAAAGGGGTTAAAGCCCGTAATTGAATGCTTAATGCTTTAACCTTGATTCAAAGGAAGAGGCGCGGTTTGAAGACCAAAGAGCACACCAGCCAGTCATATCAGTGCTACATAACAGCAGAACGCATTTTCTCCAGAGGTACACCTTCCTACTGCAGTCTACATGCCTCCTCGAGCCCAAAAACAGTTAATTACTCTGACAGAAACTTCGTAAAGACTATCAGGACCGCAATTATGGAAGCATGGAGACCTGAGGACCTTTCAGTCACCTTACTTGCTTCAGAAGACAGAACAGAGGGCCTTACAGCCATAAAGGACTCTGAAGAAACATCAGAGGCTCCCAGACCATACTATAGAGTACTTACAGCGATGCAGATTTCCATTAAGCAGAGTGGGCATGAACTCTTTCTCCACTCTGTCTTAATGAGATCCATTTAATGAATATCATCTACTCCTATTATTCTCTTCTCCTATGAGAATCCCCAAGAACATATTGTAAAGGTTGTTGTTCGGTTGTTGCTGTTGCTGTTAGAGGGATTCATTTTGACTGTTAGAACAGTCTTGGGAGGGAGAAGCAGAGTAGCTTGTAATGTAGTAGGCTGGGAGGAGAAAGTTTGGACTGTGATCAGCCATTGAAGCTTAATGTATGTGACTGGTTTTGCATCAATTAATCAAGAAAATTTCATAGGATCCTAGTCTATTACTACTGGAGATGTTTTTCTTATCACAGTGTTTATTACACTTTCATGCTATTCATTTCTTCTGGTAGGAATCAGAAGTCTGGCATAGGATTTACCCTTGTTAGGTACCCTATGTTTCTGCCCTCCCTACCCTCAATGTTTTCTACTGATAATGAGATCTAAGGGCAAACTCTCGTGGTTTAACCAGTGTAGCAGATGTTATTGCCTGCTAGCTGATGTATGAACTCGGAGCTTGCTGCTTGGATGCTTCTTGCTGGTGTCAAAGTAGGGAAGGTTAAAAGTCCTTCTCTGATCTCTAGACTCTAGCTTTGTGTTAATCTTGTCTCTGTCTTTCCCTTGGAGCACGCTAAAGCTGACCTGGAGTTAAATTACCTCTAGTCCGATCTATAAGCTACCCCTTTGTCCCTCCATTGAGAGTTTCCTATGAGTATGTCCAAGAAGGTCTGGAGTTAAGTGACCTCTGACCTGATCTATAGACAGAAATTGGGTTTCTTTCCTTCTTTCACCTTCACTCTTAATGTTCCATTCCACCATCTACCTAAAAGATCCTTTAGTATAGATGACTTGCCTTCTGAAAGCCTTGGTCAGTTGTTTGCAAGTAATCTCCTTTCATGACTCCATAGCCCAATGGATGGCACTCTCTTGACCTATCCTTTTTGCCGAAACCTCCTACCGCTCTGCTCCTTTTTTTCCATTACTTTCTCAGTCTATGATCTCATGACTCAACCCAGCAACCAACCAACCAAATCATTTTAACCCCCCCCCCCCCCCCCTTGTGCTTCATACATAGCCTAATACCTTATTGTGAGCTACAAAGACATATCATTCTTGTTTTATGGAGAGATCCCTCTCCGGATCCAGGAGGGCTAGATCCTGAGGTCCCAAAGTGGTTTGATGTTGTCTTATCTTTTGGTATTGCCAAATCTGCCAAAACATAAGAACCCCAACACCCGCCGCATTTCTTTTTTTATTTTAATGAAATTTTTTGTTTTATTTTTTTTAATTTAATAATTTTCTTTTTAATTTAATAAATTTTTTAAATTTAAAAATATTTATTAATTTAAATTTTTTTAATTTTAATTTTATTTTAGTTTAATCTATATTTTTAAATTTATTTTTTTATTTTTATTTTTTCATTTTTTTTAATTTTAATTTTATTTTATTTTTTTTTAATTTTCAATTTTTTTAAAGAATTTTGTTTTTATTTTTTTATTTGAAAATGTTTTTTCATATATGTATATATACTTCTTTTTTTAATTTTTAAATTTATTTTTTTTAATTTTAATTTTCTTTCTAAATTTTAATTTTAAAAAAAAAATTCTAAATTTTAATTATTTTTATTTTAGTTTTTTAATTTTTTTAATTTTTTAATTTTTATTATTTTTTTATCATTTTTTTTTAATTATGCCAATTTTTTTTATAACTTTATTTATTTTTTTTTGGTTAACTTTTTTTTTTTTTAAATTATGTGCTTTTTTGAAATTTTCCCTTTATTATTATTATTTTTTTTTCATTTTTAATTTTTACAAGTTATTTTTGTTTGCTTTTTTTTTATATATTTGATATTTTTTTTTTTATTTGATTTTTTTTGTCAAGTTTTTTTCTTTTAGCTTTATGTTCTATTACCAAGATGAAAATCACCACTTAAACAAAAAGGATTGATTTGATGTTGCATCAACACTTTTCAAAATTATCATGAAAATCACTTACATTTAAAACAAATGTTCATACTTGATATATAAAAAAAATTAAAGTGCCAAAAAAATCACCACTTTTCAAAAAAAAAAAAAAAAAAAAATCAAAGAAAATTTAAAGTTCCAAAAATATGCTAAAAAACACAGGTTATTATACATCACCACTTTTCAAAATCAATATGAAAATCATGATATTTAAAAAAAGAAAAGTCATAAGAATATTTAAAGTGCCAAAACTATGCTCCAAAAAAAAGGGTGATTCTGCATCACCGCTTTTCAAAATCGAGTTTTTTTTTGCTACCTCAAAAAAACAGGTAATCAGTAATTTTCTCGTTTGATCAGTAAATTTGTTTGGATTGCAAAATGCATAGATTGGTGCATGGTGTCTTTGGTTAAAGCAAGTGTGTGACCCTGTTTGGTCAATTTAGTGTGTCCTAAATTGCTGCATTTAATTTGTCAATCCGGGATTCGTAAGCTGACGAAGTGTGGCGCACTATATGTGCAAGATAACCTATCTCTTACTTTTTGGTCGTTTTTGGATTTTTATGAAATTCTGAAAAACAAGTATGGAGACAAATATTTAAGACAACGATGTCTTTCTAATGATTTTCCAAACTTCAGAAGAATTTTAAAACACACAACGACAAAATTAATTCTTCAAAGAAAATGAAATTGCATCACTACTCTAGTCAAACAAACAATGAACTTCTGATCATGAAACTCATTATCCTTGTTGCTGTCCAAACACAAAAGAAACTATGCTTAAAAAAATCCAAGAATTGCAACAAAGTAAATCTAAATAAAATTACATCAACTTATATTCTGATCCCTCACCATTAGTCCAGCGATGGTTTTCAGAGGTAACCATAAACAACTTGAGCAACCTGATATCTAACTTGCAGAAAAAGAAACTAATATCAAACTACACACTCATACTTCAATCCCTCACCATTAGTCCAGCTATGGTTTTCGGAGGTAACTGAAAATGACATGAGCAATTTAATATATCTAACTTGTAGAAAGTAAACTAATATCAAACTACACATTCATAATTCAATCCCTCACCATCAGTCCAGCTGTGGCTTTCGGAGGTAACTGAAGATGTCATGAGCAATTTAATATTTCTAACTTGCAGAAATTAAACTAATATCAAACTACACATTCATAATTCAATCCCTCACCATCAGTCCAGCTGTGGCTTTCGGAGGTAACTGAAGATGTCATGAGTAATTTAATATATCTAACTTGCAGAAAGTAAACTAATATCAAACTACACATTCATAATTCAATCCCTCACCATCAGTCCAGCTGTGGCTTTCGGAGGTAACTGAAAATGACATGAACAATTTGATACCCTATTTGAAACAAATGTGCAAGGCCCAAATAATAAGCATTATTTGAAATTAGCAGAAACTAGAAAAGTAAATTGAGCGGAACAATATTAATTCCAACTATCATTAGTTATTAAAAAGTTAGCTTAAATGCCGTTATAATTATGTTTATAGCTTTGAAACAAAAATTTCACGTCGATTAACAAATAACTTTATAAAACATAAAAGACAGAAGTAAAATGTAAAGCATGAAAGATTATAAACATAGATGAAGCATAAATACCATGAAAGATGCAATGTATAAACACATGAATGACTTATGGCACAATGAGCTTAAAGAAATAAAACAAGAACTATACAATAATGCACAAAACCTCAGCGTGTGAAGGGGCCCTCTACACCAGCCTTGGCAACATAATTCAAGTACGAATTACGCTTGGAAACAGAGTCTTCTTATATATTAAAATACAGTCATAACAGAAAGGTGATATTACGGCACAGTGGCAACGTAATTACATTACAGAGCTATCTGGAAGCTAATGGAGACTAATAGAGACTAATCTAATATGCATATGCAAACGCATTATTTATAACAAAGGAAATATAACTAATTCCCTAAAGTTTGTGCTGATGGAGAACACGTAAACCATTACGTCCAGAGATCTAGGATCATGGCCGCATTGAGGAGTAAATCTATGAAGAGTGGATGTTTGAATTCGGCTTATGGAGCCATGTACAGGTGTTGATTTGTCTCCCGCAATTCAGAAACGGCCATATAAATCTTCACGTGACGAGAAACAGAGTCCTGTCACCGTGGGACTCTACGGTTGACTTCCACTTGGCCACCTTTGACCGCAGCCTCCTTAGGTGAATTTTCTCGAGCCAATAGGACACGATCCATGTCCAGATCATTTCTGACTTGCTCATGTGGCTCGTTTTTCCTGAAGACACCTGTAACATAGAATTTCGCAAAATGGCTGCGGAAAGTTGCAGTAGCTGCGGAAAGTGGCAAGATTCCGTAGCTAAATGAGAAAAAATCTAAATCAAACAGCAGACACAAAAATATAGTTAAAAACCATTTTAGATGCTCTTTTGCAATTAATATACAATGATATTGACAACTGGGAAGGTTCAGGTGAATGAAAAAGGTCTAGGAAGATGTATAAGAACAATGCAGATTTGAGACTCAACATACCCCCATTGTGAAGGTGTTGCATGTCCTCATGCAACCAAAATTTTGATAATCCTTCTTCAGTTCATATGCCTTGACACTTCAGCCAGTACATCCGATCCTCTCCTCTTCTTCCTTGGTGCTGCTAACATTATGGGCTTCTTCATTAAGCATCTAAATTTGATATTAACCAGTGCTCTGCTTAACTTCTGGCATTTCATTTTCAATTTCTTGTTCTTATTCTGCCATATTCCCAGATGTAGCATGGTATTATCATGAATGATTTTGTCCAATTTGCTTTGTTCCTTCAATGTCTCATTTTCATTTTTGATGTGTCTATTTAAAAGCTCTAGCTCAAAGACTTCTTGTTTTAGTGATTGGACTAAATCATCTTGTACTGTGTGAGGCTGAATGGACGAAGTACTGGGACCTGTAGCTGATTTTTCTAAAGATTCTATATAATCATATACTTCCTGTTGCTTGGGGTCTATATCAGGTGTCATTTTTATTGGGTTGTCCCCAAAATGCCGTGAAGGAGAGTTATCTTCAAAATCTGGCTGAGAAGGGCTCACATCAACATCTTGCTGAGAATGGGATGGACTATGTTCAATGTCTGACTGAGAATGAAATGAACCAGGTTCACTGACTGATTGAGAGTGAGATGGACTATGGTCAGTTGGGGACTGTTCAGATGTTTCTTCTCCCAAATCAATGAAATGGGGTCCTTTCATTTGCATTTTCCTCAATTTCCCCTTAAGTCTGGAACTTCTTCTCACACGCTGTGGACCACTGTCCTTTTGCTTTTGTTTTCCTTTCTCTTTCTTCTTGGCTATAGATAATTGTTCTTGAAGATGAACCAATCTCTCAGATAACACTTGATGATCTTCTTCTTCGGAAGAAGGGGTTTGATGTATAGCCTCAATACTTTTTCTCTCTTTTGATGTTATTGGCTTTTTACCCTTAGTTTCTTTCTTCTTCCTCTTTGACAGTCTCTCTTCCCTATCAGTTCTTTCAATTGTAGTAGTAGGAGTATTTTGAATTTCATCATTTGTTCTCTTTCTCCTACTCCTTCTTGATGTATTACCTTCAGGAATTTCTTGAGTAGGAGTACTTTGAGTTTCATCATTTATTCTTTTTCTCCTACTCCTTCTTGATGTGCTACCTTCAAGAATTTCCTGAGGTTCCTCAAAGAAATTTCTAATCAAAAATTGTTCCCATGTGTCTTTCTTCTCCTTTAACTCTTTTTCAATCAAAATTTTTACAAGACCATGGTGATATAGATGTGGTTCTACATCTCCTAAATGCTTTTGAACAGTCACAGACATTTTCTTCAAACTATTTAATAGAAAATATGGGAGATTGAGAGTTTGATTATCTAGAAAATTCATCAGCAATCTGGTATGGTACATATACATGGACCCAAAACGGCCTTCACGGGTAATGAATTTTTGAACAACTAGCAGCAAAGTAGCCCATTCCTCTTTCAATGCATGAACAAGAATTCCTCTTTTAAAAATAGTTATGTCCATACCTTGGTTTCGTAAGATTATTCTCCAGGCTTCATCACTAATGCTTTTATTCTTAAACCAACGCTCACCCTCTTGAAGAAGTTCCGTGGCAGTTGCTATAGATGCCTCATTCACCGCAAACTTAAGGTCTCCAATCTCTACTTCCAGGCCATTGAACGACCTTGCAAATGCTTTTGTCACTTCTTTATGGTAGCCTCTGAACTTTTGGATAAACCGCAGCCACTTTTCTTTCTTCAATATATCCCTTACTTGC
Source organism: Pinus albicaulis (assembly GCA_034641835.2). NCBI lineage: Eukaryota > Viridiplantae > Streptophyta > Pinopsida > Pinales > Pinaceae > Pinus > Pinus albicaulis. Next base: position 1,265,311,557 of record CM076570.1, read on the forward strand.
GGATATCCTTCCATGAATTTAGGTCCTTCTGGTTCTGCTCTTAGCAATTTACCCATCCTTCTTTTTGCTTCTTCAAAAATTTTCCTGCGTGAGGGTTCAATGGAAGTAGAACGGCTGAATGCACGGAAATGAGCACAATGACTGTAGGTAGATATCAGAGAGTGGGTATACAGACTGTAGCATAACAGAGAATGAAATGGAGTGAGGCGGAATAGAGAAGGGTTTTGTGAGCATGGCAGAGATACGGTTGTGAAATTAGTAGAACAATAGGAAGAGTATAACACATCTGGCAGTGTTTTGAAATTTGGTGGCTGCAAAATAAATGTGAGCACGTTTAAACAACAGCTATGGATTTATACGGCTGTAAGAAGCCGTAGTCAAATCAACTACGTCTCATTGTCATAGGTGGAGTATCGGAGTTTGAGTGAAGATCGGTGGTTTAATTATGGGACCGTTTGAGAATGAATGCGGAAGGATCATATGGAGATCGTGAAAGGGTTACGGAGTTTGTCAATATAATCATTGCACATAATGGATGGAGCTTATGGTTTAGAACTATATAAAAATGTGTTTTCAATGCTATTTGAAATGAATTTTACTCATACCTTGGAATCTTTGCCTTTTTCCTTGGTCTTTAATTAGTTGCTCTTCATTGGTATCTTGAATGCCCCATGTCTTCATAATTGGTCCTCTCACCTGCATTTAATTTCATGATTATGGAAATAACATCTGGATGTACATTCTTTTGAAAACAGAGTGGTAGATGCAGAATCTGCTTTTGGCTGCGGAAACTGGTGTCAGCTGCGGAAACAGATGTCAGCTGCGGAAACTGACACAACTATTATTTGGATGAATGAACATGAACGGATGACAAATGACTAGATGGAAAAGGTCATGAAAAAGAATTTTATTGATGAAATGGAATGAAACAGATAAAATGAAGTGAAATGGAGTGAAATGAAGTGAAATGAAATGGAATGAAGTGGAATGGAATGGAGTGGGTGGTCACAAAACCTGTGAAATGAAAGAGAGATTTTTTTTTTTTTTGGAAAATATAGAGTGTCAGGTGTTCCTGATTTTCACCCTATATTTTCTGTATAAGACTGCCAATCAGTGATTGGTTTTCAGGCTTATACAATTTTTTTTATTTTTTTTATTTTTTTTATTTTTTATTTTTTTTTATTTTATTTTTTTTTTAACTGAAAAGAACAAAAGCTAGGCTGGTGGAGAAGAAGAATTCTTCTGTACCAGCCTAATTTCATAATTGTTCCTCACATCTGCATTTAATTTCATGATTATGGAAATAACATCTGGCTGTACATTCTTTTGAAAACAGAGTGGTAGCTGCGGAATCTGTTTCTGGCTGCGGAAACTGGAGTTAGCTGTGGAAACAAATGTCAGCTACGGAAACTGACATAGCTATTATTTGGGTGAATGAAAATGAACAGATGACAAATGACTAGATGGAAATGGTCATGAAAAAGAATTTTATTGGGGAAATGGAATGAAATAGATAAAATGAAGTGGAATGGAGTGAAATGAAGTGAAATGAAGTGGAATGAAGTGAAATGGAATGGAGTGGTTACAAAACTTATGAAATGAAAGATAATTTTTTATTTTTTTTGGAAAATATAGAGTGTCAGGTGTTCCTGATTTTCACCCTATATTTTCTGTATAAGACTGCCAATCAATGATTGGTTTTCAGGCTTATACAAATATATATATATATATATATATATATTGAAAGAACAAAATCTAGGCTAGTGGAGAAGAAGAATTCTTCTGTACCAGCCTAATTGCAGAATTTTCTTGAAACATTTTGAAAAAATCCTCTTTTGAGAGTGGCTTATGATAAACTTTCAATCTGTGGCCATTCACAATAAGAGGAGTTTGAAACTCATCAATGGACTTGATTCTTATCACTCCATTGCTAAAGATCTTGTCAATCTCATATGGCCTAAGCCAATGAGTCTGAAATTTTCCTTGAAAATATTTAAACTTGGAATCAAATAACAATGCCCAATCTCCTTCTTGAAACTTCTTCTCTTTGATGTACTTGTCATGCCATTTAGCTCTTTGATATTGAACTAGATCAGTTCTTAGAATTGCCTCTTGTCTGATCTCATCTAGCTCATTTAATTGCTCCATTCTATGCTTTTGGGCTTCTGATAAATTCATCCCCAATTGGACTGCTATCTTGAGGGTCTTGACTTGGAACTCAATGGGGAGCAAGACTTCTTTCCCATAAACAAGTTCATAGGGAGAATGTCCTGTTGTATTTCTCCATGTAGTTCTGTAGGCCCACAAGGCTTCAGGAAGCCTTTCTGCCCAATCTCGTCTATGTAGATGAACAGTTTTGGTGATGATACTTTCAAGAACTTTGTTTATAGACTCCACTTGACCATTTGCTTGCGGATGGTAAGGAGTATATCTTCTGTGCGTGATTTTGTATTCTTCCATCAACTTCTCCACCAAGTTGGATGTGAATTGGCTTCCTTGATCTGTCACAATTTCTCTGTGGTTGCAATGGCATTTCATTTGAAAGGGTAGGTTTCCCTACTTTTTGGCAGCTGTCACACCTTTTGACATATTTTTTTGCATCTTTGAAGAGGGAAGGCCAATAATATCCTAAAGAGAGGATTTTATAGGCCATCCTTTTGTCTGAAAAGTGTCCGCTGCATGGTTCATCATGACATGCATTAAGAATATCAGGCATTTCATCCT